>CM065693.1:21053570-21066070 GCA_017654935.2 Phymorhynchus buccinoides
TATTATTATTCACTTATTGATTGAATTATTTTACTTCAGGTTTGAATGCATGCTAGAAAGCCAGAGGCAGACAGAGACGCTGTGCGACGCTGTTGGTCTGTAAAAACACGCAGGATGAGGTAGTGCCTCACAGACCTAGCTGCGACATTGGTGCCATGTGTTCTGGGCGCATAATTCTATGCAGGCTATTTATCGCCACCGCAGGTGGAGCGTTCTGCCAGCACTGGATAACCACCTCCACAGTGGATATTATTAAGATGAAGGGGGCTAGCCCTAAAAACCAGTATGTTTGTCGTTATTCCTTCCCTTATTATCAGCCGTTGCAAGCGAAGCTGTCATGTTTTTCAGTGAACGTTTGTCCGTTTGTTTCATGATTGCTGGCCGGTTATAAAAAATTATATGTATGTTAACACGAAAATGTTCGAACGGAGGGACCTAGGAGGCTCAAAGTTTGCATGCGCGTAGGTTGTTAGGATATCTAGCAAAGTTTGAATCTGGAGACTGGAACGGGAAAATGTAGATGTGAACTTTTGGCTTGTGACATAGCGCTTAAATTAACACTTAATTTAAAAAAACAATTGTTTTCCTGTTTGTTAGTTTGTTCGTCTTCTTTTTTTTTCCTTCTTTCATCGCTCAGAGTGGACAATTTCCGGTCAATTCATGAGCGCATAATATGCGTCAATTCTGCCATGCGCCTAACTAAGATAGTTGGCCCAGCCAGTCCCGACTTTGGTTGCAGAAATCTTTTGAAAAGTGTTTCTTGAAAAAAGGCCGGAGATGGAACCGGCGGGACCGGTAGGCAGAAAGATAGTAGATGACAGTGGCAAAGGTAGATGCCAGTAAGCAAAAGGAAAAGGCAGAGTCCAAAGATGGTGATATATTAGAGGAAGTTACAAAGCGCAGAACTTCGCAGGAGGTGGGGGAACTATTTATGCAAAAGACCCCCCGGTAATCCCCACGGGTGGGGTAGTTTTGTCTGAATTTTGCTTTTGTTTTTATGTGTTTCTGTATGTTCGCAGTCCATTTGTTGAAATTGCTTTAAAATTTATTTAATCATATTTAAATTTTTACTAGTGTCCATTTGAACACATGACAAGACCCATTGTATATGATGATGCTAATTTAGAGTTTAATTTTGTGACCGTGGTTTGTATGTCAGTTTTATGCATGCATTTTTTTATCATGTGTGTTTAAACTGCCTGCTTTGTGTGTAAGTTTAGTTTTCTCTGAGAGTATTGTATTTCTAAATAAAATATTAAAAAAATGTTAATGCTAAAAAAAGAAAGACAGAAAGAAACATGACATAGATAAAAGTGGGAAGGCATGTGTGAATAACGAATAGCTTTTGCGTATTGCAGCATGATTCATATCTGTGTGGCCGGCTATGATGTGGATGAAGAGGAAGCGTTTGTGGGTAAGTGAAGCAACGGTTTGTGTTTGCACAGTACAGTGGAATATAGCCTTATTGTGAACACAGTGAAATACAGCCTTATTGAGCCACTGGAAAAAGAGCCTTATTGACACAGTGGAAATATAGCCTTATTATCACACTGGAAATATAGCCTTATGATCACTGTGGAAATATAGCCTTATTGAGCACACTAGGAAAATATAGCCTTATTGGGGCACATGGAAATATAGCCTTATTGAGCACACTGAAATATAGCCTTATGAGCACAGTGGAAAATATAGCCTTATTGAACACGTGAAATATAGCCTTATTTGAGCACACTGGAAATATAAGCCTTATTGAGCACAGTGAAATATAGCCTTATTGAGCACAGTGGAAATATATCCTTATGAGCACACGGAAATATAGAGCCTTTTGAGGGGGCGCAAAAAAATGGTGGAAATATCGCCTTATTGGAGCACGAGTGGAAATAATAGCCTTATTGAGCACAGTGGAAATATAGCCTTATTGAGCCAGTGGAAATTAGCCCTTATTGGGAGCACACTGGAAATATGCCTTATTGAGCACAGTGAAAATATAGCCTTATTGAGCACGACTGGAAATATAGCCTTATTGGACCAGGAAATATAGCCTTAGTATTTGAGCAAGTGTAAATAATATGCCTTATTGAGCACGTGAGAAAATATAGCCTTATTGATCACGACTGGAAATATAGCCTTATTGAGCACACTGGAAATATACCTTAGTATTTGAGCACACTGAAATATAGCCTTAATTGAGGCACAGTGGAAATATGGCCTTAGTATTTGAGCACCAGTGGAAATATATCTTTAGTAATTGAGCCAGTGAAATATAGCCTTATTGAGCAGCACTGGAAATATACCTTATTGAGAACGTGGAAATATAGCCTTAGTATTTGAGCACAGTGGGAAATATAGCCTTATTGAGCACAGTGGAAATATAGCCTTATATGAGCACGTGGGAAATATAGCCTTATTGAGCACACTGGAAATATAGCCTTATTGACCACAGGGGAATATAGCCTCAGTAATTTAACACAGGGGAAATATGACTTATTGAGCACACTGGAAATATAGGCCTTAGTAATTGGACACAGGGAAATATAGCTTCAATTTAGCATAGGAGGGAAATATAGCCTTATTGAGCCAGTGGAATATAGCCTTATTGAGCACAGTGGAATATAGCCTTATTGGAGCACAGGGGAAATTAGCCATTTGAGTCATATGGGAAATAAGCCTTATTGAGCACAGTGGAAATATTCACACAGCTTTTAGTATTTGAGCACAGTTGGAAATATAGCCCTTATTGAGCACACTGGAAAAATAGCCTTATTGAGCACAGAGGGGAAATATACCTTATTGAGCACAGGGGAAATATATCCTTATTTGAGCAGGGAAATATAGCCTTAGTATTTGAGCACAGTGGAAATATAGCCTTATTGAGCCAGTGGAAATAGAGCCCTTATTGAGCACAGTTGAAATTATGCCTTATTGAGCATGGGAAATATAGCCTAGTAATTTGATCCCCGTGGAAATATAGCCTATTGAGCACTGCAAATATAGCCTATTGATCACACTGGAAATATAGCCTTATTGAGCCCACTGAAATATAGCCTTAGTATTTGAGCACCGGGGAAATATAGCCCTTATTAGGCACAGTGGAAATATAGCCTTATTGAGCACAGTGGAAAATATAGCCGTATTGGTACTACCTGGAAATATATCCTTTATTGAGCACACTGAAATTTAGCCTTATTGAGCACACTGGAAATAAATCGCCTTATGGAGCACAGTGGAATATAGCCTTATTGACACAATGGAAATATAGCCTTATTGATGGCATAGGGGAAATATAGCCTTGAGTGAATTGAACACAGTGGAAATATGCCTTAGTTAATTGACACAAGGGAAATTAGCCTATTGAAGCCACTGAAATATAGCCATTCTTGAGCACATGTGGAAATATATCTTATTGAGCACAGGGGAAATATAGCCTTATTGACACAGTGGAAATATAGCCTTTTTGATGCACAGTGGAAATATAGCCTTCAGTAATTGAACACAGGGAAATATAGCCTTATTGAGCACAGGGGAAATATAGACTTATTGAGCACAGTGGAAATATAGCCTTGTTGAGCACAGTGGAAATATATGAGGACATTTATTGAGGCACATGGAAATATAGCCTCAGTAATTGAACACAGGGGAAATATAGCCTTATTGAGCACACTGGAAATATAGCCTTATTGAGCACACTGGAAATATAGCCTTAGTAATTGAACACAGGGGAAATATAGCCTCAGTAATTGAACACAGGGGAAATATAGCCTCAGTAATTGCCGGCAAGGCTATAAAGTTAGCTATTCCAAACGGATTTTTGAAAGCTGACATTGCAACTAGCTTTTAGCATCGTGTGATAGAAAACTTTTTTATCCTGATTACAAAGATACCAAAAACAATTTTGTGCTATTAGTTAGCTTTCGAGTTACGGAAATGAATTTTAATATTTAAATTTTAGGGGTCGCATTTTACGTACCCTTGAAAATTGGGTGTGGTGCCAGCCATATTTGCCGAGCCATAAAACATATTTATACCTCACAAAAAACACTTTAAATGAATGGTACAGTTTCTTACCAACCTGCACAATGCATGAGATTTTTTTCAGTCATTAACATTATTTATGTTTCCATAAAATCGGATGCCAAAGATACGGAAAATATCGATTTTCAACTATACTTTTGCATAACGCAATTTTTGGAAGTCCCAGCAAATATTCAAACTGCACTAACTTTGCTTCTAATCAAGTGACAGAAAGGTATTTGGTATCGATGGAATTGGCAAAACAAGATCTTGAGCTTAGTGGACTTGTTAAATTGCTCAGAATGTATTGTGTTGTTCTGTTCATGTGCTGCAGCCTTTGGGCTAGTTGGCCTTTTTCATCTATCTATGTCCCGAAAACGACTGTTTTGCCTCTGATCAAGTGATTGGTTATATGAATGAAGAAATAGAAGAAAGGGAATTTTCTTAATGATATTTTGAACTCTACTGACTTTTTTTTAAAGTGTGTATGAGGAGCTGCACAGCTCTGTGCTGCAGCCTTGGGGCTAGTTGGCCTTTGGTGACCATATGTGCCCTTCCATCAATCGCCTTCTTATTGAGTAACACAAAGCTGTGCTGTTTAAATGGATTTATCAAAATGAGATATTGATATCCTTGGTCTTTTTAAAGTGCTTAGTAGGCGCTATAGCTTTATGCTGCAGCCTTGTGGTTAGTTTGCCTTTGACAATCATGCATGCACAAATCAAATTGAATAGTCAAAAGAGTCAAGCGCCCTTCTTCTAGGCTAGTGACAAGAGATGTGACAAGTAATCAAAACGTTATCGGCCTACCTATGAAGGCCACACAAACGAAATTTGACACACAGTTGTAACTGCCTCAGGATGCTAACAGAACAAGTTTATGAATATGACGTCATTATATTTATGACGTCATTCTGATTAGCTCTGTCTTACCCTCGCAAGTGAGCTAAATTGAGACATTTCGGGATATTTTTGGCAGTACTTAGTAATCTTGATATCTTTATGAAGCCCAGAATGTGGCTGTCTCAGCATTAAAATAAAAACGTTTACTCAGACAAAAGGAAGAGAAAAGAGGGGGAAAGGGGTGGGGGCAGAGATTGATAATGGGGTGGAGGGGACAAGGAAAAAAAGGAAAGAGAGAGACTATCTACTACTTCCTATTCGTCACTCTAAATTCTAGAGAGATAAGTATCTTTAGCCACCGTGGCGACGGTTTATCTTTGGTGTGTTATGGTTTGTTGTTTGTTTGTAAAACCTCTACTACCGAAGAGGCAATGTTTAAATTTTTCTTTCTGTTTTTGTTTGTTGCCAGCCCTGTCTTAAACTAACTGGACAATCAGAGAGAGTGGGGAAAACAGAGAGAGAGGAGAACGGAATGAGGAAGAGAGGAGAGAGAGAGCGAGAGAGAAGAGAGAGATAGGAGAGAGAGAGAAGAGAGAGAGTGTCAGGAAAGACAACTCTTCTTAGCTCGTTATATTTTTTAATCATTCGCTTCCCGTGATCGATTACTTGAAGACCATGCCTTTATCAACACAGAATTAATAAAATTGACTTCACTTTCTTTTACTTTCATCTATATACTATATGTATACAGTATGTGTGACAAAGACTGTGGCGGAAGAAAGGGTTCTCTGAAGAATGTTGAGGCCCACGATGTACTGTGGCTTTTAATGATCACTCCCATGAGAGTTGTGTATGTATACACGTGCCATTATGAAGTTGCCTTGAACTAAAATTGTTTAAACAAACACATTTTTTTGAAAAGTTTAAATAACTTGTTAAACTCAACCACATCATCATTATCGACACAAGTTGTTAATATATTCTCACAGGTATACTTACATTTTTTTTGTGAACTCTACATCCTTCGAATACGGTCATCACCACAGACAACAATATTTGCAGTTTATTTCTAACTTTTTTTTAGCGTTCAACTACGTCACATCATCATCATCGTCGTCCCCATCAGTGACATCACTATCCATTATCCATTTTTTAAGCTATGCAGCATAGTATCACCACAAACAATAATGATTAACATCAACATCATAGTAATGTTATTACTTTAACTTTAAAATCTAAATCATCTTCCATAACAATTATTCTGGTAACTGTTTGTTTTATTTTATCTTAACAACATGAATCATCCCATATTTACTTATTTGCAATTTACTTTTATATAACATTTTAACTATTTCCTTTTACATAAGCACCATCAAAATCTCATCACCATCATAAAATTCAACTTTATCAGTAAACCACAGTTCAACTCTTGTTTGGATAATAGGCAACAACAATATTGCAGTTTATTTCTAACTTGTTTTTAACTGGTCACTACTGTCACTTCAGATAACATCGTTCTTCGTCATAATCAGTGACATCACTATATTCTATTAATACAGTGTATTTAAGCTATGCAGCATAGTATCAACACCAACAGTAAAATGATTAACTCAACGATCATCATATGTTATTTTCTTTACTTTAACCAGTATTGGTGGTATTTGAAGAAGGTGGCCAGCCTTGCCGTTCTTCGTCTGTCCTTTAGCAGAGGCCAGTGCAGATCCGTCAACATGTTGTGCTTGACGGTGGCGGTTGATGACCCATCGGGCTGCACGGCGTTGGACCTTTTCCAACTTGCCGATGTTCTTGGCAGTGTACGGGTTAAAGTTAAAGTAATAACATACTGATGATGTTGATGTTAATCATTACTGTGGTGTTGATACTATGCTGCATAGCTTAAAACAATGTATAATAGATATATAGTGATGTCACTGATTATGACGACGACGATGATGAAGTGACAGTAGTGACCAGTTAAAACAAGTTAGAAATAAACTGCAAATATTGTTGTTGCTATTATCAAAAAGAAGTTGAACTTGTGGTTTACTGATAAAGTTGAATTTTATGATGGTGATGATGATTTGATGGTGCTTATGTAAAAGGAAATAGTTAAAATGTTATAAAGTAAATTGCAATATAAGTAAATATGATGATTCCATGTTGTTAAGATAAATAAAACAAAAGTTACCAGAATAATTGTATATGGAAGATTGATTATATTTTAAAAGTTAAAGTAATAACATACTGATGATGTTGATGTTAATCATTATTGTGGTGTTGATACTATGCTGCATAGCTTAAAAAATGTATAATGGATAGTGATGTCACTGATGATGACGACGATGATGATGATGTGACAGTAGTGACCAGCTAAAAAAAAGTTAGAAATAAACTGCAAATATTGTTGTCTGTGGTGATGACGTGATTCGAAGGATGTAGAGTTAAAAAAAATTAAGTATACCGTGTTGAGAATATATTACAACTTGTGTCGATAATGATGATGTGGTTGAGTGTAACCAAGTTATTTAAACTTTTCAAAAAATGTGTTTGTTTAACTTTTAGTTCAAGCAACTTCATAATGGGCACTTGTATACATACACAACTCCTCATGGGAGTGTGCATTTACAAGCCACAGCTACATGTTGGCCTCAACATTCTTCAGAGAATACCCTTTCTTGCCACAGTCTTTTGTCACACATACTGTATACATATAGTATATAGATGAAAGTAAAAGAAAGTGAAGTCAATTTTATTAATTCTGTGTTGATAAAGGCATGGTCTTCAAGTAATCGATCACGGGAAGCGAATGATTAAAAAATATAACGAGCTAAGAAGAGTTGTCTTTCCTGACTCTCTCTCTCCTCTCTCTCTCTCTCTCTCTCTCTCTCTCTCTGTTTTCCCCACTCTCTCTGATTGTCCAGTTAGTTTAAGACAGGGCTGGCACAAACAAACAGAAATAAATTAGAACATTGCCTCTTCGGTAGAGGTTTACAAACAAACAACAACATAACACCAAAGATAAACCGTCGCCACGGGGCTAACGATACTTAATCTCTAGAAGTCTCTCTCTTTCTTTGCCCCCCACCCCATCAATCTCTGCCCCCACCCCTTTCCCCCTCTTTTCTCTTCCTTTTGTCTGAGTAAACGTTTTTATTTTAATGCTGAGACAGCCACATTCTGGGCTTCATAAAGATATCAAGATTACTAAGTACTGCCAACTATCCCGAAATGTCTCAATTTAGCTCACTTGCGAGGGTAAGACAGCGCTAATCAGAATGACGTCATGAATATAATGACGTCATATTCCTAAACTTGTATGTTAGGATCCTGAGGCAGTTACAACTGTGTGTTAAATTTCGTTTGTGTGGCCTTCATAGGTAGGCCGATAACGTGTTGATCACTTGTACATCTCTGTCACTAGCCTAGAAGAAGGGCGCTTGACATTCGATGATTCGTGCATGCATGATTGTCAAAGGCAAACATAACCCCAAGGCTGCAGCATAAAGCTATAGCGCCTTCTAAGCACTTTAAAAAGACCAAGAGTCTCAATATCTCATTTTGATAAATCCATTTAAACAGCACAGCTTTGTGTTACTCAATAAGGAGGCGATTGATGGAAGGGCACAGATGGTCACCAAAGGCCAACAGCCCCAAGGCTGCAGCACAGCTGTGCAGCTCCTCATACACAGTTTAAAAAAAAGTCAGTACAGTTCAAAATATCATTAAGAAAATTCCCTTTCTTCCATTTCTTCATTCATATAACCAATCACTTGATCAGAGGCAAAACAGTCGTTTTCGGGACATAGATAGATGAAAAAGGCCAACTAGCCCAAAGGCTGCAGCACAGAACATCACAATACATTCTCAGCAATTTAACAAGTCCACTAAGCTCAAGATCTTGTTTTGCCAATTCCATCGATATCAAATAGCTTTCTGTCACTTGATTAGAAGCAAAGTTAGTGCAGTTTGAACATTTGCTGGGACTTCCAAAAATTGCGTTATGCAAAAGTATAGTTGAAAATCGATATTTTCCGTATCTTTGGCATCCGATTTTATGGAAACATAAATAATGTTAATGACTGAAAAAATCTCATGCATTGTACAGGTTGGTAAGAAACTGTACCATACATTTAAAGTGTTTTTGTGAGGCATAAATATGTTTTATGGCTCGGCAAATATGGCACCACACCCAATTTTCAAGGGTACGTAAAATGACCCCTAAAATTTAAATATTAAAAAATTCGTAACTCTAAAGCTAACAATAGCACAAAAATGTTTTTTGTATCTTTGTAATCAGGATAAAAAGTTCTATCACACGATGCTAAAAGCTAGTTGCAATGTCAGCTTTCAAAAATCCGTTTGGAATAGCTACTTATAGCCTTGCCGGCAATTACTGAGGCTATATTTCCCCTGTGTTCAATTACTGAGGCTATATTTCCCCTGTGTTCAATTACTAAGGCTATATTTCCAGTGTGCTCAATAAGGCTATATTTCCAGTGTGCTCAATAAGGCTATATTTCCCCTGTGTTCAATTACTGAGGCTATATTTCCACTGTGCTCAATAAGGCTATATTTCCACTGTGCTCAACAAGGCTATATTTCCACTGTGCTCAATAAGGCTATATTTCCAGTGTGCTCAATAAGGCTATATTTCCCCTGTGTTCAATTACTGAGGCTATATTTCCACTGTGCTCAAAAAGGCTATATTTCCACTGTGCTCAATAAGGCTATATTTCCCCTGTGCTCAATAAGGCTATATTTCCACTGTGCTCAATAAGGCTATATTTCCAGTGTGCTCAATAAGGCTATATTTCCCCTGTGCTCAATTACTAAGGCTATATTTCCACTGTGCTCAATAAGGCTATATTTCCCCTGTGCTCAATAAGGCTATATTTCCACTGTGCTCAATAAGGCTATATTTCCACTGTGCTCAATAAGGCTATATTTCCAGTGTGCTCAATAAGGCTATATTTCCAGTGTGCTCAATAAGGCTATATTTCCAGTGTGCTCAATAAGGCTATATTTCCACTGTGCTCAATAAGGCTATATTTCCACTGTGCTCAATAAGGCTATATTTCCCCTGTGCTCAAATACTAAGGCTATATTTCCAGTGTGCTCAATAAGGCTATATTTCCAGTGTGCTCAATAAGGCTATATTTCCACTGTGCTCAATAAGGCTATATTTCCACTGTGCTCAAATACTAAGGCTATATTTCCACTGTGCTCAATAAGGCTATATTTCCACTGTGCTCAATAAGGCTATATTTCCACTGTGCTCAATAAGGCTATATTTCCACTGTGCTCAAATACTAAGGCTATATTTCACACTGTGCTCAATAAGGCTATATTTCCCCTGTGCTCAATAAGGCTATATTTCCCCTGTGCTCAATAAGGCTATATTTCCAGTGTGCTCAATAAGGCTATATTTCCACTGTGCTCAAATACTAAAGCTATATTTCCACTGTGCTCAATAAGGCTATATTTCCCCTATGCTCAATAAGGCTATATTTCCCCTGTGCTCAATAAGGCTATATTTCCACTGTGCTCAATAAGGCTATATTTCCACTGTGCTCAATAAGGCTATATTTCCCCTATGCTCAATAAGGCTATATTTCCCCTGTGTTCAATTACTAAGGCTATATTTCCAGTGTGCTCAATAAGGCTATATTTCCCCTGTGTTCAATTACTGAGGCTATATTTCCCCTGTGTTCAATAAGGCTATATTTCCAGTGTGCTCAATAAGGCTATATTTCCACTGTGCTCAATAAGGCTATATTTCCACTGTGCTCAATAAGGCTATATTTCCACTGTGCTCAAATACTAAGGCTATATTTCCACTGTGCTCAATAAGGCTATATTTCCAGTGTGCTCAATAAGGCTATATTTCCACTGTGCTCAATTACTAAAGCTATATTTCCACTGTGCTCAAATACTAAGGCCATATTTCCACTGTGCTCAATAAGGCTATATTTCCAGTGTGCTCAAATACTAAGGCTATATTTCCAGTGTGCTCAATAAGGCTATATTTCCAGTGTGCTCAATAAGGCTATATTTCCACTGTGCTCAATAAGGCTATATTTCCACTGTGCTCAAATACTAAGGCTATATTTCCACTGTGCTCAATAAGGCTATATTTCCAGTGTGCTCAATAAGGCTATATTTCCACTGTGCTCAATAAGGCTATATTTCCAGTGTGCTCAATAAGGCTATATTTCCACTGTGCTCAATAAGGCTATATTTCCACTGTGCTCAATAAGGCTATATTTCCACTGTGCTCAATAAGGCTATATTTCCACTGTGCTCAATAAGGCTATATTTCCAGTGTGCTCAATAAGGCTATATTTCCACTGTGCTCAATAAGGCTATATTTCCACTGTGCTCAATAAGGCTATATTTCCAGTGTGCTCAATAAGGCTATATTTCCACTGTGTTCAATAAGGCTATATTTCCACTGTGCTCAATAAGGCTATATTTCCAGTGTGCTCAATAAGGCTATATTTCCACTGTGCTCAATAAGGCTATATTTCCACTGTGCTCAATAAGGCTATATTTCCACTGTGCTCAATAAGGCTATATTTCCAGTGTGCTCAATAAGGCTATATTTCCACTGTGTTCAATAAGGCTATATTTCCAGTGTGCTCAATAAGGCTATATTTCCACTGTGTTCAATAAGGCTATATTTCCACTGTACTGTGCAACACAAAACCGTCTGGTCACTTACCCACAAACGCTTCCTCTTCATCCACATCATAGCCGGCACACAGATATGAATCATGCTGCAATACGCAAAAGATATTTCGTTATTCACACATGCCTCCCACTTTTATCTATGTCCTGTTTTCTTTCTTTCTTTCTTTTTTTTTAGCATTAACATTTTTTTATATTTTATTTAGAATACAATACTCTCAGAGAAAACTGAAACTTTACACACAAATCATGCAGTTTAAACACACATTGATTAAAAAAATGCATGCATAAACTGACATACAACACACGGTCACAAAATTAAACTCTGAAATGTAGCATCATCATAACAATGGTGTCTTGTCATTGTGTCAATGAGACACTAGTAAAAATTTAAATATTAATTTAAATAAATTTAAAGCAATTTCAACAAATGGAAGCGAAACATACAGAAACACATAAAACAAAAGCAAATTCAGACAAACTACCCCACCCGTGGGGATACCGGGGGGTCTTTTGCATAAATAGTTCCCCCACCTTCTGGAAGTTCTGCGCTTGTAACTTCCTCTAATATATCACCCCTCTTTGACTCTGCCTTTTCCTTTTGCTTACTGTCATCTACCTTTGCTTACTGTCATCTACTATCTTTCTGCCTTACCGGTCCCGGTCCATTCTCCTGCCTTTTTTCAAGAAACACTTTCAAAAAGATTTCCTGCAGCCAAAGTCGGACTTGCTGGGCCTAACTATTTCTTAGTTAGGCGCATGGCAGCATGACGCGCATATGCGCTCATAATTGACAGGAAATTGTCTGAGCGATGAAAGAAGGAAAAAAAAAAAGAAGAAGACAAACTAACAAACAGGAAAACAATTTTTTTTTAAATTAAGTGTTAATTTAAGACGCTATGTCACAAGCCAAACGTCACATTTCTACATTTTCCGTTCCAGTCTCCAGATTCAAACTTG
>CM065693.1:21076070-21083570 GCA_017654935.2 Phymorhynchus buccinoides
CGACTGAACTATGTAACTATGTAAGGGTCATTTTGCATTGTTCCGCGTTTTAAGGTTCAACACGCAAGGTAGTTCAGCTAAAAGATTGATTAACTCCCCTTGAATCTTTCTTTCCTCGACTGAACTATGTAACTATGTAAGGGTCATTTTGCATTGTTCCGCGTTTTAAGGTTCAACACGCAAGGTAGTTCAGCTAAAAGATTGATTAACTCCCCTTGAATCTTTCTTTCCTCGACTGAACTATGTAACTATGTAAGGGTCATTTTGCATTGTTCCGCGTTTTAAGGTTCAACACGCAAGGTAGTTCAGCTAAAAGATTGATTAACTCCCCTTGAATCTTTCTTTCCTCGACTGAACTATGTAACTATGTAAGGGTCATTTTGCATTGTTCCGCGTTTTAAGGTTCAACACGCAAGGTAGTTCAGCTAAAAGATTGATTAACTCCCCTTGAATCTTTCTTTCCTCGACTGAACTATGTAACTATGTAAGGGTCATTTTGCATTGTTCCGCGTTTTAAGGTTCAACACGCAAGGTAGTTCAGCTAAAAGATTGATTAACTCCCCTTGAATCTTTCTTTCCTCGACTGAACTATGTAACTATGTAAGGGTCATTTTGCATTGTTCCGCGTTTTAAGGTTCAACACGCAAGGTAGTTCAGCTAAAAGATTGATTAACTCCCCTTGAATCTTTCTTTCCTCGACTGAACTATGTAACTATGTAAGGGTCATTTTGCATTGTTCCGCGTTTTAAGGTTCAACACGCAAGGTAGTTCAGCTAAAAGATTGATTAACTCCCCTTGAATCTTTCTTTCCTCGACTGAACTATGTAACTATGTAAGGGTCATTTTGCATTGTTCCGCGTTTTAAGGTTCAACACGCAAGGTAGTTCAGCTAAAAGCAGCATGTGCTCTAAGCAGATTAATCAACCCTTTCACCGCCAGACATATTTCAGCCAAAAATTGCTATTAAATTTACCTGGGTAGAGAACAAAATCCATCTGCAGTATTGGGGATTCTTCTGTGACATACATAAAATAAGGTCTATCCTTACTTCCAAAAACTAAGACAATAGGGTCTTTGGATAATAGACCCCATTTTGATGCCTTTTAGTAACATAGGTGTTAAATCACTGTGGTGCTAAAATGCGACGTTGGCGGTGAAAGGCTTGAAAGGATATGCTACACTTACAGTTTTCACGAGAAACGTAAAACACAAAGACGCATACTGTAGGGATCTCTATTTATTATGATGTAAAAGCGACAAGCATTTTACGGATATAATATGAAACAATGAATATAATTATGCTCATGCACAAGCGCACATGTGCATGCGCACACACATACGCATGCACTCACACACATGCATGCGCACACATGCACGCGTGCACAAACACACACACACACATATACACAAATACATACACTAACACTCACACACACAAACACACATAGTTGCTCACAGCCGCACACACTCACCCGCACGTGTGGACACATACACACACACATGCTCGCACGCACACACGCACACAGTCACAACATAATAAAATCCAGGTAGTGCAATAATGTACACATTTCTCAAGTTTTTTACAATAGTCGAAACTAATTTCTATTTCAAATGAATCATAAATTATTATTTCACACAGAGACATACTTTTTAAAAAGTCTATATAACAGAAGTGGCATTCTTCTTCTTCTTCTTCTGCGCTCCCAGGCCAAAAGGCCATAATGGGTATGTATGTGTCCGTTTTCCAATTTTCACTGGTCTCCTCGCTGCATTCAGCCGCCACATTCCAATTTCGGAGGAGCTCAAAGGAGAATTGGAAGATTTTTTTGGAGAAAAAAAGGCAGGAGAATGGGCCAAAAAGTCAGAAAGATAGTAGATGACAAAAAGCAAAGGGAAAAGGCAGAGTCAAAGAGAGAAACAGATTAGAGGAAGTTACAAGTACAGAACTTTCCAGAAGGTAGGGGAACTATTTGTACAGAAGACCCCCCTGGTATCCCCACGGGAGAGGATGGGGGGGGGGAGAGAAAGAAGTGGCAAAAAAGGTACAAGGAGAGGGGAGTAGAAGGGTCTTGACAAAGGCATAATGTGTATGCTTATGCTTATCCAATTTCCATCTATATATCGATCTCTGTTCAGTTTACCGGAAAACATACCAAACACAAAGTATTCATAGGAGGGCGAACACTGCATGCATACAGATGCACAGCTGTTGCACATTATACCTTATATTTCGCTACATTAATTCCATTCATGTTTTGTTCTATTCGGGCACTCATCTTTAAAACGTCGATACTGATCAAATGTGTGTGTATGTGTGTGTGTGTGTGTGTGTGTGTGCGTGTGCTTGTGTGTGTGTGTGTGTGTGTGTGTGTCAAGTCAAGTCAAAATGATCTTTATTGAGGATAAAGCCAAAGGAGTAAGCTTGACAGCTTTTTTTCATCCTGTCCTCAGAATGAAAAGTAATACGAGTGTGTGTGTGCATGTACAATGGTGTGTGTGTGTGTGTGTGTGTGTGTGTGTGTGTGTGTGTGTGTGTGTGTGTGTGTGTGTGTGTGTGGTGCAAGGGGTGGGGTCAGCTGCCCACGCCTTGCTCAGGGGAAGAGGGGAGCAGACATGTCCTCTTGCTTGCCCCCACCCCCACCCCACACACACAACAAATGAGAGAGAGAGAGAGAGAGAGAGAGAGAGAGAGAGAGAGAGAGAGAGAGAGGAGAGAGAGAGAGAGAGAGAGAGAGAGAGAGAGAGAGAGAGAGAGAGAGAGAGAGAGAGAGAGTGAGTGTAAAACTATAAGTTGTTAAATATTTTATAGTTTCTCTTTGTATTTACAGTAATATAATGAAAATGCTGTTACTTTTGGTATTACTATTAGCAACAATCAAATGAATTTAAAACTATGTTTAAATTCCTCTCTTTCACTTTTTAATTTTCTCTTCCTATCTGATCTATCCTTACCATCCTTTCTATAAATCAATTGATTATAACACTATTCAGGGTTTCTGATTCTTTTCTCCTAAGGGGTATTTTCACCCCCAGTTTACAGTATTAAGGGGTAATTTCACCCCCCAGCTTACAGTTTTAAGGGGTATGTTCACCCCCAGTTTACAGTTTTAAGGGGTATTTTCACCCCCAGTTTAGTTTTAAGGGGTATTTTCACCCCCAGTTTACAGTTTTAAGGGGTATTTTCACCCCCCAGTTTTTAAGGGGTTCAGTTTACAGTTTTAAGGGGTATTTTCACCCCCAGTTTACAGTTTTAAGGGGTATTTTCACCCCCAGTTTACAATTTTAAGTTTACAGTAGACCCACCACGTTACTTGTCAAAATCACGGTTTTTCATGGCTGGTAAGAAATCTTAATAAGAAATCTTCCCCTGTTTACAGTTTTAAGGGGTATTTTCACACCCAGTTTACAGTTTTAAGGGGTATTTCCACCCACAGTTTACAGTTTTAAGGGGTATTTCCACCCACAGTTTACAGTTTTAAGGGGTATTTCCACCCACAGTTTACAGTTTTAAGGGGTATGTTCACCCCCTGTTTACAGTTTTAAGGGGTATTTTCACCCCCAGTTTAAAATTTTAAAGGGTCAAAACGAAAACAGGTGAAAGTGAAACTCCACCCCATTTTCTGCGTACGGCACTTACACAAACACACACACGTGCACGCACAAACACTTGTGCACACAACACACACTTTCACTCGCACATGTATCATTGATCACTGTTTTTGTGTGCTTCATTTGGCTTTTAGGAACAACCTGTTCCTTCTTCTTTGTCTTCAACAAGTTTTCTTTTATACTTGCCAGACTGGAGGCATGTTGACGAAAGGAATATCAAACCCATGAAACGATTTTATTGGATTTTGAGGAAAATGTCTGCCAATGAGCAATGGGTTTTCATCAATTACTGAATTTTATATCTAGCTTAGTGACTCAAGCTTGTGGCAGTAGCCCCCAACTTGAGATTTTAAAGGGTGAATCTCACGCATGGTTTTCCAGGGGGTGATTTGAGAGTTCTACTTCTAGTGCATACATTTACAAATACGCACAATCTCTACATTTTCAGAAACTCTTGACTAGTTATTAGAAGACTCTGTATCATTAATTATTAATAATCATTAATATATTTCAGCTACAACAGTTTCAAATTTTAATTAGCCACAAAATCACTGATCCATTTAATACATGTATGCTTGACACTCACAAGATTTCATCTTCGCCCCCAGGCACCAGGCGTCAGGACTAGTCTAATTTATTAAGAGGTCTAGCTAGTGGTATTGGCCACTGCAAAGAACACCTTTTGCAAGAGTGAATGCCCTTGGTGGGTGGGGGGAAGATGGTTGAGTACTGACCAAACAAGGGAAAAACTCTCGCCAATAACTCTATTTGAGGCCACTTAATGGCTGCCTTTTGCAAATGAGTGAATGCCCTTTTGGATACTGATCAACAAGGCCCACTTAATTCTTGCCATCAAGAAATCTGCGAACGTCTCTGATATAAACTGTGGGCCGTTGTCAGAACGGATGGTCAGGGGCAGGCCGTGCCTGGCAAAGATGGTTTTGAGCGCGTCAATAGTCTTCTCTGCCGTTGTGGACTTCATAATTGCCACCTCGTAGTACCGGCTGTAGTAATCGATAACAACCAGCACAGAGTGTCCTGAAGGTAGGGGCCCCAGAAAGTCAACTGCTAGGTCCTCCCATGGCCCTGAGGGGAGTTTTGTGCTCCTCACCGGCTCTGGCGGGTTGGGTTGGCTGACTAGCTGGCACCCATGGCATGTCTTGCAGTGCTTCTCGGCTGCCTTCTCCATACCTGGCCACCACACCTTCGTCCGCAAGTTCTGCTTGGTGCCCACGATACCCAGATGACCTTCGTGTGCTAAGGCCAACACTCTCGGCCTTAGCGTCTTTGGGATGATGATTCGGGACCCCCTCAACACAAGGTTCCCCATGGTACACAGTTCAGGACTCACAGCGGCGTACAGCTTGTCACAGTTCTGACACTGCCCAGTCTCTATGCACCTTCTGACGGTCTGGAGCTCTTCATTGTCGCCCGATGCCTGGTCCACCTCCTCTGCTGTCACTGCGTTTGGAGTGGCGTTTGAAGCGATGAAGCAAACATGTGCCTCCGCTTCCTCAGCAAGGTTGAGGTGTTCCGCTGCTGCTGGCGCAGTGCTTTGCAATAGCCTGGAGAGGGAGTCGGCAACATTCTCCTTCCCCGGAATGTAAATGACGTTGAACCTGTAGGCCTGCAGACGGAGGACCCACCGTTCGATGCGAGCACTGGGCTTCGAACGGGGCCCGTAGATGGTCTGCAGCGGCTTGTGGTCCGTCATGATGTCGAATTGCAGTCCGTATATGTACGGATGAAACTTCTCACACGCCCAGACGATGGCAAGCGCCTCCTTCTCCGTCTGGGAATAACGCTTTTCGACGTCTGTCAGACATCGGCTAGCGTAGCTGATGACCCGAGGGCCACCGGCCTGTTTCTGCACCAGGATACCAGCTACCCCCACTGGCGACGCATCAGTGATGATCTGCATCCTCGCCTTCAGGTCGTAGTATCCCAGGGTGTGAGCACTGGTCAGCGCGCCCTTCAACGCCTGGAACGCGGCTTTCTGCTCGGGGCCGAACACGAATGGTTGATTCTTCCTGGTCAGCCGCCGCAGGGGCTCAGTCAGGGTTGCAAGGTTCGGGATAAAGCGAGCACAAAAGTTCACGAGTCCCAGGAAGCTCCTGACTTCACTGACCGTCTGTGGTTCCGTAGCATTCTTGACTGCTGCTATTTTCGCTTCTGTGGGGTCGATTCCCTGAGCCGTCAGTTTGTGGCCTAAAAACTCAATCTCTGCCTTCCTGAACCTGCATTTCTCTGAGTTGAGGGTCAGGCCCGCCTCCTGGAGTCTTTGAAGTGTTTTCCGAAGGCGATCATCATGAGTTTTTACATCAGGTCCATGTACAATGATGTCATCTGAAAGATTCGCCACTCCTGGAATGCCTTGGACAACCTTGTGGATTTCATTCTGGTATATCTCAGACGCTGCGTTGATGCCCATGACCAACCGCTTGTATCTGTACAGGCCACAATGTGTCACAAATGTTGTGAGGTCCCGGCTGGCTTCGTCTAGCTCAAGCTGGTGGTATCCCAATCTGAGATCGAGTTTGGAGAACACCCTACTTTCTGCCATGTCCTGGAGGAGATCATCCACAGTTGGGATTGGGTGGCGTTCTCTAATGACTGCTTCATTCACCCGCCGCATGTCAACAGTGAGCCTTATATCGTCGTTCGGCTTCGGGACAATCACTATTGGGCTAACCCAGACACTGGGTTTGTCGACCGGTTCAATAATGTCCTTGTCCAACAGGTCCTTGATCTTTTCTTCCACTTTCACTTTCAGGCCAAATGGGGTGCGCCTCACTGGCTGCGCCACAGGTTTCACACTGGGATCAACATGGAGTTTCACTTTTCTGTTGCAGAGTTTGCCAAATCCAGTAAAAAGCTGTGGAAATTCAGCCACAACGTCATTGGACATGGGTTCTTCCTGTACGGCAGAAACACTGGACACTGATCTCGCAGAGCTCACGTCAAGTCCTATGACAAGTGTGTCCAGCTCTTTAGCTGTCTCTCTACTGAGTAACGGCTCTCCTTCTTCTTTGATCACCACGAACTTTGCCTTTATGGAACGACTGCCAGCCTTTATTTCAGCCTCAAAACTACTAAGCACGGTGAGAGGTGTGCTGCAGCCATAGGGATAAAGTCTCTTTCTGCCTGTCACTTTCACTTGGTTTGACACTTTGACACTTTCCTTCTTCCATCCCTCCCATGTTTCTTTGTTAATAATGTTCATGTCGGATCCTGAATCTACAATGACGTCTGTCTCTACACCCCCTATGGTGACAGGTATCCAGTGGAATATAGATCTGTTCTTAGCGGACTTCATCACAAACACAAACTGACTGTCCGATTCATCATCAGATGTTGAATCCTCATCAGCTTCAACATGACGTGTGCGCGTCTTAAACTTGCGTTTTGATGTTGACATTTTTGGTTCTTTTTCTCCTGTTTCTTTCTTCGTCCTGCACATTTTGGCGAAGTGGTTCTTTCCTGAGCACGATTTGCAAGTCTTTCCCTTTGCCGGACATGCAGGGCTGCTTCCATAGTGGTCTGTTCTTCCACATCTGAAGCACTCGCCTTTTGTCGTCTTGCCTCTGTGTTTTCGGTCCTCTTGAACGCGAGATACAGTCTCAGTCCCACCTGCCGTAAATTTCAGCTCTTTCACTTGCTCTGTGACTACTTCTAACAAGGCTGCCTCTTTCAACGTGTCTGCTAACGTAAGTTTGTCGCCCTTTTCTAGCAGTCGGCGGCGCAATTTGTCGGACTTGCAGTGGGCGATGACTTGATCGTTGACTTCTTTATTGAGAGTCTCAGCGGTAAAACCACATCCTTCAGCTGCCTCTTTCAGTCTCATGACAAACTGACTCACCGTTTCTGTCTTCTCTTGAACCACTTGTCGAA
>CM065693.1:21088570-21091509 GCA_017654935.2 Phymorhynchus buccinoides
AGTTTGTTGTCATGAAACTGAAAAGAACCAGACTTTTTAAAATGTTATTGCTGTCCCATATGCTGGGTCGTACAGTGGCGTTGCTCCTACGCTGCTCATTCTGAATCCCAAAGCGCAGCTACACCCTGGCTTGTTCAAATCGCAGAACCCGAGACCAGCCATCCAAGGGGAGCGAATCTTTGTAAGCCGTCAGAAAGCAAACAACCAAGGAAGAACTAGACTTTGAGATCGAGTCAAAATACAAAGACGATAGAGCTAGGATCAGCCTAGGGTTATTGTCATGAAACTGAAAGAAACCAGACTTTGAAATCCAGGAGAGTAATAAACACGAAGACAACTTTTTATAGCGCCTAATCTTTAAGCTCAAAGCGCTTTACATAAATCACTAAAATGAATAGTAAACACAATGAACAAAAAGTATACATCAAACATTGACCAAAACCCCCCTTCCCTGATCCCTCAGTCAATTTCTCAATCACGCCCAAATAATGAATGACATAATCTACAGTACACTTTCGCAACCAACTTGAAACACTCACACTGATGGACACTAAAAGACGCCCAGGCCACACTATTAACAAATCACACTCAAACCCACACTTATAACGATCAGAGAGAGAAAGAGAACGCAGTAGAGAGAAAGAGAGAATATATACAGACAGACAGACAGAGAAAGACAGAGAGACAGAGAAACAGAGAGACAGACAGAGGGACAGACAGAGAAAGAGAGAGAGAGAGACACACAAACAGAGACAGAGATATATAGGACTGAAATACAGTTGCATGCATCATAAAATAACAAATTACTATAATTTGTACATACAATAGTCACAAAAAAAGGCACATTTATATTCAATATTAATAAACATTCACCCCACCCACCACCCACACACACACACACACACACACCGACACACACGCACGCACACACGCACGCATACACACAAACACACACAGACACACACGATTAGTGAAAAAAAACATTAAATGAATGACACTCACACACATACTAATAAAATAGCATTTTAAAACACTTATAACGTAAAATCATTTTAAAACAGTGAGACAAAAATGGATAAAGAAATAAAAATACACAAGTACATAAAATGTACTCCTGTAATGTAAACACGAAAATAATAGAGGATAGGGGTAGGATCAGCTTAGGGTTATTGACATGACACTGAAAATAACCAGACTTTGAGATCGAGAGCCATACAAATTAATAGAGTAGGGCTAGGATCAGCCTAGAGTTATTGTCATAAAACTGAAATAAACCAGACTTTGACTTTCGAGATAGAGAGTCATAAACACAAAGAGAATAGGGTAGGCTTAGCCTAGGGTTATTGTCTTCAAACTGAAAGAAACCAGACATTGACATCAAGAGTCGTAAACAGGAAAAGAATAGAGGGGTTAGGATCAACTTGGGTTGTTGTGAAACTGAAAAGAAACAGACTTTGAGATCAACTGCTGTAAACATGAAGTCTGGATACGTCCAGGCTCATCATATAGTCATTGTCAAGAAATTGAAATAAATCAGATTTTGACATCGATAATCATAAACACTTAAAGTTTAGGGTTAAGATCAGCCTAGAGTTGTTGTCATAAAAATGAACAGAACCAGACTTTGAGATTGAATAGTAAACATAAAGAGAGATGGGTTAGGATCAGCCTAGGGTTATTGTCATAAAACTGAGAGAAACCAGACTTTGAGATCAAGAGTAGTAAACATGAAGAAAATAAGGCTAGGATCAGACTAGGGATGTCATGAAAATGAAAGAAACCATACTTTGAGATCAAGTCATAAACATGAAGAGGATAGGGTTATGATCAGCCTAGGGTTGTTGTTGTAAAACTGAAAAGAATCAGACTTTGATATAGAGTCGTAAACATGACAAGGTTAGGATCAGCCAAGGGTTGTCATGAAATTGAAAGAAAGAAGACTTTGAGATCGATGGTTAATAAACATGAAGAAGATAGGGTTAAGATCAGCCTAGGGTTGTTGTGAAACTGAAAATAAACAGACTTTGAGAGATCGAGAGCCATAAAATTGAATAGAATAGGGCTAAGGTCAACCTAGGGTTATTGTCGTGAAACTAAAAAGAACCAGACTTTGAGATCGAGTGTTGTCATAAAACTGAACAGAACCAGAATTTGAGATTGAGTAGTAAACATAAAGATAGTAGGGTTAGGATCAGCCTAGGACTATTGTCATAAAACTGAGAGAAACCTGACTTTGAGATCAAGAGTAGTAAACATGAAGAGAATAAGGCTAGGATCAGCCTAGGGATGTCATGAAAATGAAAGAAACCATACTTTGAGATCAAGTCATAAACATGAAGAGGATAGGGTTAGGATCAGCCTAGGGTTGTTGTTGTAATGAAACTGAAAAGAACCAGAATTTGAGATCGAGAGTCGTAAACATGACAAAGTTAGGATCAGCCAAGGGTTGTCATGAAATTGAAAGGAAGCAGACTTTGAGATCGAGGGTCATAAACATGAAGAAGAAGTGTTAGATCACCTAGGGTTGTGTGAAACTGAAAGACCAGATCTGAGGAAGAGAGCATAAACTGAATTAGGATATTTCATGCAGCAAGGGCTATCCGTTAAACTAAAACTAACCGACGAGATCTAGAGTCGTAAAAGATATATGACTAGGTTAGCTCAGCTTGTGGTATGAAATTTAAAACAAGAGATGATACGTATTCTTCAAACATTAATCTGAACTATTGTTAGTATCAGGCCCTTATTTTAATTACCCTTGACAGCAATACTCTGAGATCTATAATCACCATTAAATCTTATGCTTTTTATGTCTCATTTTTCGCATAACTTGAATCCTCCATATTATATTGATTTCCTCCCTTACTCTCTACTTTTCTCTCTTTCCTTTTTTCCTTTTTTTTCCTCCTCCCCTTTCCTCCTCGATCTCCTTCCCCCCT
>CM065693.1:21092009-21099509 GCA_017654935.2 Phymorhynchus buccinoides
GACCGGTTTTTGATTACCCCGACCCCTGTGGGGATACCGGGGGGTCTTTTGTATAAATAGTTCCCCCACCTTCTGGAAGTTCTGTGCTTGTAACTTCCTCTAATCTGTCATTCTCTTTGACTTTGCCTTTTCCCTTGCTTACTGTCTATTAAAACATGGTTTAAATGGAACATTTTCTTCCACAGCATGTGCAAGCAGAGTAAAAACAAAAAAATAAAACAAATGATTACACACACACGCGCGCGCGCGCACGAACGCACGCGAAATTGCACATTACAACAACTAATAGCATAAAATTGACATAATTGCACAAAATAAAAAAATATTGCATATATGCGAATAAACATGTACTCTTACACACATATTTCGTGTTATATTTTCAAAACTCGTGACTGGGATCCATATTTTCTTATATCCCCCCACCACCACCACCTCCGATCATTAGCTGCATCCCTGTCCATATAATAGTCCCCAAAGCATAGATTTGGCTATTTCCATTCATTGTAGACAAAGCTGCAAGAAATCGAATCCCGAAAGAAGTTGGATTTGGGGGGCAGAGGCGGATCTGGAGGGTTACAGGGGTTCCGGCCACCCACCCCCACCCCCACCCCACAAAAAAAGAAGAAAAAAGGGATAAATTCAATTCCACGCCATAATTTAAGCTTATTCATCCAGGAGAGACTTTCGTTGTATCTTTTACATTCAAATTATCATCAACTTCTGAAGCGCCCCAGATCTCACAACCAACCACTTGGAGCCCCTCCTCCATGACTTAGTGATCCGCCCTTGTGGGGGAATGTATGTGCTTAGCTTAGAGGCGCTGACCAAAGATAAGATCGTGCTTAGACTGTTTGCAAGGACAGTTCTTTAAAATTTATATTCATAGTAATGAGGAAAATGTATATAGCGCCCATCCTACTACGTAGGCTACAGGGTGCCTTATGCATAATTGAAATGGAATTAAAAAACAACCATGAAACAGAAATCCAATAACATAAGCAGAAAATGCACATAACAATCAACAACAACTGCTGTGATTACTACTACTACTACTACTACTACTACTACTACTACTACTACTACTACTACTACTACTACTACTACTACTACTACTACTACTACTTATAACAGGCCTAATACAAATATGCATTGTCACACAATTTGCAAGCATGAAATAAAATTATATATTTACGACAACATACACACACAAACAACACACACGCACACGCACACACCCACACCATTCATACATACACTCATATACATAAACACATCACACACACAATACACTCGCGCGCACGCACACATACACCACACACACACACACACACACACACACATACACACACACACGCGCGCGCGCGCGCACACGCACACGCACGCACGCACACGCACACACACGCACACACACACACACACACACACACACACACACACACACACACACACACACACACACACATACACACACACACACACACCACGTGATGACACACATACACATAACAAGATGGACAAGGAGAGTGGCTGGCAATATTACTAAGTTTCATGTGTGTTCTGCAGCTGCAGTTTGAAGTAGTGGGTTTTCAAAGCTGATTTGAACGTTACGAAGGATTTGGCATGACGAAGGCTGAAAGGGCGTGAGTTCCAGAGTGTAGCAGCTGAAACGGAAAATGTCTTGGAGCCGCGTTGTTTCCGATGGTAAGAGGGAATTTGAAAATACGGTCATCAGAGGAAGAACGGCATAATTATTCTCATATGACCTTTTTCCGAATGGATTTTTTGGTCTCATCTTTAAGCTTAATTCACGCCAAAATGATTTACGCTTAACCTTTTTAAGACAAACATAAAGAAAAGTAAACAATGATTAGGGGAAGACGGGGTAAAAAGCGCATGGGCGGGTAAGAAGCCCACCCCAATTATCTCATGAAATAAAGAAAATGTCAGTCAAATTTGCCCATGAGACGAATGCTAGACATTAACGCTCGTCTCATGGGCAAAATGAGACTGAAATTGGCTTCATTTCATGAGATAATTGGGGTGGGCTTCTTACCCGCCCATGCGCTTTTTACCCCGTCTTCCCCTATATATTCTGAAATAGAATACATCTATGTAAAAAAAAAAACAACAACAAGATTTTACACAACGAAGAAGACTTAAATGGAAGTTTTTTTCTTTGGAAACTGATATTCATGCTGCACTCTCTCTCTCTCTCTCTCTCTCTCTCTCTCTCTCTCTCTCTCTCTCTCTCTCTCTCTCTCTCTCTCTCTCTCTCTCTCTCTCTCTCTCTCTCTCTCTCTCTCTCTCTCTCTCTCTCTCTCTCTCTCTCAAGGATTGGTTTAACGTCTAATCAGACATAGCCTCTTATAGACAGTAAAACTGCACTTTTCTGACGGGCTGCTTTTATTTCATTTTAACTTCCTTCTTCTTTTGTGTGCTTTTTAAAAAAATAGATTTTTTTGTTATATGCTTATACAAGATCTATTTCAGAACAACTTAAGAGCATCTGTTGCACACAATCTTATCCAACTGTCACCGTTAGAATGCTCTCCATAAATGCACGGTCCCTTCCTTCCACCGTTTCCCTCCACTTACTTCCAGCTTTTAGATTGTATCGAAGTGCCAGCGAACGTTTTTAACTTCACTTGGACGCCAACCAACTTTCTGTCACATGAAGATAGGAAAGTTGCATGCTTGGAAGACTTGTCTCCCTTGATGTATGGTTTCTGACGTAAAACGGTAATAAAGGGCCTGTGTACAAACGCAGCGTGAGATTTCATTTAATGTTAGTTGATCAGTCAATTCAGGTTTTTTCTTTCTTTTCTCAGTTGCTTTGCAAGTCGTTGGTCATTTCATTTCTTCAACTGTTATATAATTAAAATCAGTGTAAAGTTCAATCCATTTAAAAAAAAGAAAGTAGGCCTATGTGCTTTAATAATGTACTCAAATGAAATTGTATTTATCGCTGTAAGTTGACATTCACATTACTCATTATTGTCAGGTCTGAGCCAAATGAATGAGAATAAGAGCTGCAGGGCGGTAGACTTTTTACAGTTATTTGAAATCATATTACAGATTTCGAAGCTTTTGTTCTGGTTTCTTTCGCTTAACCTTGTAAACTAGTGTGTTTTGGGGGATCTTCTCCACGCCAGTTTCCTGAAGTCCTCTTGGCCGATAGAATAAAGATTTCCTCATCTCTACTTTAAATAGAGTCCGCCCCGGGTTTTCAGAATAACAGCCGCCTTCTCTGCTTCACGGGGATATATTATAATTGGACACAATTAATTGACTAGCATAAAAAAAAAGCCTGAATATACAAAGAGCTCGCACTCCACAGCTGACTGAAGCCGTGGTTTTTTTTTTACTCCCACCCTTTCACCTACACTACAGCTGGGGATCATTGTGAACTCACTCACTGCCTACAACAACACTAACACTTCCCACCTTCCACCTTTTCACCTTCCTGATGGGAAGTGAGAAAGTTGGCTTCATTCTTTGAAAGGTTGGTAGTCTGCGAAGTTATCAATCAGAGCTTCAGGGGGCGTTGTCCCCTGACCCCCACCATGGGCGTTGCCCCTGGACCCCGCCGGGGGCCTACATCGGCCCCCAGACCCCCGCCCTTGTTTGTAACCCCCCCTCCAATGTGTCCCAGGGCCGGCCCTGTCACTCTTTGTAACCTTAGATTTTTGCAGAAAGTGTGGCAATGTTGTAGTTTGTAGACTCCCCTCTCAAGTTTACGACTCTCAGTCTCAAAGCCTGTTTCTTTCAGTTTTATGGCAATAAGTGAATAATCATAGGCTGATCCTAACCGTATCCCTTTTCCAAGAACGGCAAAATGTTGATTATCGGTCAACATTTTCTGCCAAAATTCGATGGGGGTTGGGGGGTTGAAGGGGGGGGGGGGGGGGGGGGGGGGTAAGTGTTTGCCATGAGTTGGAGCTGAGACAGCATATTAAGCCAGCCGTAAAGCTCTAGAAACTATGTATAAATCCTTTATTCTACCCATGGACACTACATTAAGTAAATATAGCATCCATGTTATACCCCATTTTGACTATGCAGATATTTTATGGGACAACTGTACATTCACACAGTCAAAAACATTAGAAACACTACATCCGGAAGCGATCCGTATCATTATTATATGAGGAGTAAATGGAACTAGTCATGAGAAATTGTACAAAAAATCTAGTTTTTGCACATTAAGAGAAAGACGAAGAAGACACAAATTGATTCAGTTTCACAAAATAGTTAATGGCAAATGTCCTGATTACTTAATTGATCTTCTCCCTTCCTTAGTTTCCCGGTTGAAAACCCTACCATAGACAGAATAGTTCCACGATCCAAAACTGAACTTTACAAAAATGAATTCCTCCCTATAGTACTACAAATCTGTGGAATAACCGCCCTGATAATATTAAAATGATCGATTCTATTATATTAGTCAGTTCAAACGTTATTTGTCTCTTACAGATATTACGCGAAATAGGATTTTACGCCCTCTGCGGTCTTTCGACCATGTGGGGCATTGTTAAATACAAAGATGGTGGGAACAATACTGGAGGCAATGCCCGAAGGCAGTGCAACACCAGTAAAGTCACGATTTTTTTAACAATACATATATGTGTAGCAGTAACCACGCCTCGGTTAAACCTCATCGGCTATGGTACCGCCACAAGTATTTAGGGTGTTTACAGATATTACTTTCCCATCTTACTATTATATAGGATCCAGACAGGACCAAGTTACTCATTGTAGACTTCGCTTAGGAATGAGTAGGGGAAGACGGGGTAAAAAGCGCATGGGCGGGTAAGAAGCCCACCCCAATTATCTCATGAAATAAAGAAAATTTCAGTCAAATTTGCCCATGAGACGAATGCTAGACATTAACGCTCGTCTCATGGGCAAAATGAGACTGAAATTTGCTTCATTTCATGAGATAATTGGGGTGGGCTTCTTACCCGCCCATGCGCTTTTTACCCCGTCTTCCCCTAATGTTAATGATGACTTGTACAACAGACATTTATTAAATAAATAACCCCAAATGTGCATGTGGCCACCATAGTGAAGATGCTGAACATTATTTGTTGCATTGTAGAAATGTTGCTGCAATAACAACGAACACGATCTCAACACTTAATCCAAACACCATTAAAGATACTCTGACGCACCACGATTAAGTCCCTTGTTTTTTTTCTGGGTAACTGTGACCCACATAGAGATGTCCCCAACTTCAAATGGAGGCTGCTTTTTAAAATGATGTTTCGGTTTAAAATTGGGGGCATTTGTATAGGAGTGAGGTCAAAACAAGATTTATTTCCATCCATAAGAGGGAAAACACGTGAAACCCGTGATTTTGACACGTGATCTGGTGGGTCTTTAATACCCACACACTACGTTTTGGCGATCACACTTTATCAGTAGCAGAAAATGAACAAATATTCAAAACTGTACAAAGCTGGCTATGAAATTCAAAGCTTGCCTTTTCCCCCTATTTCTTGAGTCTTTCACAGTCTTGTTATCACTTCACATTTTATTTTAGTTAGTTTTGCTCTCTCCGTTTTCATTTTGATGTGATTTCTACTAATCATAAAATGGGTGTTGTGTTTTATAATTATGTTCTATACGCCATATTTACTAGATCAACTAAATTTGTCATGCCTGGCCCATTAATCACGACTCGATATTATCATGGAGGAATTTTATCGACATGGCTATCTGTGTCCTCCCCCCCCCCCCCCCCTCCTCCCACTTCCCCCCTCAAAAGACTTTTCAAGCAACTGCTGACTCTGCTGTTTTTAACTGAAAGAAAACAATTCTCAACCTATTATGCGATCTCTGATCTGGACAAAACAAAGCGCAATGTGTTCTTGAACTGGCACCAGCACAACCACGCTATTAACCACCTGCGTATCTCTTCTCTGTCCGGCATTTTATCAAAATGGCATCTCTGTCCAGCATTTTATTAAAATGGCATATTTGTCCGGCGTTTTCTTTTTACAGCCTCAAACAGTAGGGGAAGACGGGGTCAAAAGCGCATGGGCGGGTAAGAAGCCCACACCAATTATCTCATGAAATTAAGCAAATTTCAGTCTCATTTTGCCCATGAGATGAGCGTTAATGTCTAGCATTCGTCTCATGGGCAAATTTGACTGAAATTTTCTTTCTTTCATGAGATAATTGGGATGGGCTTCTTACCCGCCCATGCGCTTTTTACCCCGTCTTCCCCTATAGGTAATTTGTATCACCAGAAAGAAAACAAAAAGTCACAGGAACGAACGAACGAAAAATGGTGTTTTACGTCCTCTCGGTCATAGACACATATGGGACATTTGTAAATACAAAGATGGTGGGAACAATACTGGCTGCAATGCCCGGAGGCAGTGCAACACCAGTAAAGTCCCGAGTTTTTAGCAATACAGATAGGTGTAGCGGTAACCACGCCTCGGTTAAACCTCATCGGCTATGGTACCGCCACATGACATGTTAACACATGATACCCCTAAAAGTCACAGGAACATTTCGGGGGCCTATCTTATACCCTGGCATGCAAATATAGCAGCATAGAGTAAGAGAGGACGGAGAGTGAACAGAGAGAGAGAGAGGGGGGGGGAGAGAGAAAGAGAGATGGGGAGAGAGAGAGAGGGGAGAGAGAGAGAGAGAGAGAGAGGGAGAGAGAGACTGAGGGAGAGAGAGAGAGAGAGAGAGAGAGAGAGAGAGAGGGAGGGAGAGAGAGTCGAGGGGGAGAGAGAGAGAGAGAGAGAGAGGGAGAGAGAGAGAGAGAGAGAGAGAGAGAGAGAGCGAGAGAGAGAGAGAGAGCGAGAGAGAGAGAGAGAGAGAGAGAGAGAGAGAGAGAGAGAGAGAGAGAGAGAGAGAGAGAGAGAGAGAGAGAGAGAGAGAGAGAGAGAGAGAGAGAGAGAGAGACGAGGGGCAGATAGATACACAGACGGACTGAAACAAAACAAAACAAAACAAACATTCATGCGCAATGAGAACTGGAAGAGAAAGAGAGAGAGAGAGAGAGAGAGAGAGAGAGAGAGAGAGAGAGAGAGAGAGAGAGAGAGAGAGAGAGAGAGAGAGAGAGAGAGAGAGAGAGAGAGAGAGAGAGAGAGAGAGAGAGAGAGAGAGAGAGAGAGAGAGAGAGAGAGAGAGAGAGAGAGAGTGGGGTGATGGGGGGGGGGGGGGGGTAGACACACAGACGGACTGATACAGAAAAAAAGATATATACATGAAGAAGACTAGGAATGAGAGAAAGAGAGAGGGAGAGAGACAGACAGATAGACAGAGACAGACAGATAGACAGAGACAGACAGACACAGAGACAGAGACAGAGACAGAGACAGAGACAGAGAGGAAGACAGACTGAGAGACAGGCCGACAGACAGATAGATAAACTCTGATAATGGAACAGATAGTCTGACGGAGAAAAAGATCATGTGTTTGCAGTCATCAATCAGTGTACGGGCAGAAGTCGGTTTGGTAGAAGGTTCACCAGTGCAT
>CM065693.1:21109509-21129509 GCA_017654935.2 Phymorhynchus buccinoides
CTGCAGTGTACGGCGCCATTTGTCACAGTCGTGGTTGATTGCGTTTTTCCGTCTTGTAGGGTTGGGTGGGTGGTAAGGTTAAGCTTAGGGCTAGGGTTAGGGCTAGGGTTAGTATTCCAAAAAGGTTATTAGCTAAAAAGGTTAATAAAATACAGCTTTATGTTTGGTAAGAAAGGCAAAAACGGAAAATTGCAAATTAACCGAGAAATGCAGGGGGGGGGGGGGGGGGCACATCTTTACCTTTACCCGTTTATCTAAAGGAGTTTTACTCACAACAAAAGAACCAGATCCATTTTGTTTGTTACTGCACTACAAAAAAAGAAAACGCTTCAACCACAATAAGTGACCTTCACCCACCCAATCCAAAATGGCTTTTCTCCAGTATCTCTGCCAAAGAGGAATCACGCTGTTTTTACAGTTTAATTTCTAGGAAACCACAGCAAAGTGAGTTTTCTGATCCTTGAAAAGGCTGTCTTTCTGGTGATCTCGACATATTTCTTGCAAAAACTCATCCGTCAGGGTCCACCTTTAAACATTCTAGCTACCCCCCCCCCCCCTCCCCCTTCCCCTTTGCCAATCGCTAACTATACTAAGCTACTGTCGGCCACGCTCCACCCCACCCCTTCACTCCACCGAAGCCTTTGCAAAATCACAGAAGTGCCTTGCCAAACTTGCTAAATCACAGCAAGTGCATTGTCAAAAAAAGATAAATTAAAAAATGCATTCATCATGATAATAACAAAAACAAAAGTAAAATGACTGCACACTTAACATTTTTATGTTTCGCCTTTTTGGCAGGAAAAACCTTTACAGGGCCTCAAAACAAAGCGAAATGTATCATGTCAAATGGATTTCATTTAGCAGACGATATTCTCTGGGGGGGGGGGGGGGGGGGGGGGGGGGAGTATACTGTGAAGCAAAGCTGTTCGTTTTGCTATTACTCGGATATTAGAAACAACATTTTTTCTTTCTGTATTGCTTGGCATTGTAAATTCATCAAACCCTTTCTTTTGAAGAAATACTTACGGATGGAGTTTACATTCTTCTATCCTCACGTTCATTTATCAGTTGACTATTCCTTGACCCCGCCCCCTTTCTTCTTCATCCGTGTGCATCACACGACCGTTGAGAGACTCATGAATATGCTTTAGCCTAGCAATCTGACCAAAAGCTATGGAAGCAGGGTAAGTCTCTATAGGCCTAGTACAAAGGTTAGCAGACGGACACAATCATTTGACAGTCAAAGATGAACATGAGCCAAGTTTGGTTCTTTTCAGTTTCATTCACACAACCGTAGGCTGAGCCTAACCATACTCTCGTTGTCTTTATGACTCTATCTCAAAAGTCAAAGTCTGGTTTCTCTCAGTTTCATGACAACAACCCTAGGCTGATCCTAGCCCTGTTCTCTTCAGACTCTCGATCTCAAAGTCTGATTCTTTTCAGGTTCATGACAACCCAAGGCTGATCCTAACCCTATCCTCATCGTGTTTATGATTCTCGATCTCAAAGTCTGGTTCTTTTCAGTTTAATGACAACAACCGTAGGCTGATCCTAACCCTATCCTCTTCGTACGATTCTCGATCTCGAAGTCTGTTTTTTTCCCAGTTTTATGACAATAACCCTACGCTGATCATGGCCCTATCCTATTCATTTGTATGGCTCTCAGTATCAAAGTCTGGTTCTTCACAGTTTCACAACTACCCTAGGCTGATCGTAACCATATCCTCTTCATGTTTATGACTCGATTTCAAAATCTGGTTTATTTCAGTTTCATGACAACATGTATAGGCTGATCCTAACCGTATCATATTCATGATTGCGACTCTCGATCTCAAAGTCTGGTTCTTTTTAGTTTCATGACAACTCTAAGCTGATCCTAACCCTATCCCCTACATTGTTTATGATTCTTAATCTCAAAGTCTGGTTCTTTTCAGTTTAATGACAACAACCCTAGGCTGATCCTAACCCTATCCTCTTCGTGTTTCGGTTCTCGATGTCAAAGTCTGGTTTCTTTTAGTTTCATGGCAATAACCCTAGGCTGATCCTAACCCAATCTTCTTTGTGTTTATGACTTGATCTCAAAGTCTGGTTCTTTTCAGTTTCGTTACAACAACCCTCCCTGTCAACAACTTAAGGCTGATACTACCCTTATTCTCTTCATGTTTATGACCATCAATCTCAAAATCTGGCTTCTTTCAGCTTCATGACAATAAACCTAGGCTGATCCTAACCCTATCCTCTTCATGTTTATGATTCTCGATCTCAAAGTCTGGTTCTTTTCAGTTTCATTACAACATCCTTAGGCTGATCCTAACCCTATCCTCTTCATGTTTAAGACTCTCGATCTCAAAGTCTCTTTCTTTTCAGTTTCATGACAACAAACCTAAGCTGATCCTAACCATATCATCTACGTGTTTACGACTCTCGATCTCAAAGTCTGGTTCTTTTTAGTTTCACGACAATAACCCTAGGCTGACCTTAGCCCTATCCTATTCAATTTTATGGCTCTCGATCTCTCAAAGTCTGGTTCTTTTCAGTTTCACAACAACCCTAGGCTGATCTTAACCCTATCTTCTTCATGTTTATGACCCTCGATCTCAAAGTCTGCTTTCTTTCAATTTCATGACAACCCTTGGCTGATCCTAACCTTGTCATGTTTACGACTCTATATCAAAGTCTGATTCTTTTCAGTTTTACAACAACAACCCTAGGCTGATCCTAACCCTATCCTCTTCATGTTTATGACTTGATCTCAAAGTATGGTTTCTTTCATTTTCATGACATCCCTAGGCTGATCCTAGCCTTATCTTCTTCATGTTTACTACTCTTGATCTCAAAGTCTGGTTTCTCTCAGTTTTATGACAATAACCCTAGGCTGATCCTAACCCTACTCTCTTTATGTTTACTACTCAATCTCAAAGTCTGGTTCTGTTCAGTTTTATGACAACACTCGATCTCAAAGTCTGGTTCTTTTTAGTTTCACGACAATAACCCTAGGCTGACCTTAGCCCTATCCTATTCAATTTTATGGCTCTCGATCTCTCAAAGTCTGGTTCTTTTCAGTTTCACAACAACCCTAGGCTGATCTTAACCCTATCTTCTTCATGTTTATGACCCTCGATCTCAAAGTCTGCTTTCTTTCAATTTCATGACAACCCTTGGCTGATCCTAACCTTGTCATGTTTACGACTCTATATCAAAGTCTGATTCTTTTCAGTTTTACAACAACAACCCTAGGCTGATCCTAACCCTATCCTCTTCATGTTTATGACTTGATCTCAAAGTATGGTTTCTTTCATTTTCATGACATCCCTAGGCTGATCCTAGCCTTATCTTCTTCATGTTTACTACTCTTGATCTCAAAGTCTGGTTTCTCTCAGTTTTATGACAATAACCCTAGGCTGATCCTAACCCTACTCTCTTTATGTTTACTACTCAATCTCAAAGTCTGGTTCTGTTCAGTTTTATGACAACAACTCTAGGCTGATCCTAACCCTAAACTTTAAGTGTTTATGATTCTCGATCTCAAAATCTGATTTATTTCAATTTCTTGACAATGACTATAGGATGAGCCTTGACGTATCAGATTCATTTTTATCGCACTCGATCTCAAAGTCTGGTTCTTTTCAGTTTCACAACAACCCAAGTTGATCCTAACCCCTCTATTCTTTTCATGTTTACGACTCTTGATGTCAAAGTTTGGTTTATTTCAGTTTGATGACAATAACCCTAGGCTAACCCTAACCCTACTCTCGTCGTGTTTATGACTGTCTCAAAAGTCAAAGTCTGGTTTCTTTCAGTTTTATGACAATAACTCTAGGCTGATCCTAGCCCTACTCTATTAATTTGTATGGCTCTCGATCTCAAAGTCTGGTTATTTTCAGTGTCATGTCAATAACCCTAAGCTGATCCTACCCCTATCCTCTATTATTTTCGTGTTTACATTACAGGAGTACATTTTATGTACTTGTGTATTTTTATTTCTTTATCCATTTTGTCTCACTGTTTTAAAATGATTTTACGTTATAAGTGTTTTAAAATGCTATTTTATTAGTATGTGTGTGAGTGTCATTCATTTAATGTTTTTCCACTAATCGTGTGTGTCTGTGTGTGTTTTGTGTGTATGCGTGTGTGTGTGCGTGCGTGTGTGTCGGTGTGTGTGTGTGTGTGTGTGTGTGTGTGGGGGGGGGGGGGTGAATGTTTATTAATATTGAATATAATGTGCCTTTTTTGTGACTATTGTATGTACAAATTATAGTAAGTTGTTATTTTATGATGCATGCAACTGTATTTCAGTCCTATATATCTCTGTCTCTGTTTGTGTGTCTCTCTCTCTTCTCTCTTTCTCTGTCTGTCCCTCTGTCTGACTCTCTGTGTCTCCGTCTCTGTCTTTCTCTGTCTGTCTGTCTGTCTGTATATGTGTCTCTTTCTCTCTCTCGTTCTCTTTCTCTCTCTATCGTTATAAGTGTGGGTGTGAGTGTGATTTGTTAATAGTGCGGCCTGGGCGTCTTTAAGTGTCCATCAGTGTGAGTGTTTCAAGTTGGTTGCGAAAGTGTACTGTAGATTATGTCATTCATTATTTGGGCGTGATTGAGAAATTGACTGAGGGATCAGGGAAGGGGGGTGTTGGTCAATGTTTGATGTATACTTTTTGTTCATTGTGTTTACTATTCATTTTAGTGATTTATGTAAAGCGCTTAGAGCTTAAAGATTAGGCGCTATAAAAGTTGTCTTCGTGTTTATTACTCTCGATTTCAAAGTCTGGTTTCTTTCAGTTTCATGACAATAACCCTAGGCTGATCCTAGCTCTATCGTCTTTGTATTTTGACTCGATCTCAAAGTCTAGTTCTTCCTCGGTTGTTTGCTTTCTGACGGCTTACAAAGATTCGCTCCCCTTGGATGGCTGGTCTCGGGTTCTGCGATTTGAACAAGCCAGGGTGTAGCTGCGCTTTGGGATTCAGAATGAGCAGCGTAGGAGCAACGCCACTGTACGACCCAGCATATGGGACAGCAATAACATTTTAAAAAGTCTGGTTCTTTTCAGTTTCATGACAACAAACCTAGGCTGATCCTAACCCTTTTCTGTTCATGTTTATGACTCTCAATCTCAGAGTCTGGTTTCTTTCAGTTTCATGACAACGCTAGGCTGATCCTACCCCTCTCCTCTTTGTGTTTATGATTCTCTATCTCAAAGTCTGCTTTTTGTCAGTTTAATGACCACAACCCTAGACTGATCCTAACCTTATCTTCTTCATGTTTATGATTCTCGATCTCAAAGTCTGCTTCTTTTCAGTTTACTGACAACCCTAGGCTCATCTTAACCCTATATTCTTTGCGTTTCCGACTCTCAATTACAAAGTCTGGTTTATTTCAGTTTTATGACAACACTCCTAGGCTGATCCTAACCCTATTCTCTTCGTGTTTATGATTGTCAATCTCAAAGTCTGGTTTTCATCAGTTTCATGACAACAATATTGGCCTGATCCTAACCCTATGCTCTTCGTGTTTACAACTTTCGATCTCAAAGTCTGGTTTCTTTCTGTTTCATGACAACAACCCTAAGCTGATCCTAGCCCTATCCTTTTCGTGTTGATGAGTCTCGATCTAAAAGTCTGGGGTTTGTTTTCAGTTTACTCACAACAACCCTAGGCTGATTCTAATCCTATTCTCTTCATGTTTATGACTCTTGATCTCAAAGTCTGGTTTCTTTCAGTTTCATGACAACAACTCTAGGCTGATCCTAACCCTATCATCTTTGTCTGGTTTCATGAAAATATGTAAAGTGTACATATGTTTCAATTGGTGCTTCTTATTGTTGATGTCACTCTCATTATGTCTTAACGAAAACAGCATTTTGTTATTTAAAAGCCTTTTCTGACATTGTGAAACAAAATCTTGGAAACGTGAACTCTCCATAAGTATATTTTTTAAACAACTTAGGATCACAAATACTTTGGAAGATGAATCTCATCTGCTTACAGAACTAAACCTACATTTTCAGCAATATAATATGATCTCGCTTTATTGCGTTGAACTTCTTTTTGTTCCTGTCTGAGCGATCGATGACAAACGTCTTTTACGACACGTTCATATGTTATGTCACTTTTTCTCTTCTTCTTTCCTAAGGTAACCAACTACATCACGTTGAAGATATTTTGAAAAGACATGTTCATTATTATTTTACACTTTTGAAGTGCAATACAACACTGTTTAGCCTCCTGTTGATCTTTGATCAACTGAATTTCTTGTCTTGCATTTGTTATCTTGCAAATCAAGACAGTACTTGTGGCGGTGCCATAGCCGATGAGGTTTAACCGAGGCGTGGTCACCGCTACAGCTATCTGTATTAATTTGTTTGTGAGCTATTGTGGGTGAGTGAGAGAGAGAGGAGAGAGAGAGAGAGAGAGAGAGAAAGAGAGAGATTTTTATGGTATGATGTTCTCCTGCTATTGTTGAATTATGCATTTGTGGTCTCCTGTTTATTCCGATTTGTATTTCCGTGCCTGACCTTATTATTTTGATTGTTATTTAATGTGTTGTATTACTGTTTCTATTATTGTTACATTTTGCCCTTGGCCTTGTGTTTTCGCTTGTTTATGGATTCCTTTTGTGACTGAGGACCTCATGAAAAGAAGCATTTGCTTATTGAGCTATTCCTCATTAAAGATTTCAAGTTTCAAGTTTCCCTCTCTCTCTCTCTCTCTCTCTCTCTCTCTCTCTCTCTCTCTCTCTCTCTCTCTCTCTCTCTCTCTCTCTCTCTCTCTCTCTCTCCTCTCTCTCTCTCTCTCTCTCTCTCCTCTATCTCTCTCTCTCTCTCTCTCTCTCTCTCTCTCTCTCTCAGTCTTTCTCTCTCTATATTTCTCTTTCTCTTTCACTGTCTATTTCCTCTCTTTGTCTCTCATACACTCACTCACTCTGTGTATAATATTATGTGTGTGTGTGTGTGTGTGTGTGTGTGTGTGTGTGTGTGTGTGTGTGTGTGTGTGTGTGTGTGTGTGTGTGTGTGTGTGTGTGGGGTGTGTGTGTGTGTGTGTGTGTGTGTGTGTGTGTGTGTGTGTGTGTGGTGTGTGTGTGTGTGTGTGTATGTGTGTGTGTATGTGGTGTGTGTGTGTGTGTGATGTGTGTGTGTGTGTGTGTGTGTGTGTGTGTGTGTGTGTGCGTGCGTGCGCGTGCGTGCGTGTGCGTGTGGCGTGCGTGTGTGTGTGTGTGTGCCGGTGTGCGTGCGCGTGTGCATGTTTGTGTGTGTGTGCGCGCGTGTGCGTGTGTGTGTGTGTGTGTATGCGTGCGTGCGCGTGTGCATGTATGTGTGTGTGTGTGTGTGTGTGTGTGTGTGTGTGTGTGTGTGGTGAGAGAGAGAGAGAGAGAGAGAGAGAGAGAGAGAGAGAGAGAGAGAGAGAGAGAGAGAGAGAGAGAGAGAGAGAGAGAGATTGATTGATTGATTGAACTTTATTTATAGAGGGTAATAGAGTAAGCAATAACATGCTTTTTTACATCCAGCCCTCTGGACAAAATACATATATATAAAAGTAGAAAATGGAAAACGAAAATAAACACATACAAAGTAATATAAAGCATGCAAAAAACATCCCTATATTGTAACACATCAATAACAAAATCAAACCTATTATTAGTTAACTATACTAATTATTAACATTCAAAATGTGTGAAGTAAGCGCATACACACGGGAAAATAAAACCCAATCCTACTTTTCACACTCATCTTTAAACATTCAAAATAGAGAAATGCACAAACATAAAAAAATACCTCAATCATACTTCATCATTAAAATGTACTTATTTGAAGAAACCCATGCATATAATAAGTCAAACATAGTATTACTTTACCTACTCATCTTAGCATGCACAATTTAAAATGTAAATACATGTACCCATGGCAACATGAAGCCTATTCCTACATTCCATTATTCATTTTTAGCATGAACATATTAAAAAGTAAACACACACTCATAACAAAAGCAAACCTAGTCATATTATTTGCAAGCGAATACACATATTAAAAAGTAAATACTGCTCATAACGAAATCAAGCCTGAATCTACTTTCTAGTCCTCATCTTTAACACGCACATAAGTAAGACTTAAGTCATCACAAAATTAAAACTATTCCTTATTTTACATACTCGTAACATGTAGGGGAAGACGGAGTAAAAAGCGCATGGGCGGGTAAGAAGCCCACCCCAATTATCTCATGAAATGAAGCAAATTTCAGTCTCATTTTGCCCATGAGACGAACGTTAATGTCTAGCATTCGTCTCATGGGCAAAATTTAGTGTCTGAAATTTTCTTTATTTGTCACCTACACATTTTAAATTTAAAGCCGATACACATAATAAAATCAAGCCTAAGCCCATTTTACATACTAATCTTAAAAATACATCAAGCTTAAATGTAAGCACATACACATGACAGAATAAAACCAAATCCTATTCTACATAGGGGAAGACGGGGTAAAAAGCGCATGGGCGGGTAAGAAGCCCACCCCAATTATCTCATGAAATTAAGCAAATTTCAGTCTCATTTTGCCCATGAGACGAGCGTTAATGTCTAGCATTCGTCTCATGGGCAAATTTGACTGAAATTTTCTTTATTTCATGAGATAATTGGGGTGGGCTTCTTACCCGCCCATGCGCTTTTTACCCCGTCTTCCCCTACTCATCTTTAACATGCACGCATTTTGGAGTAAACACTTATGCATAACAAGATGAAACCCAATCCTATAATAATAATAGTAGCAATAATAATAATAATAATAATAATAATAATCATCAAAATAATAATAATTCATATAGCGCTAAAACTCCAGAGAGAGAGAGAGAGAGAGAGGGTCACATTTCAAGGGAGGATATCAGACAAAATCTATCCCACCATGTGTAAAACAGCGTTTTCTCCCTTGCCAGTTAGACTTGGAAAGGCAACCTGTGTGGAGGAAAGAAAGTGTTGGCAGTTCTAAGTTTTGTGGAAAAGTTGAAACCACACCCGATACTGTTATCTCCATTACTTGACCCATCAACAGGGACATCGGGTACATGATTTCTGTCAGGTAGGCCAGTATTTTAACTTGAGAAGCGTGTGTTTGTGTGTGAACTGGCAAGACAGATGTTTTTCACTTGACCTGCTGTACTGACACCGACAGTGTGACAGTCCATGTCAAGTCAATCACTCAAACTTCCCTGTCGCGAAGGAGTTGCCTAGTTTCAAGTAGTTTCTTCTTCTTCGCCATAGGCAGCCAACTTCATCACGTTGAAGATTCTGCTGCACTTTAAGTGGTACCGGTTCTACGAAAAAGAAAAATAATAACTTCAGCAAAGAAGATACTGTAGAAAGTGAACTGATGAGATATGGGGAGAAGATAGATCCCAAAACAGTACCGTTTGCTTTTCTTCTTCTTCTTCGTTTGATCTTCCACCTTCATCGTACTGAAGATTCTGAAGATTAACTTCGAAAAAGGTCTCTGCGCTTAGGTTAGGCTTCAGGTTTAAAGTCTTGGCTTGGTCTGAGGGGTAGAGACTAGAGAGGGAGTGCTGTGCAGATCTGGATGTTTAAATCAGATTTTTTATTTTTTGTGTGTGTCCTTGAATCGAATGCCTTATATAAGGATAAAAAGTAAGAACATGGCTCAATTTTAATGGCAATCTTATCTGCTGTAATATAACTTGGATAAAAAGTAAGAACATGGCTCAATTTTAATGGCAATCTTATCTGCTGTAATATAACTTGGATAAAAAGTAAGAACATGGCTCAATTTTAATGGCAATCTTATCTGCTGTAATATAACTTGGATAAAAAGTAAGAACATGGCTCAATTTTAATGGCAATCTTATCTGCTGTAATATAACTTGGATAAAAAGTAAGAACATGGCTCAATTTTAATGGCAATCTTATCTGCTGTAATATAACTTGGATAAAAAGTAAGAACATGGCTCAATTTTAATGGCAATCTTATCTGCTGTAATATAAGTTATATTACAGCAGATAAGATTGCCATTAAAATTGGCTCTTATATTACAGCAGATAAGATTGCCATTAAAATTGAGCCATTTTCTTACTTTTTATCCTTGTATAAGATGCATGCCTCCAGGGCAAAGGGGGGTTTCCGGAAACACTGGAAAACCCCCTCAGATCCGCCCCTGATTGTAGCATAAAATCGCCCTTTTATCACCCCCTTCTTAAGTTCTTTTTCAGTTTTTGGTGACTGATTTGATTTATTTGTGATAGATCAAATCAGTCACCAAAAACTGACTCTCTCTCTCTCTCTCTCTCTCTCTCTCTCTCTCTCTCTCTCTCTCTCTCTCTCTCTCTCTCTCTCTCTCTCTCTCTCTCTCTCTCGGGCAAGATGTAAACAAGCCCATTGTGTGCTTATTCTTTTCCCTCAATAAACAAATGTTTCAAATGTTTCTCTCTCTCTCTCTCTCTCTCTCTCTCTCTCTCTCTCTCTCTCTCTCTCTCTCTCTCTCTCTCTCTCTCTCTCTCTCTCTCTCTCTCTCTCTCTCTCTCCATAGTCCATGTGTGTGGAAGAGAGAGAATGAGAACCCTATTCCTAACCCTAACCCTAACCTGAACCCATCTGAAATGAATGGAAGGGGCAGAGGAAGGAGCTAATTGATATTCTTAACATTTGCCTTTTTTTCTTTAATATTGGCTTTAGCATGAGCCGAGGCTAATGTCACGAGTTAATGCATTTGAATAAAGCGGGGCCAGAAAGAAGGGCGTGCACACGCCTGGAGCAATGAATGGTTGTTTGTTTCTTCTTCTTAGGGCCCACGGTCAATATGTTGACCATTATGGCTTCTTAGGCCTAGCTTTATTCTGTGCCACCACTGTATTGGCCACTGCAAGTAGGGTTATTAATGCCCTTTGTCGTGTTTGTATATGTTTGGGTAAGAGGAGACACTAGGGACGGGGCTTCCGGTTTAGAATGGAGAGCATCCAGGAATGAATGAATAAACGTTGACGTTGAAATCCCAAACAATCGGTGTTTGTGCATGACATCAAGAGGGGATTACAGGATACAACAATGGCGACGAGGTTTGGAAACGAACTGGGGAGGCCAGCAGCCTTTGAGGCGACCGGAGACGCTCAAGAAGTCTCTCTACGTTGGAGAGCGTGGAAGGAAGAGTTTGAAGCGTTTGCAGATAGCATGGCGTTATTCATCACTGAAGCCGATAATGCAAATCAACAGCAAAGGAGGGAATTACTGCTCTACACAGCAGGAAAAGAAGTAAGGCAGATACTTAACATGCTCCCCAATAAAGGGACTGACAAGGAGTATAAAAAAGCCATTGATGCCTTAGATAAACATTTTACGTTCACTCCAAACGCTACATTCCTGCGACACAAGTTTCGACAAGTGGTTCAAGAGAAGACAGAAACGGTGAGTCAGTTTGTCATGAGACTGAAAGAGGCAGCTGAAGGATGTGGTTTTACCGCTGAGACTCTCAATAAAGAAGTCAACGATCAAGTCATCGCCCACTGCAAGTCCGACAAATTGCGCCGCCGACTGCTAGAAAAGGGCGACAAACTTACGTTAGCAGACACGTTGAAAGAGGCAGCCTTGTTAGAAGCAGTCACAGAGCAAGTGAAAGAGCTGAAATTTACGGCAGGTGGGACTGAGACTGTATCTCGCGTTCAAGAGGACCGAAAACACAGAGGCAAGACGACAAAAGGCGAGTGCTTCAGATGTGGAAGAACAGACCACTATGGAAGCAGCCCTGCATGTCCGGCAAAGGGAAAGACTTGCAAATCGTGCTCAGGAAAGAACCACTTCGCCAAAATGTGCAGGACGAAGAAAGAAACAGGAGAAAAAGAACCAAAAATGTCAACATCAAAACGCAAGTTTAAGACGCGCACACGTCATGTTGAAGCTGATGAGGATTCAACATCTGATGATGAATCGGACAGTCAGTTTGTGTTTGTGATGAAGTCCGCTAAGAACAGATCTAGATTCCACTGGATACCTGTCACCATAGGGGGTGTAGAGACAGACGTCATTGTAGATTCAGGATCCGACATGAACATTATTAACAAAGAAACATGGGAGGGATGGAAGAAGGAAAGTGTCAAAGTGTCAAACCAAGTGAAAGTGACAGGCAGAAAGAGACTTTATCCCTATGGCTGCAGCACACCTCTCACCGTGCTTGGTAGTTTTGAGGCTGAAATAAAGGCTGGCAGTCGTTCCATAAAGGCAAAGTTCGTGGTGATCAAAGAAGAAGGAGAGCCGTTACTCAGTAGAGAGACAGCTAAAGAGCTGGACACACTTGTCATAGGACTTGACGTGAGCTCTGCGAGATCAGTGTCCAGTGTTTCTGCCGTACAGGAAGAACCCATGTCCAATGACGTTGTGGCTGAATTTCCACAGCTTTTTACTGGATTTGGCAAACTCTGCAACAGAAAAGTGAAACTCCATGTTGATCCCAGTGTGAAACCTGTGGCGCAGCCAGTGAGGCGCACCCCATTTGGCCTGAAAGTGAAAGTGGAAGAAAAGATCAAGGAACTGTTGGACAAGGACATTATTGAACCGGTCGACAAACCCAGTGTCTGGGTTAGCCCAATAGTGATTGTCCCGAAGCCGAACGACGATATAAGGCTCACTGTTGACATGCGGCGGGTGAATGAAGCAGTCATTAGAGAACGCCACCCAATCCCAACTGTGGATGATCTCCTCCAGGACATGGCAGAAAGTAGGGTGTTCTCCAAACTCGATCTCAGATTGGGATACCACCAGCTTGAGCTAGACGAAGCCAGCCGGGACCTCACAACATTTGTGACACATTGTGGCCTGTACAGATACAAGCGGTTGGTCATGGGCATCAACGCAGCGTCTGAGATATACCAGAATGAAATCCACAAGGTTGTCCAAGGCATTCCAGGAGTGGCGAATCTTTCAGATGACATCATTGTACATGGACCTGATGTAAAAACTCATGATGATCGCCTTCGGAAAACACTTCAAAGACTCCAGGAGGCGGGCCTGACCCTCAACTCAGAGAAATGCAGGTTCAGGAAGGCAGAGATTGAGTTTTTAGGCCACAAACTGACGGCTCAGGGAATCGACCCCACAGAAGCGAAAATAGCAGCAGTCAAGAATGCTACGGAACCACAGACGGTCAGTGAAGTCAGGAGCTTCCTGGGACTCGTGAACTTTTGTGCTCGCTTTATCCCGAACCTTGCAACCCTGACTGAGCCCCTGCGGCGGCTGACCAGGAAGAATCAACCATTCGTGTTCGGCCCCGAGCAGAAAGCCGCGTTCCAGGCGTTGAAGGGCGCGCTGACCAGTGCTCACACCCTGGGATACTACGACCTGAAGGCGAGGATGCAGATCATCACTGATGCGTCGCCAGTGGGGGTAGCTGGTATCCTGGTGCAGAAACAGGCCGGTGGCCCTCGGGTCATCAGCTACGCTAGCCGATGTCTGACAGACGTCGAAAAGCGTTATTCCCAGACGGAGAAGGAGGCGCTTGCCATCGTCTGGGCGTGTGAGAAGTTTCATCCGTACATATACGGACTGCAATTCGACATCATGACGGACCACAAGCCGCTGCAGACCATCTACGGGCCCCGTTCGAAGCCCAGTGCTCGCATCGAACGGTGGGTCCTCCGTCTGCAGGCCTACAGGTTCAACGTCATTTACATTCCGGGGAAGGAGAATGTTGCCGACTCCCTCTCCAGGCTATTGCAAAGCACTGCGCCAGCAGCAGCGGAACACCTCAACCTTGCTGAGGAAGCGGAGGCACATGTTTGCTTCATCGCTTCAAACGCCACTCCAAACGCAGTGACAGCAGAGGAGGTGGACCAGGCATCGGGCGACGATGAAGAGCTCCAGACCGTCAGAAGGTGCATAGAGACTGGGCAGTGTCAGAACTGTGACAAGCTGTACGCCGCTGTGAGTCCTGAACTGTGTACCATGGGGAACCTTGTGTTGAGGGGGTCCCGAATCATCATCCCAAAGACGCTAAGGCCGAGAGTGTTGGCCTTAGCACACGAAGGTCATCTGGGTATCGTGGGCACCAAGCAGAACTTGCGGACGAAGGTGTGGTGGCCAGGTATGGAGAAGGCAGCCGAGAAGCACTGCAAGACATGCCATGGGTGCCAGCTAGTCAGCCAACCCAACCCGCCAGAGCCGGTGAGGAGCACAAAACTCCCCTCAGGGCCATGGGAGGACCTAGCAGTTGACTTTCTGGGGCCCCTACCTTCAGGACACTCTGTGCTGGTTGTTATCGATTACTACAGCCGGTACTACGAGGTGGCAATTATGAAGTCCACAACGGCAGAGAAAACTATTGACGCGCTCAAAACCATCTTTGCCAGGCACGGCCTGCCCCTGACCATCCGTTCTGACAACGGCCCACAGTTTATATCAGAGACGTTCGCAGATTTCTTGATGGCAAGAATTAAGTGGGCCTTGTTGATCAGTATCCAAAAGGGCATTCACTCATGATTGCAAAAGGCAGCCATTAAGTGGCCTTAAATAGCGTTATTGGCGAGAGTTATTCCCTTGTTTGGTCAGTACTCAACCATTTCCCCCCCACCCACCAAGGGCATTCACTCTTGCAAAAGGTGTTCTTTGCAGTGGCCAATACCACTAGCTAGACCTCTTAATAAATTAGACTAGTCCTGACGCCTGGTGCCTGGGGGCGAAGATGAAATCTTGTGAGTGTCAAGCATACATGTATTAAATGGATCAGTGATTTTGTGGCTAATTAAAATTTGAAACTGTTGTAGCTGAAATATATTAATGATTATTAATAATTAATGATACAGAGTCTTCTAATAACTAGTCAGAGTTTCTGAAAATGTAGAGATTGTGCGTATTTGTAAATGTATGCACTAGAAGTAGAACTCTCAAATCACCCCCTGGAAAACCATGCGTGAGATTCACCCTTTAAAATCTCAAGTTGGGGGCTACTGCCACAAGCTTGAGTCACTAAGCTAGATATAAAATTCAGTAATTGATGAAAACCCATTGCTCATTGGCAGACATTTTCCTCAAAATCCAATAAAATCGTTTCATGGGTTTGATATTCCTTTCGTCAACATGCCTCCAGTCTGGCAAGTATAAAAGAAAACTTGTTGAAGATAAAGAAGAAGGAACAGGTTGTTCCTAAAAGCCAAATGAAGCACACAAAAACAGTGATCAATGATACATGTGCGAGTGAAAGTGTGTGTTGTGTGCACAAGTGTTTGTGCGTGCACGTGTGTGTGTTTGTGTAAGTGCCGTACGCAGAAAATGGGGTGGAGTTTCACTTTCACCTGTTTTCGTTTTGACCCTTTAAAATGTTAAACTGGGGGTGAAAATACCCCTTAAAACTGTAAACAGGGGGTGAACATACCCCTTAAAACTGTAAACTGTGGGTGGAAATACCCCTTAAAACTGTAAACTGTGGGTGGAAATACCCCTTAAAACTGTAAACTGGGTGTGAAAATACCCCTTAAAACTGTAAACAGGGGGTGAACATACCCCTTAAAGACCCCCCACGTCACGTGTCACATTCCCTCTTATGCTAGGAAGATTTCTTAAGATTTCTTACCAGCCATAAGAGGGAAAACCGTGATTTTGACAAGTAACGTGGTGGGTCTTTAAAACTGTAAACTGGGGGTGAAAATATCCCTTAAAACTGTAAACAGGGGGTGAACATACCCCTTAAAACTGTAAACTGGGGGTGGAAATACCCCTTAAAACTAAACTGGGGGTGAAAATACCCCTTAAAACTGTAAACTGGGGGTGAAAACACCCCTTAAAACTGTAAACTGGGGGTGAAAATACCCCTTAAAACTGTAAACTGGGGGTGAAAATACCCCTTAAAACTAAACTGGGGGTGAAAATACCCCTTAAAACTGTAAACTGGGGGTGAACATACCCCTTAAAACTGTAAGCTGGGGGGTGAAATTACCCCTTAATACTGTAAACTGGGGGTGAAAATACCCCTTAGGAGAAAAGAATCAGAAACCCTGAATAGTGTTATAATCAATTGATTTATAGAAAGGATGGTAAGGATAGATCAGATAGGAAGAGAAAATTAAAAAGTGAAAGAGAGGAATTTAAACATAGTTTTAAATTCATTTAATTGTTGCTAATAGTAATACCAAAAGTAACAGCATTTTCATTATATTACTGTAAATACAAAGAGAAACTATAAAATATTTAACAACTTATAGTTTTACACTCTCTCTCTCTCTCTCTCTCTCTCTCTCTCTCTCTCTCTCTCTCTCTCTCTCTCTCTCTCTCTCTCTCTCTCTCTCTCTCTCTCTCTCTCTCTCTCTCTCTCTCTCTCTCTCATTTGTTGTGTGTGTGGGGTGGGGGTGGGGGCAAGCAAGAGGACATGTCTGCTCCCCTCTTCCCCTGAGCAAGGCGTGGGCAGCTGACCCCACCCCTGCACCACACACCCCACCACACACACACACACACACACACACACACACACACACACACACACACACACACACACACATGTACATGCACACACACACTCGTATTACTTTTCATTCTGAGGACAGGATGAAAAAAAGCTGTCAAGCTTACTCCTTTGGCTTTATCCTCAATAAAGATCATTTTGACTTGACTTGACACACACACACACACACACACACGCACACACACACACACACACACACATACACACACGTTTGATCAGTATCGACGTTTTAAAGATGAGTGCCCGAATAGAACAAAACATGAATGGAATTAATGTAGCGAAATATAAGGTATAATGTGCAACAGCTGTGCATCTGTATGCATGCAGTGTTCGCCCTCCTATGAATACTTTGTGTTTGGTATGTTTTCCGGTAAACTGAACAGAGATCGATATATAGATGGAAATTGGATAAGCATAAGCATACACATTATGCCTTTGTCAAGACCCTTCTACTCCCCTCTCCTTGTACCTTTTTTGCCACTTCTTTCTCTCCCCCCCCCCATCCTCTCCGTGGGGATACCAGGGGGGTCTTCTGTACAAATAGTTCCCCTACCTTCTGAAAGTTCTGTACTTGTAACTTCCTCTAATCTGTTTCTCTCTTTGACTCTGCCTTTTTCCTTGCTTTGTGTCATCTACCATCTTTCTGACTTTTTGGCCCATTCTCCTGCCTTTTTTTCTCCAAAAAATCTTCCATTTCTCCTTTGAGCTCCTCCGAAATTGGAATGTGGCGGCTGAATGCAGCGAGGAGACCAGTGAAAATTGGAAAACGGACACATACATACCCATAGGGCCTTTTGGCCTGGGAGCGCAGAAGAAGAAGAAGAAGAATGCCACTTCTGTTATATAGACTTTTTAAAAAGTATGTCTCTGTGTGAAATAATAATTTATGATTCATTTGAAATAGAAATTAGTTTCGACTATTGTAAAAAACTTGAGAAATGTGTACATTATTGCACTACCTGGATTTTATTATGTTGTGACTGTGTGCGTGTGTGCGTGCGAGCATGTGTGTGTGTATGTGTCCACACGTGCGGGTGAGTGTGTGCGGCTGTGAGCAACTATGTGTGTTTGTGTGTGTGAGTGTTAGTGTATGTATTTGTGTATATGTGTGTGTGTGTGTGTTTGTGCACGCGTGCATGTGTGCGCATGCATGTGTGTGAGTGCATGCGTATGTGTGTGCGCATGCACATGTGCGCTTGTGCATGAGCATAATTATATTCATTGTTTCATATTATATCCGTAAAATGCTTGTCGCTTTTACATCATAATAAATAGAGATCCCTACAGTATGCGTCTTTGTGTTTTACGTTTCTCGTGAAAACTGTAAGTGTAGCATATCCTTTCAAGCCTTTCACCGCCAACGTCGCATTTTAGCACCACAGTGATTTAACACCTATGTTACTAAAAGGCATCAAAATGGGGTCTATCCAAAGACCCTATTGTCTTAGTTTTTGGAAGTAAGGATAGAAATTTTATGTATGTCACAGAAGAATCCCCAATACTGCAGACAGATTTTGTTCTCCGCCTAGGTAAATTTAATAGCAATTTTTGGCTGAAATATGTCTGGCGGTGAAAGGGTTGATTAATCTGCTTAGAGCACATGTTGCTTTTAGCTGAACTACCTTGCGTGTTGAACCTTAAAACGCGGAACAATACAAAATGACCCTTACATAGTTACATAGTTCAGTCGAGGAAAGAAAGATTCAAGGAGAGTTAATCAATCTTTTAGCTGAACTACCTTGCGTGTTGAACCTTAAAACGCGGAACAATACAAAATGACCCTTACATAGTTACATAGTTCAGTCGAGGAAAGAAAGATTCAAGGGGAGTTAATCAATCTTTTAGCTGAACTACCTTGCGTGTTGAACCTTAAAACGCGGAACAATACAAAATGACCCTTACATAGTTACATAGTTCAGTCGAGGAAAGAAAGATTCAAGGGGAGTTAATCAATCTTTTAGCTGAACTACCTTGCGTGTTGAACCTTAAAACGCGGAACAATACAAAATGACCCTTACATAGTTACATAGTTCAGTCGAGGAAAGAAAGATTCAAGGAGAGTTAATCAATCTTTTAGCTGAACTACCTTGCGTGTTGAACCTTAAAACGCGGAACAATGCAAAATGACCCTTACATAGTTACATAGTTCAGTCGAGGAAAGAAAGATTCAAGGGGAGTTAATCAATCTTTTAGCTGAACTACCTTGCGTGTTGAACCTTAAAACGCGGAACAATGCAAAATGACCCTTACATAGTTACATAGTTCAGTCGAGGAAAGAAAGATTCAAGGGGAGTTAATCAATCTTTTAGCTGAACTACCTTGCGTGTTGAACCTTAAAACGCGGAACAATACAAAATGACCCTTACATAGTTACATAGTTCAGTCGAGGAAAGAAAGATTCAAGGGGAGTTAATCAATCTTTTAGCTGAACTACCTTGCGTGTTGAACCTTAAAACGCGGAACAATGCAAAATGACCCTTACATAGTTACATAGTTCAGTCGAGGAAAGAAAGATTCAAGGAGAGTTAATCAATCTTTTAGCTGAACTACCTTGCGTGTTGAACCTTAAAACGCGGAACAATACAAAATGACCCTTACATAGTTACATAGTTCAGTCGAGGAAAGAAAGATTCAAGGGGAGTTAATCAATCTTTTAGCTGAACTACCTTGCGTGTTGAACCTTAAAACGCGGAACAATGCAAAATGACCCTTACATAGTTACATAGTTCAGTCGAGGAAAGAAAGATTCAAGGAGAGTTAATCAATCTTTTAGCTGAACTACCTTGCGTGTTGAACCTTAAAACGCGGAACAATGCAAAATGACCCTTACATAGTTACATAGTTCAGTCGAGGAAAGAAAGATTCAAGGGGAGTTAATCAATCTTTTAGCTGAACTACCTTGCGTGTTGAACCTTAAAACGCGGAACAATGCAAAATGACCCTTACATAGTTACATAGTTCAGTCGAGGAAAGAAAGATTCAAGGGGAGTTAATCAATCTTTTAGCTGAACTACCTTGCGTGTTGAACCTTAAAACGCGGAACAATGCAAAATGACCCTTACATAGTTACATAGTTCAGTCGAGGAAAGAAAGATTCAAGGAGAGTTAATCAATCTTTTAGCTGAACTACCTTGCGTGTTGAACCTTAAAACGCGGAACAATGCAAAATGACCCTTACATAGTTACATAGTTCAGTCGAGGAAAGAAAGATTCAAGGGGAGTTAATCAATCTTTTAGCTGAACTACCTTGCGTGTTGAACCTTAAAACGCGGAACAATACAAAATGACCCTTACATAGTTACATAGTTCAGTCGAGGAAAGAAAGATTCAAGGGGAGTTAATCAATCTTTTAGCTGAACTACCTTGCGTGTTGAACCTTAAAACGCGGAACAATGCAAAATGACCCTTACATAGTTACATAGTTCAGTCGAGGAAAGAAAGATTCAAGGAGAGTTAATCAATCTTTTAGCTGAACTACCTTGCGTGTTGAACCTTAAAACGCGGAACAATACAAAATGACCCTTACATAGTTACATAGTTCAGTCGAGGAAAGAAAGATTCAAGGGGAGTTA
>CM065693.1:21139509-21162009 GCA_017654935.2 Phymorhynchus buccinoides
TGGCAAGCAAAGCTGGTAATGTTTCCAGTAACGCTTGTCTGTTTGTTCATGGCTGGCCGGTTATAAAAAATTATATGTATGTTAACACGAAAATGTTCGAACGGAGGGACCTAGGAGGCTCAAAGTTTGCATGCGCATAGGTTGTTAGGATATCTAGGCCAAGTTTGAATCTGGAGACTGGAACGGAAAATGTGGAAAATGTGACGTTTGGCTTGTGATATAGCGTCTTAAATTAACACTTAATTTTTAAAAAATTGTTTTCCTGTTTGTTAGTTTGTCTTCTTCTTGTTGTTTTTCTTCTTCTTTCATCGCTCAGACAGTTTCCTGTCAATTATGAGCGCATAATATGCGTCATGCTGCCGTTGTGCGCCTAACTAAGAAATAGTTAGGCCCAGCAAGTCCGACTTTGGCTGCAGGAAATCTTTTTGAAAGTGTTTCTTGAAAAAAGGCAGGAGAATGGACCGGGACCGGTAAGGCAGAAAGATAGTAGATGACAGTAAGCAAAGGCAGATGACAGTAAGCAAAAGGAAAAGGCAGAGTCAAAGAGGGGTGATATATTAGAGGAAGTTACAAGCGCAGAACTTCGTGAAGGTGGGGGAACTATTTATGCAAAAGACCCCCCCCCGGTGTTTGTCTGAATTTGCTTTTGTTTTATGTGTTTCTGTATGTTTCGCTTCCATTTGTTGAAATTGCTTTAAATTTATTTAAATTAATATTTAAATTTTTACTAGTGTCTCATTGACACAATGACAAGACACCATTGTTATGATGATGCTACATTTTCGAGTTTAATTTTGTGACCGTGTGTTTGTATGTCAGTTTATGCATGCATTTTTTAATTAATGTGTGTTTAAACTGCATGATTTGTGTGTAAAGTTTCAGTTTTCTCTGAGAGTATTGTATTCTAAATAAAATATAAAAAAATGTTAATGCAAAAAAAAGAAAGAAAGAAAGAAAACAGGATATAGATAAAAGTGGGAGGCATGTGTGAATAATGAAATATCTTTTGTGTATTGCAGCATGATTCATATCTGTGTGCCGGCTATGATGTGGATGAAGAGGAAGCGTTTGTGGGTAAGTGACCAGACGGTTTTGTGTTGCACAGTACAGTGGAAATATAGCCTTATTGAGCACAGTGGAAATATAGCCTTATTGAGCACAGGGGAAATATAGCCTTAGTAATTGAGCACAGTGGAAATATAGCCTTAGTAATTGAGCACAGGGGAAATATAGCCTTATTGAGCACAGTGGAAATATAGCCTTATTGAGCACAGGGGAAATATAGCCTTAGTAATTGAGCACAGGGGAAATATAGCCTTAGTAATTGAGCACAGGGGAAATATAGCCTTATTGAGCACAGTGGAAATATAGCCTTATTGAGCACAGTGGAAATATAGCCTTATTGAGCACACTGGAAATATAGCCTTATTGAACACAGTGGAAATATAGCCTTATTGAGCACAGTGGAAATATAGCCTCAGTAATTGAGCACAGTGGAAATATAGCCTTATTGAGCACACTGGAAATATAGCCTTAGTAATTGAACACAGGGGAAATATAGCCTTATTGAGCACACTGGAAATATAGCCTTATTGAGCACACTGGAAATATAGCCTTATTGAGCACAGTGGAAATATAGCCTCAGTAATTGAACACAGGGGAAATATAGCCTTATTGAGCACAGGGGAAATATAGCCTTATTGAGCACAGTGGAAATATAGCCTTATTGAGCACAGGGGAAATATAGACTTATTGAGCACAGTGGAAATATAGCCTTATTGAGCACAGTGGAAATATAGCCTTATTGAGCACAGTGGAAATATAGCCTTATTGAGCACAGTGGAAATATAGCCTTATTGAGCACACTGGAAATATAGCCTAGTTGAGCACAGTGGAAATATAGCCTTATTGAGCACAGTGGAAATATAGCCTTATTGAGCACTGTGGAAATATAGCCTCAGTAATTGCCGGCAAGGCTATAAACAACAAGACCTAACTTGAATACAGTGGAATGTTGTGTAATACAGTATTGAAAGCCAGTGCGGGACTATATAAGCAAGCAGTAGGCTAAAAATGTCAGTCTCTGCTTGGCGCTCACAGCGAAAGCTTCCTTTTTTAAACTAAAGAGGAGGGAAAAACTAAACTGACACAGGCGTAAGCCTTCAGTTAGGACAGACGCTGGCTTCTTTCTCTCTCTCTCTCTCTCTCCCACTCACAATTGATACCCGATTCCTGGGATTGGCTCTTTTATACCCCTGTTGTGCCTTTAACTAGCATATGTACACACTAAGGACCATCATATTTTGTACAAAATGCAAATGCTATGAGGATTTCAATCACTGCAAACTATGAATGATACAGACTAGAGCAAAGCTCTTGAACCAAGCATAAAGCCAGGAAGATTGTAAATGACACCTCCCATGTTTTGAACAAACATTACGAACTATTACCTTCTGGACGTCGCTACAAAACTTTTAAAGTCAACTCCAGGGCACAGAAATCCTTCATCCCCAGATCCATCCACCTCCTAAACTCATGATCCTTTTAGGTTTAAATGTGTGTTCATCGTGTTAAAAGAAACTATGCATGCTTATCCTTAGACGTGTATGTATCCACATATAATGTGTATCTTTAAGCGTGTATTATGTGTAACTTTTGCTCCTATTCATGCATGCTGAATGTCGATGTCTTTGTTATTCTGGCACCTGAACAAAATTTCTCCTTGGGAGATAATAAAGTGAATTTGATTTGAATTGATTTGATTTGATTTGAACTGTCTTTGTTATAGATAATGAAGGGAATCGGTGTGAAATTTAAGCTCAGTTTAATTTAAAGCCATTGCTTGTTACTGTAGTAGTCAGGGCCTGTATTCACATTGAGATAACATGAGACTTAGCATCATGCTAACTTAGAAGCTCTTCCAAAAGTCCTATTAAATCCTATAGGACATTGGAAGAGCTTCTAAGTTAGCATCATGCTAAGTCTCATGCTATCTCAATGTGAATTCAGGCCCTGGTTTTGTTCAGTCTCTTTGTTTTCAATGTGGTGTGCGAAGTATGGTAAATACTGTATTTATTTTGTCTTTTTCAGTGAAATTTGAGGCGCAGGCCTCAGCAGACACGGCCCACCATATTCTACTGTATGGCTGTGGGGACGGTGCCAAACGAACAGACAACAGTGTCTGGTAAGATTCTGTTTGCAATAAAATGAATAATACCAGTTTTATATGCCAGGCACAGTACTTTTCAGCAAATTGTCTGAATTTTAGGGAAAAGTGAATGTAGAATTACTGGTGTCAGAGGGGGTTTCAAGCTTGTGAAGAGATGCTCTTTTACCCACATTTTAAGTTTTTATTATACTTTCATCTTCAAGAGGAATTGCCCCCTGATCAGCATAAAGGTCTCTTTACACATTGACCACACCAAGAGAGATTCTCCTGAACGCCACCAATATTTCTCGAAAAAGAAAGCGTTTCCTGCTGTACCATGCTTGAATACTGACCTTAAAAAATACAAAAGTGAAATATATTCTATCACATTTGTTGGAGAAATTTAAAAAAAAAGTATAATCTGAAATTGCATTGTATGCTTCAAAATTGACAAATCAATGATGGGAGAATAGCATGTCATGCTGCATCTGTTACACTGTATCGGCTTAGTCTTTTGTGAATGGCTACAACTCTCAAACTAAGAGACATAATATTTGGAACTGCATAGATTTTTTTTATCAAATGAAGCTTTCGAAGGCTCTTATTAAGAGTTAGATCTCCGTTCTTCATAGGTCTATGTGTGTGTGCATCTGTGTGTACTCAACCTGATTTCCTATGCCTGGTTGGTAAACATTTTTTGGGCTTTTTTGAGAGCAGTGCATCCCCTCTGTGTATTTGTAATTTAACCCTTTCACCGCCAGCCATTTTTCAGCAAACAATGTCCATTAAGCTTACCTGGGTACAGAAAAAATTCTGTCTGTAATATTGGGGTTTCCTGTGTGACATATTGAAAATAAGGCCTATCCTTACCTCCCAAAATTAAGAGAATAGGGTCTTTGGATAACAGACCCTGATTTGATGCCTTTAAGTGACATGGGTGTTAAATCATTGTGGTGCTAAAATGCGACGTTGGCGGTGAAAGTGTTAAAATTATGACATATATAGAGATCATGAATGTACCCTAGACAAAGTATCCCCACCATAAACAAATTCCTGCCCAGCCCTCCTGTATAGCAGCTCCCTTCTCTGCTACTAACTGGAAACAATGATCGAACCTGACAGACATCATTATGTATCTGGAAAGCAAGAGCTATTATATTCTTGGCACATACATGTGTTATGACAGTATTGACCACTTAGAATTGTGAAAAGGAGGTCAACAGTCTCCCAGAGAAAGAAAACCCAGATCAGATTCTTCACTTTTTTTTTTTACCCCGTAGAAAAATATGAACTAAAAAAAAACCTGTAGAAAACTAACCCAAGTCAGGGGAGAAAGGTGGCAGAGTGGTTAAGACGTTCATCTGCCGATTTCAATGCGTGACTGCTATGTGAGTGACCCGGGTTCGAATCCCAGCCTCGCTCTTTCTTTCTAGTTCGACAGGAAAATCAAACTGAATGTCGAGTCCTTCGGATGGGGACTTAAAGCTAGTCTGACATGTGCGCTTTACGCACGAAAAAATCCCCCGGCAGTTGAAAGTCAGTAAGAGCATGGAGAAATCCTACTGCCTGATATGACCAAATTGACAGGTAGTTTTCCCTAGTCTGCCCCCACCACCTCCTCATCTTGTCCACCCACCCACCCACCCAAAAAAAGAGAAAAAGAAGGGTAGGTATGGGAGCAGAGCAGCCCAAATTTCACAGAGATAAGTCTCTGTGACTAGAATATACCAAATATCAAATACTTTCTGCGGAGACTATTAACCACGGTCTCACTTTGCGCTGGGGGTCAATATTTTCCGTAGCATATGCACAGGAGTGTGTGTGCCACTGTGTGTCCAGGCCCTGTGGTGGTATGTGCAATGGCGGGCAGCAGATCATGTTTGCCTGGGCCAAGAACGCTCCCCCCACCCAACTCCCTGACGGTCAGTTGTCTCCTTTTTGACTCCCTTACATTACTCTATTTTTGCAAACCCTAAGGAACTTCATATTATAAAGTGCACTCCCCATATCTAAATTCCTATTTTGTTGTTATGCAACATTTCGTTTTTAGTATATTGCTTGTCATATTATAAGGCGCAGGGAAAAAAAAGTGTCGCCTTATAGTCAGTAAAATAGGGTAGTTGTTTGTGCTTTTTGCTGAATCTGTAGTGATGTTATCATTGACTGATTGAGCTTTTTTTGAGCATTTGATTGAAATAATCAACAATGGGGTTTTGAGGAGGAGAGTGAGAACCAACTGACAAAAATAGATAATAATTGACCAAGTTAAGTATATTTGTACCTAAAGGTTTGAAAAATATGGTACAGACAAACCTCTATTTTAAGACTTCCAAAATGTCCGGAAAAATCGGTCGTAAATTGGAGGGGTCGTATGACGGAGGTTTTCACTGGCAGCCGTAGAAAGAAAAAGTTCAGCACAGTTCATACTCTCTTCTTCATGCACACATACAATGACATATTAAAACTGGATTGGGGTCTTTCCAACTCCATAGGATTGTGCAATCGATATTACAGGTTCACTTTGCCGACTTCTGTTAATCACCTCCACTCTCGTCCAAAGTCAGTGGTTTTCTTTTTCAAAGTCAGTGGTTTTCGTGCTTTTCCTGTGCTCTCCGCCATCTTTTCTACAACAAGGGAAGCGACTCTGCTTTCAGGCCCTTGACCGTGGTTGTTTCCCTTTGCTCGAAGTCTATGCAGACGACAGCAACGGTCGCAAAAACCAACAAAATGGCGGTCGTAAGTCGCGTTTTAGAGGAAGTCGTTTAAGAGAGGTCGTTTACATAGTAAAATGCATCTGTGCCAACAAATCCGGTCTCAAATGAGAGGTGGTCGCTTAACAGAGGGTCGTAAAATAGGGGTTTGTCTGTAGTAACAAACTATAACAACATAATCAGATTTGGGGGGGTAAAATGTGGAGGGTGCTCCTTGTAATGACATGCACCTTATAGTCAGTAAAATCCTGTAGGTGGAAAATGGTCATATATGAGTTTATATATTCTTGAAATCAAATTGAAATTAAAGTTGGTATTTTTATCAATGTTCTTATCTCGATATTCCTGAATACAATCTACCTCATGTTAACTCGCTTGATCAGTTAAAAAAAAGATTTGAAGAAATTGTGGGTTTAACGATCTTGAGATTACATCAAGCAGAACATATTTCACAATGAAATAACGAAAAAATGTTTTAAATGGTGGTGCAATGGATTTAGTACTACCCGTATTTTTCGGACTATAAGACGCACCTTTGTATAAAGCCCCCCAAATTTTACCCAAATTTCAGATTTTGTTATCATATTTTCTTACTATTTCATCAGTCACATTATATGGCGCAGGGGTCTGAGTCTGGGAAAAAAGTATCGCCTTATAGTCCGAAAAATACGGTAAGTCAGTGGATTAGAAAGGGCAAAGAGAGATCATTTTTGTTGTTGTTGTACTGATAGCTACAGTATCAGGCCTGCATGTTACCGTATTTTTCGGATTATAAGGCGCACCCCCCAAATTTTACCAAAAAATCAGATTTTGTTATTATCTGTTCTTACTGTAATATTCATCATATTATAAGGCGCAGGGGTCTTAGTCGAGGAAAAAAAGTATCGTCTTATAGTCCGAAAAATATGGTACAAGAAAAGAATGGAGCCAGTTTATTTCAAGCTATGGTGTGCAGCTGTTTGAGTAGGGGTCATTTTTTAAATGAACTGCATTGCTAATATTTGCTTCTCACTGATCTTTTCTTCAGGGGTTGGAATGAAGATTGGCGCCAAATCATCGATCAAAAGCATTGTGATACAGATTCACTACGCCAAGTCATTCAAGGGTAAATGTGTTTGGCAAATCTCCTCTTTTACGATCCCTTTTATTTTGATATTCTACAGTTAATTTTACAGGAAAAGAAGGCTTCTTTAGTGCATACTTCTTTGTTTTTGAAAACACACACACACACACACACACACACACACACACACACACACACACACACACACACACACACACACACACACACACACACACACACACACACACACACACAAATACACACACACACACATAACAAGAAAAGAAAAATAAGTGGTGGTGCTGCAATAACTGTCACATTCTTTCCACATGAGGGAAGCCGATATTTTACAGGAAGCCACCCACTGTGGCAATACAACATAGAGTACAGTACAATACAATACAAAATAGAGTACAGTACAATACAATACAAAATAGAGTACAGTACAATACAATACAAAATAGAGTACAGTAGAATATAATACAAAATAGAGTACAGTATAATACAATACAACATAGAGTACAGTACAATACAATACAAAATAGAGTACAGTACAATACAATACAAAATAGAGTACAGTACAATACAATACAAAACAGAGTACAGTACAATACAATACAAAATAGAGTACAGTACAATACAATACAAAATAGAGTACAGTACAATACAATACAAAACAGAGTACAGTACAATACAATACAAAATAGAGTACAGTACAATACAATACAAAACAGAGTACAGTACAATACAATACAAAATAGAGTACAGTACAATACAATACAGTGCAGTACTGTTCAATTTGCAATGTACAGTACACTACAATGCAGTACAATACATCACAGTACACAACAATGCAATATAACACAATGCATGTAACACTATACATTACAATTTATACTACATTACAGTATGGTACAAAGCAATACAATACAATAAATGAACTACAGTACAGTACAATACAATACAGTGCAGTACTGTTCAATTTGCAATGTACAGTACACTACAATGCAGTACAATACATCACAGTACACAACAATGCAATATAACACAATGCATGTAACACTATACATTACAATTTATACTACATTACAGTACGGTACAAAGCAATACAATACAATAAATGAACTACAGTACAGTACGGTATAACACAATGTGATAAGGAATGATATACAATACAACTCACCATACAATATACAGTGGAACCTCCCTTATAAGACCTTCAAAATGAGGTCTTATAAGGGAGGGGTCTTATAAGGGAGGTAATTTTAATACTTACAAAGAAGGGCAATGTCTCAGAGAAGTAGGTCTTATGTGGGAGGGAGTCTTATAATGGGAGGTCTTATAAGGGAGGTTCCACTGTAGTACAATACAAAAGAGTACACTACAATATAATACAGTATGATATTCTTCTTCGATCGCTCGATCGCTCAGACAGTTTCCTGTCATATGAGCACAGATAACACCATGCGTCATTATGCGCCTAACTAAGAAATATTCAAGCCCAGCATGTCCGTCTTTGGCTGGAGAAAACTCTTTGAAAGAGTTCTTTGGAAAAAAGGCATGAGAATGGACCAGTAAAGCAGAAAGATAGATGACAGTAAGCAAAGGGAAAAGGCAAGAGTCAAAAGAGTGACAGATTAGAGGAAGTTACAAGCACAGAACTTCCAGAAGGTGGGGGAACTATTTGTACAAAAAGACCCCCCCCCCCCCCCCCCCAGTATTCCCACGGGGGAATGCAGTATGATATAATACGATACAACACAATATATCACCACGCAACACGACACAACTAGGCTGTGGTGAGTGTGTGCATTGAGCATTGACTTGCAGTGGTGACTGGCTTTATCGTTACAGATAGCGACAATCCAGACAGTTCCGGCATACGTCTTCACCTGTCAAGGGAAAAGTAAGTCAACGTGGATAACTCCAGAATTTCTAGCTAATGTCAGCTGTCAATAAGACTTGGGTGAAAGTAGTCCAGGAGTGCTCCTTCTTCTTCTTCTGCGTTCCCAGGCCGTATGGCCATAATGGGTAAGGTACGTATGTGCCCGGTTTTCAGTTTTCACTGGTCTCCCCGCTGCGTACAGCCGACACATTCTGATTTTCGGAGGAGCTGAAAGGAGAAACAATTATTTGGAAGATTTTTTTTTTTAGAAAACACTATGGTACAAGTGCAACAGCTATGGATGAGAACATTACGTGTGTGACCGTTTTTTTTTATTACCCCGCCACATGGGCAGCCACACTTCGTCTTTTGGGGAAATATATTGTTTGTCATAAATATAATATAATAAGAAGAGTATCACCTTACAGTTATAGTCCGTAAAATACGGTAGGCTTGATTGAATATTCATGGATGCTCCTTCTTGCAGGATGTCCTGAATTGCAGGATTTTTAAATTGCCTAGAGCCGGCATCGCCGGATTATGAGAATTTGAGAAACAACAATTTTTTTACACATACACACTTGTACAATAAAAAGGGCCTATATAAGCATTTGCTATATTCAAAGGAATGTAGCACTTGTGCTAGTCTAGAGGGGTGAAAAAAGAGCAGTAAATGTGTGTGTGTGCTGCCCCTGCACTCCACCGGTGCAGGATTTTTAAAATTTCCCAGCAGCACCCATGAATTTTATTAACGTTTCTTAAAATATGAAATTGTATTTGTTTTGTTGTTTTCAGACCGCAGTACGTGGCTGGGGTGTTTCTGATTGGTTCAGGCAATATCGAGATCCGTCCCAACCAAACAAGTAAGTTTGCTGCATTTGTGGGCCGAGTGGTGAGCTGTGTAGTGCACGTTGAGAAGGCACGATGGTGAAAGGGGCTTAGGGAAGGACGGTGAACGGGTATAGCGCATTCAGTAGTGATGCAGCCACAGTGCTGTGTAGTGCACGTTGAGAAGGCTCGATGGTGAAAGGGGCTTAGGGAAGGACGGTGAACGGGTATAGCGCATTCAGTAGCGATGCAGCCACAGTGCTGTGTAGTGCACGTTGAGAAGGCACGGTGGTGAAAGGGGCTTAGGGAAGGACGGTGAACGGGTATAGCTCATTCAGTAGCGATGCAGCCACAGTGCTGTGTAGTGCACGTTGAGAAGGCTCGATGGTGAAAGGGGCTTAGGGAAGGACGGTGAACGGGTATAGCGCATTCAGTAGTGATGCAGCCACAGTGCTGTGTAGTGCACGTTCAGAAGGCACGGTGGTGAAAGGGGCTTAGGGAAGGACGGTGAACGGGTGTAGCGCATTCAGTAGCGATGCAGCCACAGTGCTGTGTAGTGCACGTTGAGAAGGCACGGTGGTGAAAGGGGCTTAGGGAAGGACGGTGAACGGGTATAGCGCATTCAGTAGCGATGCAGCCACAGTGCTGTGTAGTGCACGTTGAGAAGGCACGATGGTGACAGGGGCTTAGGGAAGGACGGTGAACGGGTATAGCGCATTCAGTAGTGATGCAGCCACAGTGCTGTGTAGTGCACGTTGAGAAGGCTCGATGGTGAAAGGGGCTTAGGGAAGGACGGTGAACGGGTATAGCGCATTCAGTAGCGATGCAGCCACAGTGCTGTGTAGTGCACGTTGAGAAGGCACGATGGTGACAGGGGCTTAGGGAAGGACGGTGAACGGGTATAGCGCATTCAGTAGCGATGCAGCCACAGTGCTGTGTAGTGCACGTTGAGAAGGCACGATGGTGAAAGGGGCTTAGGGAAGGACGGTGAACGGGTGTAGCGCATTCAGTAGTGATGCAGCCACAGTGCTGTGTAGTGCATGTTGAGAAGGCACGATGGTGAAAGGGGCTTAGGGAAGGGCAATCTTCTGCTTCTTCTGCATTCCCTGGCCATATGGCCTTAATGGGCAAGGTACATATGTGTTTTCAGTTTTCACTGGTCTCCCCGCTGCATACAGCCAACACATTCTGATTTGGGAGGAGCTCAAATTATTTGGATTTTTTTAAGGCAGAAGAATGGGCCAATAAGTCCAAAAGATATAGGATGATAGAAAGCAAAGGAAAAATGTCAGAGTCAAAGTGTGGCAGATTAAAGGAAGTTACATAGCTGCCAACCTTTCCGTATTTCCCGGAATTTTTCCGGTTTCCGGCCGCAATTCCGGCCATTCCGTTTAGTGGTGTCAAATTCCGTATTCAAAATTTTCAAAACAACAACAAAAAAAAAGCGCTTAAAATCGAGTAGTCGACGTGCGTGCGTGTTTCCAATGCTGATCCATCTTTTCCGACCCAAAAACCATATTCTGTGCATGCGTACAAACTTTCTTTTCTTGCCTAGATGGCGTCAAAGAAAAGCGCACAGTTGAAAAGTCGGGCCTACCAGAAGTTTGTTCCCCGATAGAAGAAGAATTTTCCGTATATTTATGAGTCTCGACAAGGCGAAAAAAAAAAGTTATGCCTTCTGCACAGTATGTCGGAATGATTTCAAAATTTTGCACGGGGATCGAAGTGACATCACCCAGCGCGAGTAGACGGACAGGCGTAAGACGAAAGTAGAAGTCTCCCGCTGTGAAGAAGACGCCTTCGATAGCGTAATGTTTCTCTTCCAAGACGGACAACAGTTCAATCAATGTAGAGGTAGGCATTTATTTTGAGTTTTTGTTTATTGAAAAGAAAAGAAACGTCATATATTTTTCCATTTCTCTTCTAATGATGACAATGCCAGTCTCTCTCTCTCTCTCTCTCTCTCTCTCTCTCTCTCTCTCTCTCTCTCTCTCTCTCTCTCTCTCTCTCTCTCTCTCTCTCTCTCTCTCTCTCTCTCTCTCTCTCTCTCTCTCTCTGTCATTAGGTATTAGCTTTTTGAACCAATTATTACTAGTCTCTGGACTTGGGGTCAATCCCCCCCCCCCCCCGCAGTGAGTAGGTAATATAAACATTGTTTTTTTTAATCCAGTATGCAATGATGGGTTGGAAAAAAATATACCGGGTACTATTATCTGTGTGTTTATGTGTGTGTTAGTTGTTACATGGTCATGTGTGTGTGTTTTGAGTATTCATAAATGCAATTTTGCTTGTTTTTTAAAACTATGTTATCTTGTCAGGAGATGACGAGTTTGCTTATAAAAGTATAAAAAATGATTCAGCTTCAGGGGGCTGCGCCCCCTGACCCACGCTTTCTCCCGAACCCACCACCCACCAGATTCCTTATTTTGCTTCTCAAAGGTTGGCAGCTATGAAGTTACAAGCACAGAACTTCCACAAAGTGGGGGAACTATTTTTACGAAAGACCCCCTGGTATCCCCATGGGGAGAGACGTGTGTGTGTGAGAGAGAGAGAGAGTTGCTTTGTATATGCGTTGTTGATGGTTTGTGTCATTCTTAAACACTATTTTTGTTGTCTACTTGTTGATGAATATTCGATTGTAAAGCGCTTTGGGCTCATTTGAGGTAAAGCGCTATATAAATGCACTACATTGTATTATTATTATTGTGAAAAGGTCGATTTGGACTTTTGATGCGGAAGATTATTTCTTAATTAAGGAAGTACTTCAAGTGAAATCTTAGGGTATGGAGATCTGATGAAAGATTAATTGTGCTGATTTTAGTTCTAAAGGGCTGATTAAATGCACAACTAATTCAGTAAATCTACTTAACATACACTTTGCTGTCAAATAAAACAGAAAAGGATGGTAAGAAGCTGCCATGCATGGTTAAAAAAAAAAGGTATTAGGTACTTCATAGTCACAGAGGCGTCTCTGTAAAATTTGGGTTGCTTCCACCTGGAGAGAGTGTCGCAGCAAGAGGTGCGCCACCCAATTTAAAAACAAATGTTTTTGTATGCGATTTTTGTGTGACTGATGAGGAAGGAAAAGGAGGGGGGGGTAAATTTTGACCAGATAACAACTTTTTCGTTGCCATTATTAGTTAAGAAAATTTATATAGCGCTTCACCTTTAAGCTCTAAGCGCTTTACAATTGCCCTAAAATTATTCATATTAAAAACAACCGCTTACATACCTCCACACTATCCTTCACATTCTTACACACACACACACACACACATACACATGCGCACACAAAGAAATATGTACATATTAAACTCTATATATATAAAATACATATACATACTAAAATAACAATTTACAATCAGATTACATTAAAAAATCAATTTTCAATGTTTTAATTTTGCCACTGGGTTTTGCGTATGCTAAGTACATGGACCTCAGTTTATCGTCTCATCCGAAAGACTCCACGTTCAGACCGTAAGGCCTAGTGCAAAGTGAGAGGAAATATCCCCTGTACCCAGGTTCGAACTCAGGTTTACTTGACACGAGGCGAACGCGCTACCACTGTGTCACTCTACGCTAAAGGGCTATGGCAGCTGGATTCGCAAGCTTATATATCCATAATTATAACACCATGGGCAAATACATTCGCCCAGGACATCACTCTGCACTCCTACCAAATGCACAGACATTCACTGCTAAGTACCCTGCCATGTGTTTGTTTTTACAGCTTTTGTGACTGTTTCTTCCATTAAAGCAATGCATGCCCACTGAAGAAGAAAAAAGTCACTCCCCTCTTGTCGGTTGAGATGCAACGGACAGCCAAGAACGGCAAGAAATGCATGGCGCTAGAAGGGTTAAGACTGGAAAACAAAAGAGAATGTGTTTGATAATGAGCGGCTTAGCTGGCTGTTTTGACTGCCAGGTGGCATAACGCTCGAGTGGGGCTAATCCTCTCTATATTCTTAGTTGGGGATAAATAGAGAGAGAGAGAGGGAGAGCAGTCCCTCCCTCTCTCTCTCTTTCTCTACCCCCAACTAAAGATGTCACGAGATAAGCCCCTATTGAGTTGGTTGCCACCTGGCGGTCAAATTGGCGAGCTAGGTTGACCATTGTTTATTGTTCTGGAAAATGTTTAACTTTCCTTGCAGAGTACCATTGACCATTGTTTAATGTTCTGGAAAATGTTTAACTTTCCTTGCAGAGCACCATTGAGAATTGTTTAAAGTTCTGGAAAATGTTTAACTTTCCTTGCAGATCACTATTGAGAATTGCTTAAAGTTCTGGAAAATGTTTACTTTCTTTGCAGAGCACTATTGAGAATTGCTTAAAGTTCTGGAAAATGTTTACTTTCTTTGCAGATCACTATTGAGAATTGCTTAAAGTTCTGGAAAATGTTTACTTTCTTTGCAGAGCACTATTGAGAATTGCTTAAAGTTCTGGAAAATGTTTAACTTTCCTTGCAGAGTACCATTGAGAATTGCTTAAAGTTTTGGAAAATGTTTAACTTTCCTTGCAGAGTACCATTGAGAATTGTTTAAAGTTTTTGGAAAATGTTTAACTTTCCTTGCGGAGTACCATTGAGAATTGTTTAAAGTTCTGAGTAATGTTTAATGTTCCTTGCAGAGTACCATTGATAATTGCTTAAAGTTCTGGAAAATGTTTAGCTTTCCTTGCAGAGTACCATTGAGAATTGTTTAAAGTTCTGGAAAATGTTTAATGTTTCTTGCAGAGTACCATTGAGAATTGTTTACAGTTCTGGGAAATGTTTAACTTTCCTTGCAGAGAACCATTCAGAATTGTTTACGGTTCTGGGAAATGTTTAACTTTCCTTGCAGAGTACCATTGAGAATTGTTTACGGTTCTGGGAAATGTTTAACTTTCCTTGCAGAGAACCATTGAGAATTGTTGAAAGTTCTGGAAAAATTTTAACTTTCCTTGCAGAGTAGCATTGAGAATTGTTTAATGTTCTGGAAAATGTTTAACTTTCCTTGCTGAGCACCATTGAGAATTGTTTTAGAAAATGTTTAACTTTCCATGCAGAGCACCATTGAGAATTGTTTTAGAAAATGTTTAACTTTCCATGCAGAGCACCATTGAGAATTGTTTTAGAAAATGTTTTACTTTCCTTGCAGAGCACCATTGAGAATTGTTTTAGAAAATGTTTAACTTTCCATGCAGAGCACCATTGAGAATTGTTTTAGAAAATGTTTAACTTTCCATGCAGAGCACCATTGAGAATTGTTTAAAGTTCTGGAAAATGTTTAACTTTCCTTGCAGAGTACCATTGAGAATTGTTTAATGTTCTGAAAAATGTTTAATGTTCCTTGCAGAGTACCATTGAGAATTATTTAAAGTTCTGGAAAATGTTTAACTTTCCTTGCAGAGTACCATGCGGACATGAGCTGTAGGTACAGCCAAAGCTACACCATATTTCCCTTTGCCTTCAGGACTCATGCCCATGGCTTAGGTAACGTTTCTTTTTATTCACTTTACTGTTAACTGTGGCATGTATCATATAAAGTACTAGTTCTTCTGTTTATACAGGTAACAAAAAAAGGTGTTGACCATTTTTTTTGTTAGGATAGAAACCGAAGAAGCCACTGGGGCTGATTTTTATGTGCATGTTTCATTTAACAATTTGACTATAAGTTCTTCATTCGGAGGAAAGAAACATTTTTATTTTTTATTGTGGAGGAGGGAGGAAGGGAGCAAGACTTTCCTTTAAACTCACTTTTTGAAAGAAAAGAAAGAGCCATGAAAACCTTTACAGCATCTTAGGAACCTGAAGCTGATTTGGGTACTTTGCCCTAGGAGGAGGTTTTCTACTCTGTGTCAGTGCTTTCTAGTTATCAGAAGTGAAGTGGGTTTTTTTTTGTCGACGGTTGCTAGTCGTTCCTTTTAGATGGCTTTATGAATCGGCACAGAGCATGCTTTTTGTGTGTGTGGATGGAAGCACTGCGTCAAATAATGTCATCTCCATTGTTGTTGTTGTTCGTGCAGGGAGAGTGATCACAGGCTACCAGTACAACGACACCTATCATCTGATTGGCAAGGGGAACCCACAGTGGCCCCAGGTATGGTATAGCATGTATACAGGGAAACCCATTTAGTACGAGTACGGTTTAAACGAGAGCCCGTGTTTAACGAGTGGTTTCAAAATTCCCGACCACAAGCCTTCTTTTTCCTTGTTAAATAATTCTGCATACAACGAGCTCGCTACAACGAGCAACTTGCATATAACGTACAATTTATTGACTCCCAAAGTCAAGCTTTTATGCAAAAACTACGCGGTTAGAACGAGAACGCACTTACAACCACACCGCCATCCCAAAGTCAAGCTTTCTTGCACAACTACCTGGCTAGAACGAGAACACACTGACAACAACATCGCCATCTTGACTGACCCCTCGATATGTAAGCGGCATTCTGATTGGCCGATATAACAACTTGGGTGTCTGCAGCGCAAGCAGACGACACTGGACTCACTCTTTGCGCACTGATCTTGTGACTTCCGGGAAATTTTAACTTTCTCTTAAAGCGCGTGTGTGGATTTTATGTTTTTGATGTTATCGTGTGTTAATAAACTGTTTTAAAGTGTATGTAATCGGCATTAAAAACCCTATGGATACAGGATACTGGGCTTACAACCATGCTTTGTTGGGTAAGTGTGTTGTTTCCGTTTTTCTGTCTTTTTCACACTTGACCAACACGCACATCACAGTAGATGTGAGGACCGATTGATAGGTTCGTCAGGGTTGCCAAAATCGATAAAATGGTTTGAACGAGCAATGCTTACAACGAGTAAATTGGCCCTCTCCCCTGGAATTCGTACTAAACGGGTTTCACTGTACATGGCTGCAACTTTTCCTGATATACAAGGATTTCCTGTTTTTGAATTTTACCAAAAAAGGAAGTTCTTTTTTGTTATCCCTTTCGCCGCCAGCCATTTTTCAGCCAAAAAATACCATTAAACTTAACTGTGTAGAGAAAATAAAATATCTGCAATATTGCAAATTCTTCTGTGACATATGTAGCATTTTAGGCCTATCCTTACCTCCGAAAATAAAGAGAATAGGGTCTTTGGATAACAGCCCTGATTTGATGCCTTTTAGTGACATGGGTGTTAAACCATTGTTGTGCAAAATGCGACATTGGCAGCGAAAGGGTTGATTTGTCGAACAAAATCTTTGCGTGTCTATTGAATTTTTCAAACACTTTAAAATAAGCGTTTGTATAAATTGTGGAAAAAGCAAACTAAAATGCTTTCATAAATCAATTTTTGCTTCAGCTGCAGGGGGACATTACCCCTGAACCGCGGCCTTTCAGTTTTTTTTCTTTTTGTGTAGTTGCACCCATGTGTCTGTGATATAGTCTCTTCAGTCTGATCATGATCTCCAGATAACATAGGATTGATTAGAGGCAACTGCTATTTTGGAAAGCTGGGCTGGATTTGTTTTTTATTTAGTGCCAGTCAGTTGTGTCTTAAATTACCCCCAGATAGTTAAGGAACTGTTATTTTGAAAAGCTGGGCTGTAATGTGTTGATAGTGCTAGTGCTAGACAATGACCTCCAGATAGTTTAGGAAGCAGGTGCTGTTCAGGAAAGCTGGCGGGAAAAATTAGAAAGCTGACTGTGTATCTAACTCAAACCCCCCCAAAATCGAGATGCGAGGTTTTTGAATTTCACCAACGATATAACAACATAATCTAATTTTGTGTAAAATTTGGAGGGTGCGTCTTATAAAAAGGTGTGCCTTATAGTCAGAAAAATATGGTAAGTTAGCATTGTGCAACATAATGCCACTGTGTGTTGTTTTGTCTTACAGGCCTTTTACCCCACCAACACCAGTGTGGCCATCAAGCCAGGAGATTCACTGGTAGGTCATGCTAGTCGCAGTCAAAATCGTCGCTCGTTCAAATCGGTCGCCCGCTACTATGAGAGTGTGTATTTGCGACATTGAGCATGAACCACAAATTTCACTTTTTTCTGTAAAATTATGAAATATGAACGATTGGAGTACGGAAAAATGGTTCAAGTAAAGAAAGAGTGAAATTTGTGGTTCATGCTCAATGTTGCAAATACACACTCATAGTAGCGGGCGACCGATTTGAACGAGCGACAATTTTGACTGCGACAATGCTTTTGGGCCTTCTCTTCATCTCTGTTTTTGACTAGACATTTTCAGAAAATCGAAAGGATAGACATTTCTTTATTGAAGAGAAGTGTAGAAACGGAAGTCACGAGTTGTGGGGGTAAATCACCTTTTGATTAAATGATCAGACGTGCAAATTCTTTGAAACCATTTTCACTGTTCTTGATACCCCCTGTGGGGATACCGGGGGGTCTTTTGTATAATAGTTCCCCCACCTTCTGGAAGTTCTGTGCTTGTAACTTCCTCCAATCTGTCACTCTCATTGACTCTGCCTTTTCCCTTTGCTTGCTGTCATCTGCTATCTTTCTGCCTTTCCGATCCATTCTCCTGCCTATTTTCAAGAAAAAACCACTTTCAAAAACATTTCCTCCAGCCAGAAGTCGGACATGCTGGGCCTAATTGTTTCTTACTTAGGCGCATAACAGCAGCATGACGCATCTGCGCTCATAATTTTACAGGAAACTGTCTGAGCGATCAGAGAAGAAGAACTGTTCTTGATCAGTGTACATTGAAAAGAAACGGGGAAAATGGCATCCATCCCTACCATTAGGGTCTCTGACCGATTGGACACTAATCTCATCATCAACCAACTGGCATCCATTTTTAACAGATTTCTTTTGGTTTCTTATCTTGGGATAAATGCCCAAAGGAACAATCAGTCATCTCCACTCATATGACAAAAGATTATCTGAGTGATGGACGATGACGAAGAAGAAGGATCCAGTGTGATGCATCCTAGTAAGAAATTCATAAGTTGTTCACAAAAAAATACAAACATGTAAACAGATTTTCCACCACTGTAGAAAATCAATTATTATACAGCTCTTCCTCTCACTTTACTATTAGCTCACACCTGAGGATGGTTTCAACCAAATATTAAACCTATTTGAGTGTGCAGGGCTTCTTTCTACATTACTTCTTCTTCTCCTTAGGCAGCTAACTTCATCACGTTGAAGATTCTGTTGCACTTTAGGGGGTAGTACAAAAAAGAGAAAATAGCAAACAAGGGCGTCGCCGAACGGCAGACATGTCCGTCACCAGCAATGCCACGCACTTGCGACACCCCGTAGAGTGTCACATCCTGACACAAAATTGGAAGGGATTCTGTCTTCTAGTTCACGAGATACAGCTTGAAGAAGAAACATATAGCGCAAAGAAGGAAATTTCGGTTTTCAAGGTCACACTTCAAGGTCAAGGTCAGCATGGCGATAATTTATGCTCGGATGTTTTCTTCTCTAGGGTATACAGTACCACACACAATCTGAAGCGCTTCTGTCAAGTACAAATGTGGAAAATATGGCTTAAAACCCAATGTGTAGACCCCTACCACTTTCAAGGCCTACTGATCGCCCGGACCGTTACCTTGACCTTGATCGGTATGCCACCATCAGAACGGGCATAAGCCAAAGTACCTTCATGCCAAATTTGAAGACTCTAACACTAACGGTGTGGGAGTTATGGCCCCTGAAAGAGTTTCGGTTTTCAAGGTCGTACGCCAAGGTCAAGGTCACGACGGCAAAATGGTTTGCGCGGATGCCTTCCTCTCATGGTGACACACCAGCACACAAAATTTGACGTGATTCTGTCAACCCGTTCGAAAGATATCCTTGGGACAGACAGAATGAGAAAAAATGACCCTCCGATTTTCAGGCTCTAGCGATCGTTTTGACCTTGACCTTGACCTTGATCGGTATGCCATTATTAGAACGGGCATAAGCCAAACCACCTTCATACCAAGTTTCAACATCCTATGTTGATCGGTGCCCGAGATATGGCTAAAAATAGATTTTCGGTTTTCAAGGTCGTACATCAAGGTCAAGGTCACGATGGCAAAATGGTTTGCGCCGATCTCTTCCTATTAAGGAGGCACACCTTCACACAAAATTTGACGCGATTCGGTCAAGCAGTTCGGGAGATATCCTTGGGACAGACAGAAGAAAAAAAAAGGAAAAAAAAATACAAACCAGCCCATCGCAATGTCCGTTCACCTTCGGTGACGGACAAAGATAGAGTACAAAGCGAAAGGATGACATATTATGGGGAAAAAGAAATGATCCCAAGATAGTCAGGAAATAAGTGCATTAGTATCCATCCATACAAAATGTATCGTTTTGACTGTACAGGTAGCACGATGTACCTACAGCTCTGTAGGCATGGATCATACAGTGTCTGTGGGGTAAATTTCGTTTTGTTATTGATTGATTGATTTATCTATGTATCCTGTTTTTATTTCTCTCTCTGCATGATGGGATGATGTTCGTTTACAGCTGTGGTGCTAATGGTACTTTCGCTTGTAGTTTGGTGGTGGTGCAGTTTGGATAATGTATGGTTTCCGGTTTCTTTGGTTTTTGTGTGTGTGTTTTTTTCTGCTTTTTTTTGCTAGCCTTGTATCATCCCCCTGTCCTTGTATCATCCCCCTGTTATATTTATTTATTAGTTGTTTTAACCCTTTCGCCACCAGCAGTTTTTAAGCTAACATTTTAGTATTAAACGTGACATGGGTAGAGAAAAGATTTTGTCTGAAATATTGGGGATTCCTCTGTGACATGTTTAAAATAAGGCCTATCCTTACCTCTACAACTTAAGAACCCATAATCACTGTATAGCAGACCCTCATTTCAAGGCTTTTAATGACATAGTTTCACTACCAATGTCGCATTTTTGCACCACAATGATTTAACAACCATGTCATAAAAACTCTTGAAATCAGGGTCTGTTATTCAATTATATTGTGTTCCTAAATTTCGGCAGTAAGAATTCACCCCATTCTAAATATGTAACAGAGAAATCCAACAATATTGCAGACAAAATCTTTTCTGTAGCCAAGTAGCTTTCATGGAAATGTTTGGCTCAAAGATGGCTGGCGGTGAAAGGGTTATATCATTGTGGTGTAAAAATGCAACATTGGCGGTGAAAGGGTTAACAATCTGCATCAAGATTTTGAAGGCATTTCAAGAGTTGCATGTACAAATGCACGACATCGAGCAATTATAGATTCTATCTTAAAACTTTTTTCTTTTAAAAAAATAAAAAACCATTCAGAGAAAAGAAAAGACACAAATAGCATTATTCAGAAAATTATGCAATTTTGATCCATTAAATACACCATGCACAATTGTGTTTTGACATTATTTGCATGCTGGTATTGGAGAGGTGTTGTTGAACATTTAATTCATGTATTTAATGAGAATGTGTCTGCATTCTTTATTTTTTGTAATGTCATTTGCATATTTTGTTTTGTTTTCCAGTCTTGCAATATTGCATGAGTTGGCTAATAATAAATAATAAATTTTAAAAAAGGCTACTGGACTCTATTACATTAGAGTATGCTAAATATCAGTTGACAGAGGTGGGATATTTTATTATTGAAAATAAACCCCTGATGACATTTACCGTGTACCGATGTGAATTCTGTTTTTTTCTTCTGCAATTTCTCAGTTATGAGATAATAAAGATGATTTGATTTGATTTGATTTGATTTAAATTTTGTTTCCTAAAATGGCAGAATTTTAAGCATTATGATAATAAAACTCTATTATTGTGTTAGTCCATAATTCCTTTTTGACGAGCGAAGTCTCGTCTATGCACTCACAATTTTGGTGTGTGTGTGGTCCGTCTCATTCAAAACTTTAACATAGCAATTTTCTCAGAAACTACAAATAATAGCACAACCAATTTTTGGGCACAATGTCTAAAATCACATTATGTCTGCAGTGACTGCTTTTATTGAAAAGCAGCTAGAACAAATTGTATGCAAATCTGATATTAATTTGCTTAAGGAATATTTGTTTAAATCTCTAGTTCAACAGGTTATTACTTTGTCTAAGGGATATTTCAATTCTTCTGTGAGTACAGCTGGTCCCATTTAAGACGTCATAAAGAAATGATGTCATTTTTGTGATATATCATTCTTCTTCTTCTTCCCAGGCCATATGGCCATAATGGGTAAGGTACACATGTGTCCGGTTTTCAGTTTTTACTGATCTCCCCGCTGCGTACAGCCAACACATTCCGATTTCGGAGGAGCTCAAAGGAGAAACATTTGGAAGATTTTTTTGAAAAAAGGCAGGAGAATGGGCCAATAAGTCAGAAAGATAGTAGATGACAGAAAGCAAAGGGAAAAGGCAGAGTCAAAGAGAGTGGCAGATTAGAGTTACAAGCACAGAACTTCCAGAAGGTGGAACTATTTTTTATGAAAGACCCCCAGGTATCCCCACAGGGAGGTGATATATTATAAATGACGTCATCTTTTACAGTAAGAAATAGACGAAGATTGTGTAGAATAATGTAGCACACACACATACGCACGATAGCGAGTCAATGCGGCTCTTTCACTCTTGTTTTGTCTATTATTGTGTCAGACCACAGTTCTTTCTTTTTTTCTTCCAAATATATACAAATAGCTACTTTTCTTCCTGACATATGAGCAGCATTTTCTGTTTTCGTTTTTACTTATATTCAGAGAAACGGAGGAGACCTAGTTCGAATTCTGATCGCTTCACGGCCTTTTGGCTAAGACAGTGATTCAGGAACATAAATTTTTGTTTATACCCTGGTTTGTTTGTTTAGCCCGTCGTACATGGCGAAAGCCGATACGCGACGTTAAACTGAACTTCCATCCAGGCCTAGTTTTGTTTTTCTTCTTAAGATTAAGACCTTAATTTGAATTGCTTGTTTTCTGAAGTCAAATAGTAGTCTTGTATTTTCTTT
>CM065693.1:21167009-21234509 GCA_017654935.2 Phymorhynchus buccinoides
TCATTATCGATCATCATCATCGTCATCATCATCATCATGCCATGTCATCCAACAAACCAGAGTTGACGGTGTAGAGTCATGTCGAAGGTCTGTATGTCTCATCATCGTCATTATCGATCATCATCATCGTCGTCATCATCACCATGCCATGGGGTCCAACAAACCAGAGTTGACGGTGTAGAGTCATGTCGAAGGTCTGTATGTCTCATCATTGTCATTATCATCATGATCATCATCATCATCGTCTTCATCATCATGTCGAAGGTCTGTATGCCTGTTTCTCCGTTATCATCATTGTTGTTACTGTCATCGTTCATCATCATCATCATCATCATCATCATCATCATCATGCCAGATTGTTGAGCAAATCAGAGGCTATGCTGGAGAGTCATGTCGAACGTCGTCATTGTTATCATCATCATCATTGTTCATCATCATCATCATCGTTGTTCATCGTCATCATCATCATTGTTCATCATCATCATCATCGTTGTTCATCATCATCATCATCGTTCATCATCATCATCATCATTGTTCATCATCATCATCATCATCATCGTGCCAGGTAGTCGAACAAATCAGAGGCTATGCTGGAGAGGCTGTTGAATATCATTGTTGTCGTCATCATCACCATCACCACCACCACCACCACCATCACCATCATCAAGCTATGTGGCCATCCAGACCAGAGTCAACAACAAGGAGTCATGTTGGGGATGTGTGAGCCTGTGCGTCTGTCATCATCAACGTCATCTTCGTGCTATCAACATCAGTGTTGCGCTACAAATACAGACGCTTGATAGCACGAACACACACCATGCAGCAGCGTCCATTCTATCTTCAAAGTCAGGGAGGTCAAAAAGCAGTTCATCAAATGTGTCTCTAGACTTTAAAGGAGTCGTGTGGATATTTTAGTGGGTCTTTCTTCATAATTATTATCATAAAAAAATACAACTGTGCGTAAGGTGAAAATTTGCCACGTTTAGTGATGCGCTTCTCTGAAAGTAAACCCAGTGCTTCAGACAATTCTTTGGAGCGTTAGAGACGCACATAGTTATGTGCAGGCATGGGAATTGTCAGTCTTTTGGCTGATTTTAGCTTTTTTAATGGTCCTCTTCAGTCTTTTGCAGGTTTCAGCTTTTTTGATTGTCCAAGAGGACATTTATGAGACAAAAAAAAAGAAGCCCAATGAGTACAACTTAAGTTATTGGTTATAAAAGAATGCAAAATGAACTAAATATATTAGTCTTATCTCTAATACTGTTGTTAAGGCTTAGATAACAGAAGAAGCTTCATTTTCTGGGGGCTGTATCCCAACACACACGGTTTTCAGTTTATTCCTTGTTCCTCCAGACCCCAATTTTCAGTCTTTTTCGTCTTCTGTAATTCCCATGCCTGTATGTGTGTCAAAATTAACACGGTAAAACTCCCCGCTGTGACCACTGTCCTCAAATTGTGTGTGCAGGAGCACTGCAGTACCAGAGTGATTGGCCCGTCAGTGACCTTCACCTTGGTCAGGTTGGGGGCGTGGCCACTGACAGCGATGGAAACGTCTACGTCTTTCATCGAGGGAATCGTGTCTGGGATTATTCGTAAGTCATCTTTCTTTGACACGTTTTGAAATATTGCAAGATCTGTAAGCAAGATCAAAAGCTGTATAAAAGTTTTGGTAAAGGTCAAGATGTGCCCCCCTCCCCCCCCCCCCTCCCCCCCCCTCTCCCCCCCTCCCCCCCCCCCCCCCCTCCCCCCCCTACATTTCTCAGGCTTTCCCTCGCATTTTCACACTTGCCTTTCTTACCAAACATTAAGCTGTATTTTATGAACCTTTTCACCTAATTATCTTTGTTGAATAATTAATCGCAGTCATGATAAAGGCCATTATCTAATAGGCCCCCCCCCTATGTAGTGCAGTACACACAACAGCCGCGGAGCATTTGTCACAGTCCTGGTTCATTGCGTTTTTCCGTCTTGCCTTTATCTTCTACTATTATTGAATGCATGTGTTTAATTTGATCAAAATTAGTGGTAAATATAGCAAACGATAGAGGATGAACTATTCAATCTGCAGTAAGAAAAGCAAGACTGAAAAAGTGGAAACAACCGAGAAATGGAGGGGGGGGGGGGGGGGCGCATCTTTACCGTTACCCAAATTCCTATGATTACCGTGTTTGTTAGACTATAAGGCGCACCCCCCAAATGTTATGCAAAATTCAGATTTTGGTATTGTACTTTCTTACTATATTATTAGTCATGTTATAAAGTGCAGAGGTCTCGGTCTGGGGAGAAAAAAAAGTATCAGTTTCAGGGTTGTTGTTTGCCGTTGGCCTTCGGCGATTCGCCGAAAATTACAAAAAATGTCCTAAAAGTCAACCGTCCTGTCGGCCCAGTGGGCCGAAGGTTTGATTACCAAATTGGCACGAGTATGTCCGTTTTTTTTATGAACAACGAAGTGTATCCGGTTTTTTTATGAGCAACGAAGTGAAACAAAGTTTGCTTGCTTGTGATCGAGATCAAAAAGCTAACTTTGTCGCGTCATGATTTTGCTAGCATAAGGCCAATTGCCTCGTGAGAGTTGCTTCCCTTGCTGCTTATGGTGGACGTTTGCCACACTGTAGTGTGAGTCTGTGTGATCTAGTCGTCCTTTAGCGTCAGTGTTTCACTGGTTTTTGATTGAAATGCCTCCCAAAAAGAAGACAAAACTTATAAGCGGGCAGTCGCTACTTTCGTTTGGGGGATCAGTTAACAAGCAAGCAGAGATCGACAGCACTTGTGAAGTTGCTACCACTTCTACTGCAGACACAGTCACAACGAGTGCAGTGCAGTTAAAAAACCAAATCAAATTCATTGTCAGTGAGAGTTTATGTTGACCGAGTGAGAGGGCCTAAAATTGTTGAAATTGGCCAAAGGTTTTGTGGCTGTTTAGGCCAAATGGCCTCAAGTGAAAATTTCTAGCACCATCTCTGCAGCTTATATAAATATGATTGATTAATATTATAGCAGTAAAATGAGTGTTTGTTGCATTATGGTTTCAGGTCGTTTGACGGGAACGACTTCCATGTCAAGGACCAGCCCATTCAGCAGAACACCACCCTGATTATCTCTCCCCAAGGACGCCTCATCCGCGAGTTTGGTGCCGGCCGGTAGGTCAACATTGAAAATGTCCCGTCATTGTCATCATCATCATCATAGTCACTATTATTATTGCTGCTGTTGTTGTGTTGCTGTTGTTGCTTGTGTTGTTGTTGTCCTTGTGACCATTGAGTGCTGTTGATGTTTCTGAGTGTTGTCGTTATCGTTGAATCCAAAACCATCACTATATTCTATACATGTATGTTTTTCACATAGATTTATAAAATGGAAAAAAATGTTCAAAAATGGGAAGAAATAAAAAATAAAATGTCCTGACAGGCATGGTGCTTTTCAGCGAATTCTCTGATTTCAGAGGAAAGTGAATGTAGATAAACAAGTGTCGGAGGAGGTTTTAAGCTTGAGGAGATGCCTTTCCCCCCAATTTTTAGCAGTTTTATGCGTTCATCTTGAAGAGAATGGCCCCCTAAGGGTTTAGTTTTTACCCCTTGAAGAAAATTGGTGCTTTATGTCCTCTCGGTCATAGACACATATGGAACATTTGTAAATACAAAGATACTGGCTGCAATGCCCGGAGGCAGTGCAACACCAGTAAAGTCCCGAGTTTTTATCAATGAGTTTTTACCCCTTGTTCACACCGAGAGACAACATCCCCTGAATACCAGAAATATTTTCAGAGAAAAATGATCTAACTCCACAGGCATGGTATTTTCAGCGAATTCTCTGATTTCAGAGAAAAGTGAATGTAGATAAAACAAGTGTCAAAGGTTTTAAAGTCCCCTGAATACCAGAAATATTTTCAGAGAAATATGATCTAACTCCAGTACCATGACTGCCCCATTATCTACTAAAAAATATATGTTATGGACTAGTCCCTGAGACAGACAGTGAATAGCTTAGAAAGCTTCTTTTGTGGTACTGTAAATCTTAATCCTTATGTGTAAGAGATGGTTTATCAACCAAAAGAAGTCGAGACATATTTTTTGAGAAAGCTTTTTCTGTTGAATTTTCTATGAACTCTTCTAGCACCATGGGCGAATACATTCGCCCAGTACATCACACTTCACTCCCACCAAGTGCAGCAAAGTCCTTCACTGCCAAGTGCCCGTGTGTGTGCTTGTGTACTGAAAGCCTATGTTCGTGATTTTTCCGTTAAAGCAACGCATGTGCACTCAAAAAACATAGTTACTCCCCTCTTGTCGGTTGAGATGCAACGGACAGCCAAGATGGTTTTTATTAACTCTTCTAGCACCATGGCGAATACTATCGCCCAGTACATCACTCTACACTCCCACCAAATGCAGCAAAGTCCTTCACTGCCAAGTGCCCGTGTGTGTGCTTGTGTACTGAAAGCGTATGTTCGTGATGTTTCCGTTAAAGCAACGCATGCGCACTCAAAAAACATAGTTACTCCCCTCTTGTCGGTTGAGATGCAACGGACAGCCAAGATGTTTTTTACACAGTGTTAGAAGAGTTAAAAGGATATGTATGGTTATTGGTCTGAAACTAAGGCCAATAGCAAAGTGAGAATGAGAGAGCTGTATGATACATGAAATATCATGTACACCCTCGTCTTTTGAGAATGATTATCTTCTTTGTTGTCGATCGCTCAGACAATCTGTCATTTGAGCGCAGATGCATCATGCTGCCATTATGCGCTTAACTAAGAAATAGGCCCAGCATGTCCGTCTTCGGCTGGAAAAAATCTTTGAGAGAATTTCTAGAACAAAGGCAGGAGAATGGAACAGTAAGGCAGAAAGGTAGTAGATGACAGCAAGCAAAGGGAAAAGTCAGAGTCAAAGAGAGTGACAGGTTAGAGGAAGTTACCAGCAGAGAACTTCCGGAAGGTGGGGGGTGACTATTACTGTCAAACTAGGAGGATCTTAGTGCTGCAGCCTTGCAGAGTAGTTGATATTTGGTGCCTTTTCCAATAAAAACTGTCCTGAAGTTCTCATCAATCAATCAATCAATCAATATTTTTATTGTCCATTATACAGGAAATTCTTTTTGCAGCAATAAAACAATCAACAAAGCATCACAATAAAGACAGAGACATAGTATGTAGAAAAGCCCAGAAATAAAATATGCGACTATATTTTAAACACCGTGCGCACATACAATTCTTGGTCACACACACCACAACCACGCACACACACACAACACACACATCATGCGTACACATACAACCATTTATCTACCCATCCATCTAACTTATGCATACACATATGTTTACACATACATACAAACATACAACTTGCAGTCACAAATCATATAAAATACAAATATCTTAGTTTATAAGCATACATTCATAATACAACATTTACATGCATATACAAACTTGCATTCACAAATTATATATAATACAAATATCTTGGTCTATCTGCATACATTTGTACTTCAACATTGTATATCTGCATGCATATATACAAACATACATGGCTGAGAGATTGAGGATGTCACCCAAGCAAGACTTCCATACTGTAAACAAATTCCAGCCCCGGCCTCCGGAGTAGCAATTGCCTCTTCTGTTCTTTGGAAGTCATAGTGGGGCAAAACTCAGTGGCACGCACACTATTGCAATGAGGCTTTATACTGAATATTCTCTGCCCCTGTCTCGTGCCCCTAGATGCGAACGCCACCTACTTAAGATTATCGCCCTTGCCTGTCATGAACTAGTGTTATATAGCCACAGAAAATGATCTGCTCCTGACTCGTCACCATGGGGCATCGGCTGTTCAGGCCTAAAATTATCGCCCATTCGTGTCGGCAAGGAGTAGTATAAAGCCTCATTGTGCTGTTGATAGTTTCGGTGTGTGAGGATTGCTGTCTCCCATAGTAACATTTACGTTCTTTGTGTTAGACCAATTTTGATGGTTTTTGTTTGCAAATAAGCAGAACTTTTTTTTTTTAATGTTGAAGGCATTGAGTGTGAAGATGTTTATACGTAAGGAGCTGATGTGTTTGAGCAGACTTGAAAACATAATGAAAACTGTTATTTGGCTGTAACTAATTTGCATGCTGCTAAAATATTAAAGTTGGCATCTTAAAGTTCTGTTCATTTTGGGGGAGGATCATTTATAGAAGTTTTATATTGTTTTTGAAATATATATTGTGTTGTTGCTATGGTTTTTGTTGTTGCTTATTGTTGCAGGTATTTCATGCCTCATGGTATTGAGGTGGATGAGGAGAAGAACATCTGGCTGACAGACGTAGCTCTGCACCAGGTAAAAGAACCCTGGGTGCTACTCTTTCAGTTTTACACTGATTTCAGGATTTTTTATTTTACCAGAAACTGAACTTCAGGTGTTGTTTTTAATTCATCCCCCCCCCCCCAAAAAAAAAGGACCACAAGCAATTTGGGGCGTTTTGAACTTGGTTGTTCTATCTAATAATTTTTTCTTGAAGAATGGGACATAAAAGGTAGGTTACAGCGATATAGTTTGCAGACTGTGGTTATGCATATCAAGAAACAGTGCTGTGACGTTTTCAAGAGCATTTTTCGACCCGGACTGAGCATGTGCGTGCCCTTTAAAGCCTTCATTCAAAGTCTATTACGAAGGAATGGAGTCAAAAATCAATTTAAAACTGGGAGATAATTCATCTGAATTAAAAACAGATTCAACCGGATGTTGAAAAACTTGAAACTGCCTGTTCATGCGTCTGCCTAGTAAGTTATTCCGGCTTCCAGTAGTCACCATTACTGTTTCAGAAAGAATGTGGGTTTACTGAGTGAAGCAGTTGCATCATTTATGATCTGTACCTGAAGTAGTAGTGTGGTTTACTAGTACCTGAAATAGTAGCATGGTTTACCAGTACCTGAAATAGTAGCATGGTTTACCAGTACCTGAAATAGCATGGTTTACCAGTACCTGAAATAGTAGCATGGTTTACCTGTACCTGAAATAGTAGCATGGTTTACCTGTACCTGAAATAGTAGCATGGTTTACCTGTACCTGAAATAGTAGCATGGTTTACCTGTACCTGAAGTAGTAGCGTGGTTTACCTGTACCTGAAATAGTAGCATGGTTTACCTGTACCTGAAATAGTAGCATGGTTTACCAGTACCTGAAATAGTAGCATGGTTTACCTGTACCTGAAATAGTAGCATGGTTTACCTGTACCTGAAATAGTAGCATGGTTTACCTGTACCTGAAATAGTAGCATGGTTTACCTGTACCTGAAATAGTAGCATGGTTTACCTGTACCTGAAATAGTAGCATGGTTTACCAGTACCTGAAATAGCATGGTTTACCTGTACCTGAAATAGTAGCATGGTTTACCTGTACCTGAAGTAGTAGCATGGTTTACCTGTACCTGAAATAGTAGCATGGTTTACCTGTACCTGAAATAGTAGCATGGTTTACCTGTACCTGAAGTAGTAGCATGGTTTACCTGTACCTGAAATAGTAGCATGGTTTACCTGTACCTGAAGTAGTAGCATGGTTTACCTGTACCTGAAGTAGTAGCATGGTTTACCTGTACCTGAAATAGTAGCATGGTTTACCAGTACCTGAAATAGTAGCATGGTTTACCTGTACCTGAAATAGTAGCATGGTTTACCTGTACCTGAAATAGTAGCGTGGTTTACCAGTACCTGAAATAGTAGCATGGTTTACCTGTACCTGAAGTAGTAGCATGGTTTACCTGTACCTGAAATAGTAGCATGGTTTACCTGTACCTGAAATAGTAGCATGGTTTACCTGTACCTGAAGTAGTAGCATGGTTTACCTGTACCTGAAATAGTAGCATGGTTTACCTGTACCTGAAGTAGTAGCATGGTTTACCTGTACCTGAAATAGTAGCATGGTTTACCTGTACCTGAAATAGTAGCATGGTTTACCTGTACCTGAAATAGTAGCATGGTTTACCTGTACCTGAAATAGTAGCGTGGTTTACCTGTACCTGAAATAGTAGCATGGTTTACCTGTACCTGAAGTAGTAGCATGGTTTACCTGTACCTGAAATAGTAGCGTGGTTTACCTGTACCTGAAATAGTAGCATGGTTTACCTGCATAGTTATTCCCTTTGTGTCGCCAGGTGTTCAGGATTCCTGCAGGTGGCACCATAGCGAACCTGATTCTGGGCGAACGTTTTGTTCATGGCGGGGACGATGACCACTTCTGTAAACCCGCTGATGTGGCCGTGTTGAAGTCTGGGGAGTTCTTTGTGGCCGATGGGTCAGTAACTCCTTTTATCTTTAGATTTTTTTTAACCCTTTCGCCGCCAGCCATTTTCAGCCAAAAAATACCATTAAGCTTAACCAGGTAGAGGAATAAAATGATCTGCAATATTGGGAATTCTTCTGTGACATGTATAACATTAGGTCTATCCTTACCTCCCACAATTAAGAAAATAGGGTCTTTGGATAACAGGTCCTGATTTGATGCCTTTTAGTGTCGTGGAATAATGGTAATAATGGTATCCATATCTAAAGCGGCAGTCAGTGAAAATAGAAAGAGTACAGAGATGAGCTACCAAACTACTTAACCCTTTCCCGCCAGCCATTTTTGAACCACAATTTTCCATTAAGCTTACAAGGGTACAGAAAAGAATTCATCTGCAATATTGGGGATTTATCTGTGACATGTTTAGAATAGGGCTTCTCCTTACTACCCAACATTAAGAACACAAGATCATTGGATAACAGATCCTGATTTGATGCCTTTTAGTGACATGGGTGCTAAATCATTGTGGTGCAATAATGCGACATCGGCGGTGAAAGGGTTAAAGAATGTAGAAACATGTCCTATTTGGAAAGATTAAAATATCTGGAGCTGCATTCACTTAAAGGTAGGCGCTTAAGAGGGGATCTCATTCAGGCGTATAAAGTTTTCAATGGCCTAGTTGACACTCCAGTTGAATCACTTTTTTCTGTTTCTCATTGCATTAACACAAGAAATTCAGAAGGTAAAATTTATATTCAATACAGCAGGACTAATAGAAGGAAGTTTTCATTTCCGCACCCAGTCGCTAATCACTGGAATAACCTACCTACTAACATTAAATTTACATATAATATTAACAATTTCAAGAACCTTTTGGATGAAATTCCAAAATATAGAGATCTGTTTTATGACTTTGATGCTATGAAATTGCTTATACATTAGTGATGTATGCAAATCAGACACCATACATAAAGATTGTACCAATGATGGGACGTTTTATAGGCCGCGAGGCCTAGGCCATGATGCCTGTCCCTATCACTACTACTACTACTACTACTACTACGGGTGTTAAGCCATTGTGGTGCGTAAATGTGACATTGGTGGTGAAAGGGTTAAGGAGAAGGTGGCTGTTGTACGTTTCCTTCCTTCCGTATAGCGACCACAGTCACTGCTGACCATTCTGTCGCTGTTTGCATCTGTGTGTACGTTTGTGTGTGTTTATGACTATTGTTGCATTGTACATCAAAATGTGATGTGTTTTTTTGGTTCAATATTTTTGTTTTGTACAGTGTTCATGTATTTTGTATTTCTTATAAAATGTGTTGGAATGTCACTTTATACAAGGGGGTGAAACTGGCCTTCTAATTTGATATAACATTATCATGTACCGGCAGACCTGTTTACTCCACTCTTTTCCAGTAGTATTCTACTCAATTTGGACCTCTACTGCTGTTCAAAATTGATGAGAACGCTCTTTTATTCTTGATTACTACTCATTTTAAGTGAACATTTTTTGATGGCTTAATGAATAAAACTACACATTTTGCACCAAAACTACTCATTTCAGCTATCCAGACTACTCAAGGCTTGTGTAGGGAGTAAACAGGTCTGGTCCATCAAAATGTGATGTTTGGTTTTCTTTTGTTCAATTTTTGTTTTGGTACAGTGTTCATGTATTTTGTATTTCTTATAAAATATGTTGGAATGTCACTTTATGCCAGGGGGTTAAACTGGCCTTCTAATTTGAACATGATCATGTACCGGCAGACCTGTTTACTCTACTCTTTTCTAGTAGTATTCTACTCAATTTGGACCTCTACTATTCAAAATTGATGAGAACGCTCTTTAATTCTTGATTGCTACTCATTTGCAGTGAACAGTGTTTGATGGTTTTAATGAACATGACTAGTTATTTCGCATCAAACTACTCATTTCAGTTATCCAGACTACTCAAATACTTGTGTAGGGGATAACCAAGTCTCTGTGCAGTAATGCAACACATCATGGATCAGTAGACATTGTATTTTGTGGTTTGCTACAATGTCTTCAGATACTGTAACTCTCGCATCCTCAAGTTCTCCAGGGAAGGCAAGCTGCTGAAGAAATGGGGGCATCCAAATTCAGGTAAACCCCCCCCCCCCCCCCCCCCGAATAGTACCGTGATTGCATGGATGCCCCTTCTTTCATTATTTCCTGAATTGCAGGATTTTTAAATGGCCTAGAGCCGACGTCGCCGGATTATGAGAATTTGAGAAACAATGATTTTCTTACAAACTTGTACAATAAAAAGGGCCTATTTAAGCATTTGCTATATTCAAAGGAATGTGGCACTTGTACTAGTCTAGAGGGGTGAAAAAAAGAGCAGTAAATGTGTGTGTGTGCTGCCCCTGCACTCCGCCGGGGCCGCCCCCTTGCAGGATTTTTGAAATTTCCCAGGAGTGCCCATGTGATAATCTTTTCTTCTTATTATTATTTTGTTGCCTTATTTTCTCTGCTATTCAGATGTGTTACTTTACTCCCATTTTGCTCATTGGACAGTGAAACCCTTGTTTGTTATCAGCACATCATCATAGGGTACAAAGTTAAGCCGTCAGGAGTACACTATTGAAGAAGATGCTGCATTTCTGAATTATCGTTTTGATGGGGCTCTCCCTGTGGCGATACCGTTTTTTTTAATATAAAAATAGTTCCCCCACCTTCTGGAAGTTCTGTGCTTGTAACTTCCTCTAATCTGCCACTCTCTTTGACTGCCTTTTCACTTTGCTTTCTGTCATCTACTATCTTTCTGACTTATTGGCCCATTCTCCTGCCTATCTTCCAAGTAATGTTTCTCCTTTCAGCTCCTCCGAAATCGGAATGTGTCGGCTGTACGCAGCGGGGAGACCAGTGAAAACTGAAAACCGGACACATATGTACCTTACTCATTATGGCCATATGGCCTGGGAATGCAGAAGAAGATGGGGTTCATTGGAGCCTGTGTAACAGCTCAATTTTGCATCATCTTGGTGCTATCTAATGGTATAAATAAGCCAATTTGGAAATGCCCATCTCCACTCCCTTGGGTTAATTTGGGGCCAGTTAACACCCCCCCCCCCCTTCATCCCCAGTTGAAACTTAATTACCATTTTAGATTCTGTCACATCATTGTAGAGGTGTAGAGTGCAGGGCTCCCAATCGTTTCGCAAAACAAGGGGTCGCAGGGACTCCTTCACTTACAGTATAGAGGGTCCTAGAGGCAGGATAGAGGGTCCCAATGACATGAATGCTAAAGCGAATTTTTATAGTGCATCCCTGGGACCCCCTGCACATTCTTTTAAAGGGTCTTTTAGAATTCTAGTACTTCATAGACCCCCAAATGGGGGTCCCTGGAAGCCATGAGAGTGGCACAGAGGTGACATGCTCGCCTTGTGTCAAGTAAATCCGAGTTTGAACCTGGTTATACAGGATTTTTCCTCTCACTTTGCACTAGGCTTACAGTCTTTCGGATGTGACAATAAACCGAGGTCCCGAGTACCCATGCACTTAGCACTCGTTAATCCCAATGGCAACGAAAAAGTTGTCATTTGTTCAAAATTTCGGCAAAGGTAAAGATGTGCCACCCCCCCTGCATTTCTCGGTTAATTCTATTTTTCCGTTTTTGCCTTTCTTACCATACATAAAGCTGTATTTTAGGAACATATTCAGCTAATAACCTTTTTGGAATACTAACCCTAACCCTAACCCTAACCCTAAACCTAACCCTACCCCCCACTATGTACTGCAGTACACCACGATTTGTCACAGTTGTGGTTCGTTGCGTTTTTCCGTCTTATAGGGTGGGGGGTAGGGTTAGGTTTAGGGCTAGGGTTAGGGTTAGGGTTAGTATTCCAAAAAGGTTATTAGCTAAAAATGTTCCTAAAATACAGCTTTATGTATGGTAAGAAAGGCAATAACGGAAAAACAGAATTCACCGAGATAGGTAGGGGGGGTGGCACATCTTGACCTTTACCAAAATTTACACACACCCTTTCCTTCCTCATCAGTCACACAAAAATTGCATGCAAAAAAATTAAAAAAAAAATTTGGGTGGCGCACCTATGGCTGCAACGCGCTCTCCAGGTGGGAGCAACCTGAATTTCACAGAGACGCCTCTGTGACTATAAAGTACCTAATAATAATACCATTACATAAAACATTCATTGTTTTACAGGCAGTTGCTGACCACCACCACCACCACCACCCTCACCCCACCCCCTTATTCACCCAGTTAAAACTTACCCACCCTTTAAAGATTGTCTAAAACATGCCTTATTTTACAGGCTGCAGCTGAAATTTGACCCCCCCCCCCCCCCCAGTTAAAACTTAGCCCCCCCCCTCCCCTCTCCTTACATTGTGTCAAGCTACACAGAACCTGCATTATTTTGCAGGCAGCACCTGAAATTTGACACCCCCAGTTGAAACTTAGCCCCCTCACCCCACCCTCCTTACATTGTGTCAAGCTACACAGAACCTGTATATTTTGCAGGCAGCATCTGAAATTTGACCCCTCCCCCCCCCCACACACACACCAGTTGAAACTTAGCCACCCCCACCATCACATTATGTCAAGTTACACAGAACCTGCATTATTTTGCAGACAGCAGCTGAAATTTGACACCCCTCCCCTCCTTACATTTTGTCAAGTTACACAGAACCTGCATTATTTTGCAGGCAGCACCTGAAATTTGACACACACACACACACACCCTTGTAAAGATTGCCTCAAGCTGCTCAGAACCTGCATTGTTTTGGAGGCAGCAGCTGAAATGTACACACACACACACCTGTAAAGCTGCACAGAACCTGAAATGTTTTGCTGGTAGCAGCTGAATTTTACACACACACCTGTAAAGATTGCGTCAAGCTGCACAGAACCTGCCTTGTTTTGCAGGCAGCAGCCCAGGCCCTGGTCAGTTCCACATCCCTCACAGTGTAACGGTGGCAGAGAGTCTAGGCCTGGTGTGCGTGGCTGACCGCCAGAACGGCAGAATCCAGTGCTTCGACCTCAACGGAGAAAACCCTTTCATCATCAAGGAGCCCCAGTTTGGATCGTCTGTCTACGCTGTGGAATTCTCCCAGAATCTGGGTCAGTGATAATCATAAGTAAGCCCCCCCCCCCCCCCACCCGTGGGGATACCAGGGGGCCTTTTGTATAAATAGTTCCCCCACCTGGAAGTTCTGTGCTTGTACTTTCCTCTAATCTGCCACTCTCTTTGACTCTGCCTTTTCCCTTTGCTTGCTGTCATCTACTATCTTTCTGCCTAACCGGTCCATTCTCCTGCATGTTTTCACGAAACACTTTCAAAAAGATTTCCTCCAGCCGAAGTCGGACTTGCTGGGCCTAATTATTTCCTAGTTAGGCACATGACGGCAGTATGACGCATCTGCGCTCATAATTGACAGGAAACTGAGCGATCGAAGAAGAAGAATGAGTAAAAACGGAGGTTAAGGTTGGGTGTAGAAGGAGCCAGGAGAATGCCAGAATCCAGTCCTGAACATTCAAAAAGTATCTGCCCTTAGGGAGTTCCAGTTTGGATCGTCTGTCTTGCTTCTTGCTTCTGGGTGAGGGATTATAATGGAGGTATGAAGTGGAGTAGGGAGGGGGGTGAGGGTGAAGGCGATGGGCTGAGAGGTGGAAAAAGTAGAAAGAACGGAAGATTCCTGTGTTTCACTTAGATGGCAACAATCCTTTTAAGAAGTCTCCGTTTGGATCATCCCTCGATGATGTTGAATATTCTGTGCTTCTTGGTCAGTGGTAATGGTGAGAGAGGTTGAAAAGGGTTGAGGGGGTGCAGGGGGCAGATACTATTGCAGAATCCAGTGTTTCAACCTGAAATGGATGTAACCCTTCTTTCCCGATTTGGTAAATTTTGTTAAAATTTTGAAATGATATTCTTGCAGATGGGGTGTTGTTTGCGGTGAACGGTCATGACAACGATAAGGTGCAAGGCTTCACCTTGAGTCTGACTTCCGATGCAGGAACCTTACTGACTACATGGAATCTGCCCTCACCCAAGGTAATAAGAGACAGAGACAGACAGAGATAGAGAGTGAAACAGATGATACATAAAAAGACAAGACATAGAGACAGATGAATAATGAAAACAAAAAAAGTACTGATTTACTTGTTCTCCCAATGGGGGAGGGACAGTGCCTTATGCAAAGACAAAGATTTTTTTTTCTTTTTTCCAGAACACGGAACATTTAATAAAGTTAACGTTAACTGAGTTTGTTTCTGAGGTTCACAAATACAGGCATTGGACTGATTGAAAGTTTAATCAAAGCAAATTATTCTACATTTCAAATGCACCAACTTTTCAGTCCTTCAGAGTAGGGGTACGGAGCTCAGCTATTCACTGAGATTTCTCTTTCATACGACAGATGGAATAATGAATATGAAAACAAGGTGTAAGGGTTCACCCTGAGTCTGTCCACCAAGGCCATACCGAATATGTGGAATTTGTTATCACCCCAGGTAGAAAGAGAGAAAGAAAAACAAAGTGCGAGGGTTCACCCTGAATTTGACAGAGAGAGAGAGAGAGAGAGAGAGAGAGAGAGAGAGAGAGAGAGAGATATATTGAATATGAATATTGAAATTAGTTACAAGGGTTCACCCTGAGGCTTTACTGATAACGTGGAACTTTCCGTCACCCCAGGTTGAAAGGGAGAGGGGGAGAGAAAGAGAGAGAGGGAGCATATTAAAATGTGGTGCACCCTTAGCCTGTCCACCAAGGCTTAACTCATTCAAGTCTTTCCGACCATATTTGTCCAGAATTAACAGATAGCTGTCAATTTGATGCATTTGCTTCAAGGGAAGTAAATCTGTGTGCACACCATACCTTGGTCACTCCGAAACTCACTTCGCTCCCTTAGACCACAATTTTGCCTCTGACTTTGCTTTTGTAGTGGTTTGTTGTGGGGAAACCAATCGGTGTAGAGAGTTTTTCTATATAAAGTCTATAATATAAAAAAGTCTGATCTACCACTTCCCTATGTCTAAACCTGAAGTAAAAACCTGTAATCTTTCATTTCTCCTTTTGTTTATGTATGTTTTGTTTGTGTGTATGGCTGGAGTAATTTGTGACTGTTTTGAATAATACAAAATCGTTGCGATGCGAATGAGTTAACCGACTGTATGGAACTTGCCCTCACCATCTCAGGTTCTGATGCGTCTTCCCTCTTCTGACTGTTTTCATAGAGAATATTCTCTATTCTCTTTCTTTCTTAATTTTTTTTTGTCTTTTCTTTTTGTTTTTCCTTCGTTTTGTCTTTCCTTTTTGTCTTTCCTTCTTTATTTTCTTGTCTTCGTTACCTGCTTCCCTTGTTCCATCGTTTTCTCCCTGTCATTTCAGAGCCTGTCATCTCCTCATGATGTGGCTGTGTCCAAGGCAGCTGCAGTGGCTGTGTCCAAGGACAGCAGACAGCAGCGCAGTGTGTCTTCGTTACCTGCTTCCCTTGTTCCATCGTTTTCTCCCTGTCATTTCAGAGCCTGTCATCTCCTCACGATGTGGCTGTGTCCAAGGACAGCAGCGCAGTGTGTCTTCGTTACCTGCTTCCCTTGTTCCATCATTTTCTCCCTGTCATTTCAGAGCCTGTCATCTCCTCACGATGTGGCTGTGTCCAAGGACAGCAGCGCAGTGTGTCTTCGTTACCTGCTTCCCTTGTTCCATCGTTTTCTCCCTGTCATTTCAGAGCCTGTCATCTCCTCACGATGTGGCTGTGTCCAAGGACAGCAGCGCAGTGTGTCTTCGTTACCTGCTTCCCTTGTTCCATCGTTTTCTCCCTGTCATTTCAGAGCCTGTCATCTCCTCACGATGTGGCTGTGTCCAAGGACAGCAGCGCAGTGTGTCTTCGTTACCTGCTTCCCTTGTTCCATCGTTTTCTCCCTGTCATTTCAGAGCCTGTCATCTCCTCACGATGTGGCTGTGTCCAAGAACAGCGCCGCAGTCTATGTCGGGGAATTGAACCCGTACGCAGTCAGAAAGTTTGTGCCCGCTCCGGGGGCCTTGAACCCGTACGCAGTCAGAAAGTTTGTGCCCGCTCCGGGGGCCTTTACCACTGCCATCGGGGTCACCACCACCCCCCCTACTCCCTCTGCTGCATCTAACAATCAAACTCGAGTTGAAGAAAAACCAGGTAAATCATGTACTGTATGACTGAGATGGTCGGCATTATTTATCTCCAGCTCCTCAGGCCTTGCATGATCATGATCATGTTGATCATTCTCTACATGATCATGATCCGTATTTTTCGGACTATTAGGTGATACTTTTTTTCTCTCCCAGATTCAGACCCCTGTACCTTATAATACAGACAAACCCCTATTTTACGACCCTCTGTTAAGCGACCACCTCTCATTTGAGACCGGATTTGTTGGCACGGATGCATTTTACTATGTAAACGACCTCTCTTAAACGACTTCCTCTAAAACGCGACTTACGACCGCCATTTTGTTGGTTTTTACACCGTTGTTGTCGTCTGCATAGACTTCGAGCAAAGGGAAACAACCACGGTCAAGGGCCTGAAAGCGGAGTCGCTTCCCTTGTTGTAGAAAAGATGGCGGAAAGTGTAGGAAAAGCACGAAAACCACTGACTTTGAAAAAGAAAACCACTGACTTTGGACGAGAGTGGAGGTGATTAACAGAAGTCGGCGAAGTGAAACTGTAATACATCGATTGCACAATCCTATGGAGTTGGAAAGACCCAAATCCAGTTTTAATATGTCATTGTATGTGTGCATGAAGAAGAGAGTATGAACTGTGCTGAACTTTTTCTTTCTACGGCTGCCAGTGAAAACCTCCGTCATACGACCCCTCCAATTTACGACCGATTTTTCCGGACATTTTGGAAGTCTTAGAATAGAGGTTTGTATGTATGACTAATAAAATGGTAACAGAATATAGTAACAAAATCTGAAATTGGGGTAAAATCAGGGGGAATGCGCCTTATGCAAAGGTGCGCCTTATAGTCCAAAGAATATGGTAGATCATTCTCTGCATGATCATGTCCAGACAATGATGTAGACATTGTCTACTTGATGTAGATGACAATTTCTGTGTTGGTTTCCTGTGAATGCTTTTATGCTGTTTCTTTTTGTACAGAGGTGTGTGTGCGTGAAATGGGTGGGTGGGTGGGGTCATAGGCCTGTGAAATAATGGACAATATTGGAGGGATTTTTTTTCTCTCTCCATGAGATTTAGTGTAGAAGTGTGTGTTAGAGAACTGGGGGGGGGGGGGCATACAGTGGAGTACTCTTCACACAAATTTATACCATGAAATATTGGTTAACTCACAAAAATCTGTTTGAACGGACGAAACCCCTCTTTATTATTCCTTAATGCTTAACACGAAATGCTGGTTAATGCACACAAAAAATGTTGTCCCCTGAATTTTGTGTCAAGTGTACTCCCCTGTAGCTCAGTTTAGGTATAATAGCTGGTGTACACTTTTATATATAGAAATACTTTCAATGCATGCGGTTGGTTATCTGTTGTTATTTATGAGTTTGTGTTGTTTCTTGTGCATGTATATGACGTGACCGCAATAACATTATCCTTGCATGAGGACAAAATAAAGTGTTGTTCTGTTTTTACTTTTTATATCCAGGTTCCATGGGCCATTGACTTGCAGGTGGTTTTTTTTGGTACAAAACATTTCGTACTGGTTGCATCCATACTGATGTGGAGACACCCTCTACATCAGAGTGTAGAGTGGCACAGAGGTAACGCGTTCGTCTCGTGCACGATAAGCCCAAGGTCGAACCTGGGTACAGGGGATTTTACTCTCACTCTGCACTAGGCCTTATGGTCTGAACGTGGAGTCTTTCGGATGAGACAATAAACCGAGGTCCTGTGTGCCCATGCACTTAGCACACGTTAAACCCAGTGGCAACGAAAAAGTTGTCATTTGGTCAATATATTTTTACCACCCTCCTTTTCCTTCCTGATCAATCACGCAAAAATCGCTTGCAAATTTAAAAAAGAAAGAAAAGGGTAGTGCGCCTCTGGCTGCGACACGCTCTCCAAGTGGGTTAGTTAGTTAATCTCCAAGCGGGAGCAACCCGAATTTCATAGCGACACCTCTGTGACTATAAAATACCAAAACACCAAGGAATACCCTTTGATTTCAGGAGAAGAAGAAGAGGAGCAGTCCAGCGCAGAAGAGGAGGGAGGCAGCAAGACGCTGAAGGAGAAGAAGATGGGCTATCTGGTGCCGTTGTTCATCGTGGGACCACTCCTGGCCATTCCTGTTCTGCTGATCACCATTTACGTTATCATCCAGTTTTGCAGAGGTTAGCACTATCTCTCTCTCTCTCTCTCTGTTTCTCTCTCTGTTTGTCTCTCTTCTCTCTCATACACGCAAGCTTTGTTTGGTTGGTTTGGTGGTTTCTTTTATAAAGCTTTGTTAGCTTATTATTTAACCCTAAATGAAGATCATTTTGACTTGACTTCACACACACACACACTCAACTCAACTCAACTCCACAGAACTTTATTATCTCCCCAAAAAGAGAAATTCATTGTGGCAGCGCTTCATTCAACATTTAAAACAAACATATTATACATGACGTATAAGACTGTCACACTCGCAGAAACAACAAAGTAAAATCCAGTCTCACCTCCTGGTCAGCTTTCTTGGCCATTTTCTTCTGCTCTCCTTGCCACAGGCCGGTCACCTTCTGACTTTTGGATATTGGCTCATACCGCTGTCGACAGAACACTTCAGAGTAACAGCTCAGGTCTTAAAGTCCATTCATTTTAATGAGTCCAATAAAAAGCAATCATCGCCTGTGTGACACAGGGGTCCAAATGCTGTGATCGCGCTTGGAATTTTGAAAACCAGTCCCTTCAGCGACAATGCCCCCCAACAACCAGTGTCAAAACCAGTCCCAATTTGTTTTTACAAAAAGCACTTTATTTACTTTTTGTCATTCTCTCCCCTACAGAGCATCGTAGACAGACGAAGGGCAGCATGGCCAATGGCAAAAGAGGAGGCAAGGGAAAGAACTCCCTCAAAGGATTCGGTCCCCTGCTGCAGTCGGTCAGCGATGACTCTTCGGACACTGAGAACGAGATGTTCCTGCAGCCTGGCCGCAAGAAAGTCCTCACCGACTGAACATAATCCACAAGCATTCCACTGAAAGGGTGTGATGTGATGGTGGGTTGGGGAGTTGGGTGGAGGATTAAAGTAGAGGGATGTGGTGGGAGGTGGTTGACAATAAAGTTTTTTGGAGGGGAAGGGGGGTGGGTGTTAGTTGGCTGGTTGAAAGGGTAGACATGCCTATCGTTCAGATTCTGTTCAGTTTTGTTATCAAATGTAGCAATGAGTGTTTTAGGTGCAATTGATTGCTCAGATATTGTCTTGCTTTGTTTCCAATTACAAATACTGTCAATGAGCCTTTTCTTGAACAGTAGATTGCATAGATTTTGCCTTTATTTGACTGCTTAGATTCTGCCATAATTTGTTCCCGATCAGTAGACCTAGTAATAAGCGATACAGATGCAGTAAATTGTTCAGAATCGTTATACTTTGTTCCAGATTTACTTGCAGCAGTGAGCAATTTAGGTGCAATTGATTGCCCAGATTTTGTCTTGTTTTGTTTTTAATTAGTAGCAATGAGTAATTTAGGTGCAATATATTATTCAGATTATAGTTCGCCGTCCGCATGCAAAAGAGACGTAGCTCAAAATTGGTAAACTTCGATGTGTTTGGACTTACCAGATTATCTAGACAAGCTGCATCATCTAACAAAGCTGTAAAACAAGAATTTGCAAAGATAAAACACTGATTGTGACGCTAAATTAACCAAAAAAATGACGTAATTTGATCTGAAATGACCAAAATGTTGAGTTTTCCATTCCTTATGTGAAGCGACGTCTTTCGACTTACGTCTCTTTTGCATGCGGCCGGCGAATTAGTTCCCAAATGTAGAAATGAGTATTTTAGGTGCAATCGATTGTTCAGATTTGGTTTGATTTTGTTTCCGATCAGTAGCAATGAGCTGTTTAGGTGCAACACATTGTTCACAATTTGCCATACTTTATTTCCAATCAGGAGCATTGAGCCATTCAGTTGCATTGTTTTGTTAAGATCTTGCCATAATTTGATTGTTTAGATTCGGTAGGTCTAGTAATGAGTGATGTAGTTTGATACTTTGTTCTTGATTGGTAGCACTGTAGGTGCAATAGATTGTGCACATTTTGTCATACTTCGTTCCCCAGTAGCAATAACCAATTGTAGCTGCCTTTGCTAGTGTTTATGAGTGGTAAACCGCTCAATCGACAGAACCTGTAGTGCCTTAAATTGGGCTGTGTATGTTAAGTGTTGTTCACAGCCATATACAAATGACCTCTCACCTTTTTTAATAACCAGTCAGTCATAACTGCTGAATGCATGCCATTTAGCTTTGAGCTATTGGTTGTGTTGTTGCAGAATCTTTATTTCTTCTTCTGATGTGCTGATCTAAAAATTGTGCCCATTGTTATGCCGATGTCAAATTTGTCCCATTGTTCTGTCAGACATTGGAATTGGAACAGTAACAAAAAGCGGGGTCTGGGAACCGCAGAAGGCCCCCTGTAGGGGTCCAGGGGGGCAACGTCCCCTGTGGGCTGAAGCTTTTTTTGTTGTTGTAATGTAAGCCCTAAAAACAGCATTATAAATAATTTTGCATTCACTCAAAAGATGTGATTCTACACTCATATTATAGTAGTTATCTTAGTGTTTTTCCCAAGGGAATCTACTACTACATACACACAGAGTGAGATTGTAAGTGTGTGAGAGACAGAGGTGAGAGAGAGAGAACTCGGAACTCGGAACATTTTTAATGCACATTGGCTTTGGGCCACAATACATTGCTAAGAGAGAGAGAGATAGAAGGAGAGAAATAAGGAGAGGGAGGAGATGAGAAGATGACAGACAGACAAAGAAACAGACAGGAGAGAGAAAGAGACAGGAAAGGCAGAGAGACAGACAAGAGAGACTGGAAGAGACAGACGGAAACAGTGAGACAGAAACAAAGAGGCAGAAAGACAGGCAAACCACATTGAGACGGGAGAAAGAAACAAATAGAAACAGATGAGAAAGAGAGATAAACAAGAACAAGAGAGAGAGAGACAGACAGACAGACAAAGAGAGACAGAGAGGCAAATAGACAGGAGAGACAAACACAGACAAGTAGGCATAAGACAGCAGACAGAGAGACAGATGTCACACAGACAAGACAATCATCAGAGAGGTGAAAGAATATGAGCCCAGAGACAGACATGGAAGAGAGAGAGAGAGAGAGAGAAGCAGACAAACAGAGATAGAGACAGAGAGATGTCTTGCTGGCCCCACCACGAAAAACGCATGGATGCTCCTGCTTTCAGGATGTCCTGAAGTTCAGGATTTTTTTCATTGCTTGGAGCCGGCTTCGCCGGATTATGAGAATTTGAGAAAATGCATTTTTTTGGTTATATAGGTCATGAAGTTTAACCAGAAGTGAAAGTGTAACGAGAGCCTGTCAATTACATTGGAAACTGTTGTTTTCCTTCAGCTTCCAGGGGGCGTTGCCCCCCGGAAAACCCCCCAGGAGGGGCGCTGTCCCTGCACTCCACTGGGGCATGCAGGATTTTTTTAATTTCCGAGGAGGACCCATGAAAACGCGATGAGTGAAGTAAACGAGGAAGATCAGCTTTTTCTTTTCAATTTTTACATATTTACACAAAAATCGGATAAAAAGGCATTCACGAATTTGCCTGATAAGCGTTGGTTATTTGTGGTGTTTGCATGCGCTTTCACGTGTTGGCCGTCAATCAATCATTCGGTGCGACATTTTATTGTAGACCCTTGTTTTTTTCTTCAGCGGTCAGCGGGTTTTTTTGGTGTTTTTTTTTTCTCCGACGGACACTTTTTTCTCCGGCGGAAAAGCAATGTCATTTCGGAAGAAATTTGCTTTTCGACGGACAGTTCCCATGCCTGAGGTAAGGGAGGAGGGAAAGGATAGGGGAGAGGTGGGTATTTTCTGTTGGTTGGTTCATGCTACGGTTATTAAAGAAAAGATTTCTACAGGCTTTGCTGTGGCGAAAATGGTGTTTTACGTCCTCTTGGTCTGAATCAGACACATATGGGACATTTGTAAATACAAATATGGTGGGAACAATACTGGAGGCAATGCCCGGAGGCAGTACGAAACCAGTAAAGTCCCGATTTTAAAAATTAATACAGATAGCTGTAGCGGTGACCACGCCTCGGTTAAACCTCATCGGCTATGGCACCGCCACAAGTAGTATGATACAGACTTTGCTTTTCATTTAGGATAGCATAGTGGACAGTTCTAAACTGGTAAAGCAATGGTATCCAGTGGATTGAGCTTCTCAAGAGGTGAAGTTTCAGTCAGTTTATGTCAGAAAATTAACAGTTTTTGTTCATGTTGCTGTGCACATGTCCAAGTGTAATCAAGATGTTTCGTTCAGGAATTAAACACCTGGGAACTTTGAAGCTCAATATTGTTTTTCAACGAACACCTTAATATTCAGAGCGAAGAAAACCTGTATAGCGCTTTTTCTAAATTTGGTCTTTTGGGGTTATCTTTCCCTACTGTCTCGTCTTGAAGTTGGTTTGGAATCATTCCGGTTCAGAATTAGAATTAAAAGATTGAAGTTACCTACCTTAAACAAAAACTATGTTTTGTTCTTGTCTTCAAGTTTTAGGGTATTTATGCGGTCGTATCAAGAAAACAAATAAGAACATAACTGTTTATAGTCAACGTATATAAACACTTTAGCAAAGAAACATGAAACAGGGCATAATATTATTAAATCTCCAAACTGATAACTGAGCAATTAAACACCCCTCTATTTCAATTACGGAGCGGCCATGCTGTGTTTACAGCAGCAGACAATGTTTTTCGAACCAGAACTAAGTGTCCTAATGGGCACACAACTCATCTGATACTTCCTTTTTCATCTCAAATAAGTGCTAAGTAGCCTGTGAAAATATAATGAATTGTTTTTTTAACCAACATGAAGTTAACTTTTTTGCTGGTTGAGATAAACATTTTGTCATGTTTGTAACATCTTTATAATGGAAGGAGTGAGAGGTCTTTTGAAGAAAATCATATTAAAGTGTTCCTGCAAAGTGTTTGACATTTTCCTAACAAACAAACTAGGTGATACACCACCACACAAAATGTTAAGCGTTTCTGTCAAGAAAAAATGTGGAAGATTTCATCAGAACACCAATTTTTAGACCCCAGCCACTTTCAAGGTCTACCGATGTTCATGACCTTGACCTTGACCTTGATCGGTACTCCATCATCGGAATCGCCATAACTGGCATAAGCCAAAGCACCTACATGCCAAGTTTGAAGACTGTAAGTCCAATGGTGTAAAAGATATGGCCCCTTAAAGATTTTGGGATTTCAAGGTCACACACCAAGGTCAAGGTCATGACAGCGATAATTTATGCTCGGATGCCTTCTGTTTTTGGTGACACACCACCACACAAAATTTGAAGTGATTCTGTCAAGCGGTTCGGGAGATATCCTTGGGACAGACAAAAAAAAACAAGGTCGTACACCAAGGTCAAGGTCAGGACGGCGAAATGTTTTGCGCGGATGCCTTCCTCTCATGGTGACACACCACCACACAAAATTTGAAGCGATTCGGTCAAGCGGTTCGGGAGATATCCTTGGGACAGACAGACAGACAGACAGAAAAAAAACCAAAGAAACAAACCGGACCAAAAACATACTCCTTTGCGATCTACTTTGTAGATCGGCAAAGGACAAAAAATACCAAAAAAAACCACCGCGACAAACTCAGACTCCTTTGCCCGATCTATATCGGGGCAAAAGAAAAAAATCAAAACCTTTGGTAAAGGGGAGGGCAGGGATGGGGTGGGATGAGGATAGATTGAGCTCCAAGTAAAAGGGGTACGGAATGCAGAATGGTTGGCCAGTTTCCCTTAAAGGTGCACCCTGACGGATGAGATTTTGCAAAAAACACGTCGAGATCATCAGAAAGACAGCCTTTTCAAGGATCGGAACACTCACTTTGCTCTGGTTTCTTAGAAATTAAACCGTCAAAACAGCGATTCCGCCTTGGCGGAGATGCCGGAGAGAGTAGCCATTTTGGATGGGGTGGGTGGAGGTCACTCATTGTGATTGAAGCGTTTCATTTTTTAGTAGTGCAGTAAAAAAAAATTGGAGATATTTCTTTTGTTGTGAGCGAAACTCTTTTAGATAAATTGTATAAAAATTTCAAAAAAGAAAGAAAAAAAGGCTTGTATTGCAAAAATTCCGTGCAAACCATTTGGCGGCCATTAGAAAAGAGACGGCACGTGCCTTCTCTTTGGGTGAAAGAAATTTGACTTCCAGCACCTCCGCCAAGGAGAATAGCCGATATGACGGTTTGTTTTCTAGGAAACCAGAGCATAGTGAGTGTTGCAATCTGTGTAAAGGGTGTTTTCCTGGTGATCTCGACGTGTTTCTTTTACAAAAACTTCTGTCAGGGTGCCCCTTTAAGCCCTGGGTTTGTTGGATTGTATAATGCACATTGTTGTCAACATATTCTTATACAAGACACAATGGTAATGTGTGCTCTGTTGTTGTTATTGTTGTTACCATGAGCCCTACATGACTGTTATTGTCATGGGTGCTATTTCATTTTTGCATTGATTTCAGTATTTATAATATTACCAGAAACTAAACTTCAGTATTTTTTAATTCATCAAATTTTTTGTGGACCACAAGCGATTTGGGGCATTTTGAACTTGGTTGTTCTATCTTGGAAGTTTACAAAGGCAATGCAATAATTTTACAAGGCTTATCAGACTCAAACTGTCTCTGTATATAATTTTAGCTCTGTCTATCTCGTTATATCTCTCTCTTAACTTGTCCCCCTGAATCGTCCGACGGGGCTCTGCCCCTGTACCCTGCCGGGGCCATGGGTCCCTGGATCCCTGCCTTTCAATTTTTTTCATTTTGGAGAGTTGCATTCATGTCTGTTCAATCAAACTTATTTGGGGTTTTGGGGTTGGGTTTTTTTGAGGGGGTGGGGGATAATGGAGGGAAGGTGTGGAAAGTGGGGGGGGGGGGGTGTTTTTCTTCCTTTTTGTTTTTTGTTTTTTCTTCTTTTTATATTTTTTGGTTTACTGTCGTTTAAGTTGCAATTATTATCACCCTTGCTCAGTTTGTTCCAAGTGTGACCATAGTTTACATTATTATTGTTATTGTTGATGCCATAGTTAATGTTGTTGCTCTCTTTTGCTTGACAAATCATCTTTACTTGTTTGTTATTTGTTACAGATATAATACAAAAAAATGGTGAATGTTTTTCTGACTTTTTATTATCAACAATATATATTATTAAATATTTATTTGCTCACTTCAAATGTAAATATATGCATTGTTTATTATTGCAGCTTGATTGCGATTGTCCCAATTATAAATATATTATTGCATTGGTATAAGAAATCAAAGAATATGTATTTTTAAGGAAGGGGAGTGGGTGAAATGGTAGAGGTGTTATTATAATATTATTATCAAAATGTATTTCAGCATTCAGTTATGACAACATTTTTTGTCTGGAAAACATGGTACAATTGTTTATTCATCATGTTGACTATATTATTACTAATCATATCGTCGCTGTCCGACGCTAACCATGTATCTACACAATCTGATTTTACAGGAGCATCAAAAAACATGTCGTCTGCAACAATGCCAATTCCCATTTGATATACGCTTAACTCTTCTTCTTTACCGATGAGTAAATTTTCGTGATAATTCAGTTACACGGTTAGTGCAATGTTGTCACAATAAGAGATACGACAGCTGCCGGCAGTTACACAATTAGTGTGACAGTTACACGCTTATCACGTCAAAACCAGCGACAACCAGCCACATACATGATGATTTCCGCTGTATCATGTGACAAATTTGAGCATTTTCATTGGTCGCAGACACAAGATATTTATAGAAGACATGCGTGAGGTCACTGGAAGGGGTTTCAGTGAAAAATCTATTTTTGTCAAATTTTGTAGATACGCGGTTAGCGTCGGACAGCGACGATATCATCATCTTGCCTGTTTTGGCAATAGTTTTACAAATGTCTGCAGTTTGTGGTTATTGGATGTGAATCTTCTGCTTTTTGTTGTGGCATTGTTATTGTACATTTACTTACAAATCAAAAAGAAACAAAATCCTTGGATTATTATGCATAGAATATATGCATATTATATTTTAAATAATTAAAAACGAATACTGGTTCTTACGCGAATTTTGAACAGGCTAACTTTACTACCATATTTTTACGGACTCAAAGGTGATACTTTTCTTTTTCAGAGAGAAACTCCTGCGCTTTATAAAATGACCAATAACATAGTAGGAAACTTGTTATAGCAATATCAAAATGTTGTGTATAATTTAAGGGGGTGCCTTGTAATGATGTGATGCTCCATATAGTCCGGAAAATATGCTACATGTTGTGTGTAATAATAATAGTCATAAGTCATAAGTTTCTTTATTGTCCATTGGTATTACATGTATACAATGCACATGGAAACTTGTCTTCCACCGTGTCAAATAAAATGATATATATCAAAATAAAAATGTTAATTAAAGACAGGAAACATAAATTTACATTTAAACAACTATGTAACTCTCAAACCACACCCAATCATTCATTTGCTTTCCGCTAAGAGAGTAATAATAATAATAGTACATTTATGTGGCGCTTTACCTCAAGTGAGCCCAAAGTGCTTTACAATCAAATGGTCATCAACAAGTAGACAACAAAAATAGTATTTATGAATGACAGAAACCAGCAACAACGCATGTATAAAGCAATACACACTCACACTCAAGCACACACACAAACGCAGATATGCACACACACAAACGCAGACACACACACGCACACACACACACACACTCACACTTAAACGCAGACACACACACATGCATGTCACTTGCACTGCTGATGGTTATCAGAGTATTTTGTTGGACAAATGCTGGTGCCTTGCCATTCTGTTACATTAACCCTTTCACTGCCAAAGTCGCATTTTAGCACCACAGTGATTTAAGACCTATGTCATTAAAAGGCATCAAATTGGGGTCTATTATCCAAAGACCCTGTCACAGAAGAATCCCCAATACTGCAGATGGATTTTGTTCTCTATCCAGGTCAATTTAATGGAAATTTTGGGCTGAAATATGGCTGGCGGTGAAAGGGTTAAATAGACCAAACATTTTTTAAAGACGAAATGATGACTCCGTTTCATACTTGCCATGAATCCTTTTCTATTCAACAACTGTAAAAAGGAAGTTTTGTTAGTATAAATTTTGGCTTGCTGTCTCTGCATAAAGCTAAGTGGTATGTGTATTCCCGCTCACTCAGGTCCTCAAACACGAAACTTCTGAAAGTTCCAAAAACAAATCTAAAATCATTTGGTGACCGCAGTTTCAGTTTCAGTGCCCCTGCTGTTTGGAATTCCCTCCCAGTCGATCTCCGCCATGAACCAACTATCTCTACTTTCAAAGCTAAACTCAAGACACACTACTTTCAAAGCTCATTCGGTTTGTAAACGTTTCCTTCTTGATCTTGTACCTGGGTGAATGAATGGGTGATAATGTTTTGTGTGACTGCGGGTGTATCAGTGAATGGAAGCGCCTTGAGTGTAAAATAATTATAGAAAGGCGCTATAGAAATACTATCAATTATTATTATTTATTATTATTATTGTTACACATATTTTGTGTATATGAGAGAGAGAGAGACTCAGAGAGAGAGAGAGAAAGAGATTTGATGAAACAAATAATTCTTGGGGCTTATAATTTGCTTCAGGTTTTCACAACATTGTGAATTTTGTTTTTGTTGAAAAAGTTATAATTTTTAAGGAACTTCGAAGTAATTAAAAGATTGCTCAAAATTGATTTTGTTAATGTACCTCATTTATTTAAACTTTTTTTCTTCCCATTATTGAAGCAAATCTTATGCTAGATTCTATTTTTGTGTTGTTTATGTTTTTAAGGTCTGTCTTTGTTGGTAGCCTATATATTGTAGTGATTTTTAGAAAATATTTTTACATGTTGATTTTGGTGGTGTCAGGGTTAATTCATACAGTATTTGTCTTGAAAATTGAGTTTAAAGTTTTCTTTTTTCAGATGAACAACTCTTTGTGAATAGTTTTAAGAGTTAACACACATTGATGAGAGTTTGAAATGCTTGCCATGTTTACTCTTCTGAAATTTGAAAGTTGTCAAAATATATTGCTATGAGCGCGTTAAACCAATGTGATTTTTGTTGTAAGGTTAAAGAAAATCAATCTTTATAATAATAAATTGAGCTTATATTGTGCTCTTCAATGGAAAAAAGTCATCCTCAGAGCGCTTTACAGATTTGGAAAGAAATACAAAAAGAATAACTACAACGATGTTTTTTTTTAATCCAATGAAGGGTTATGGCATCTGTTGGACGGTATCTCGGATGATAATAGGGATTTTGAAGCATTTTAACGTGAGTATTCGTCGTATCGGTGACTCGTTAACACTTTCGATGTTGTGACTCACAGTAGACTGTACTGAGTACGGCAATCGTTGCCTCTCTTCTCACGATTTTGTTCACTAATAGGGCGCCCTCGTTTATTAGGTGCATAGGTTGAAATTGGAGAAAAACATATCGCCTTATAGTCCGAAAATTACGGTACATATCAAGAACAAACATAGAAATCAATATAACACGCTTTAAAGCAATTTTCTCTCCATTACGTAACTTGGTCTACGTTAACAGCTGTAGACTGTGACATTGGCACTAACTTGCACATCCTATTGGCATGATGATATTATTTTTTTACCCTTCTCACTCAAGCTTGCTAAATCATCACAAGAGGCATAAAATCTTAGTGGACTGATAATGAGTTGGTATGAGAGTTTTAATTAGAGTACTGAGGGGGGTTGCATACCCCTTAAGGTATCATAATATGACGTCAATTTGTGGATCTCCAGTTCAATGTTGGAAAAGATTTAGATCACCAGCATCTGTTAAAATGTTTCTGCTTCCACTGTATCAACGCTCTGGTTTGTAACTGAAACCGTTTTCTAGAAGCAAACGGATTTCTGAAGACTATCACAAATTGGTCATTGCGTACCAGTACGGGTCAGTGCGCACCGTACATATGGGTGTTGCATTTAAAAAAAAATCTATATACACTTATATGTAACCATAGCAACTTTCACCCCACACCAAGTGCGTTGAGGAAACCTTAACGTAAAATGAATAGATTCAAATCTTACCTTCTAACTCCATGAAAATTGGTCTTTTGGGGGTTACTTAACAACAGTTTCACTCTTGAAATAGTGCAGCCAATAAACAAAGCATGGTTCTTTTAAAAAAGAGTTTTGCACAGGGTGACACTTAATTTTGTGTTGCTTCCGATTCTGTGGCTCAGTTCTGGGTCTAGTAGTCATAGTTTTTCTTTATCTGAGCTGGTCAATGTCTTGCAAGGATTTGTCGGGTGAGATCAACCACGCAATCTTCTATTGCGCCCATGCGAAGGTTGTCTGAATCTTGCCAACAAATCGCTGACATGAAAAAAGTTTGTGATACTGGTAGCAGTGAAGTAAGAGCTTGGCTGTACAATGTACTCTTTCTTCTCTTGTGTTATGTAAAAATCTGATTAAAATATAAATTTTACACAGGCACTGATGCACATGCATAAGCTTGCAAACACATTCATTTACACTGGCAGACATGTATGCACACTATGTTATTACAATTGGAAAGAGGTGATATATTTCATGCAATTCATAAAACAGGTGTGGATTTATTTGGTGATTTGGTCAATAAAATATTTTCCCAAATTACGATTGTCAGAGTTTTTGTTGGAAAAAAGAATCAGCAAAATTTGTGTACCCATGCTCATACTTGTTACCCTTGTTAAACATTTGTTGTTGTTTGAGTATAAGAAGATGTCATTCCTCTCTCTCTCATTGTGCTGATGTATGTGTGTGCTACAGATGTGTCTGCGTCAGTGTGTCAGTTTTTGTAGGCTGTTTTAATTTGAAATTACGCTTGCATCATTCTTCTTCTTCTTCTTCTGCGTTCCCAGGCCATATGGCCATAATGGGTAAAGTACGTATGTACCCGTTTTTCAGTTTTCACTGGTCTCCCCGCTGCGTACAGCTGACACATTCTGATTTTGGGGGAGCTCAAAGGGGAAATTATTTGGAAGATTTTTTTGGAAAAAAGGCAGGAGAATGGGCCAATAAGTCAGGAAGATAGTAGATGACAGAAAGCAAAAGGAAAAGGCAGAGGAAGATAGTAGATGACAGAAAGCAAAAGGAAAAGGCAGAGTCAAAGAGAGTGACAGAGGAAGTTACAAGCACAGAACTTCTAGGTGAGGGAACTATTTGTACGAAAGACCCCCGGTATCCCCTTGGGGAAGCATCATTCAATAATCATTTAATTCATTAGCATGCACAGAGCTGTATATTGATTTCTTCTGTCATCTAAAGAGAGACCACCAGAGGAGACACTGCACTAAGTTATTGCTGAATCCCTGGTCAGTTGTTAGAATACTAAGTTAGATAAAAAAACAAACACCATTACAAATAGATATGCATCTGGATTAATGGAATTCAGGCATGAGACTATTTGATCCTTTAGCCTGATTTCAGGCTTCTTTTTTTTATGGCTCCAGATGTCATTTTTTAAATTAAAAAAAGAGACCAAGTGAGTATAGAAATACTTCTAAGTGACTAAAAATGAACTGAATATTTAAATTCTACCTCTAATGCTGGTTTTAAGGCTTTAGATTACAAGAAAGCTTCAGTTTGAAAGAGCTTCAGCCTTTTTTCAGCTGCTTTTCAGCCTAAATAATAATTTACCAATCTCATGCCTGAATATATAAGCTCTTAAAGCCGCAACAGGGGTTATAAACGGCCGTCTGGCATCAGTAAAGAGGTGGTTATACTTCCCACAAGAAATAAAAAGAAACCAATAGCAGACAAACTACCAGTGTCAAAAATTAACTTCCTGCTTGCATTCTCCTTTTACAGAGGCCTGACAGGGATCATCAATGTCATTGTCAATGACACACCCATTATCAGGACAGATAACTCTCAATGGGCCCTAAATGTTTTGGTATGTTGCTCTTGCCGCGAAAATTGGCTGTCCCAGTTCTTGGATCACAACTTTTTCGTAGTCTGAAAACAATGGCAGGCGGGATCACCTTCTACATGAGCCTTCCAGACAAACCTGTGTATCTGAGGTCAAGGTGGGACAGGGCTGTCGAGCATTTAGAAACGCAGAAAGAGCCTTTGCAGGCCACTTCTGTGAGTTCACGCTTCGCCGCTTTGTACATTTTAGATCCATCTTCATCCAGTAACGCAGCTGTCGATTTACAGGAAAAAGTGGATCGTTTCTATGTACAATCATGCCTGTCTGCTCAGAGCCTGTTCAGGCGTCTGGTTGAGCAAGAAGAGTTTTCACGGTTTGAATTTGTGCTCGGCGCAAAAGTATGGAAGACCGTGGTGGGGAGACAGTTGTATGCACTCAGAGCAGACGATGGTTCAAACGCGGCAGACGACGCCTTGCTTTCGCAGGCAAAGGATCAGGGATACGATATTTGGATGTACAAGAAAAATACAGACACAAGTACACAGCTTTCCACAGTATGGAGACTGACGGATTACAACGGCAAGAATGACAGAAAGGCAATGCCAGAGGCGTTGACAGAGGGTGGGGACATGGGAGAAATGTCTCCAATTTTCCAGGAAAACCACTTCAGTCCAGTGTTCCACGACTATGACAGAGCAATAAACGTTCTTAATATGGTTTGTATATATGTCTCATTATTTTTGTGGAAACACTTAAGCATCTGAAGCACAGATTTAATATTGCACCTGTAGTTTATACCAAATCTCCACCAACTCCGACTAACTAGTGCCACATCAAAACCGAAACTGAAAGTGAAAGTAGAAATCCTAAAAGGTGGACCAAATTCTCTTCCTTATTTAAAAAAAAAAAAATTAAAGTCAGAAGTCAAGGGCCACAATGCCTACCTGTCGCATGAAAATAGGTAGCTCGTAAAAATAAAAAGCTCGCTACCTATTACAGTGTATGTTTGCGACATTGAGCATGAACCACAAATTTCACTTTTTTCTAGGGTTAGGGTTAGGGTTAGAGTTAGTTAAATGGTTAAAGTACAGAAAAAGTGAAATTTGTGGTTGTCGCAAATACAGACTCTCATAGTAGTGAGCTTTTTATTTTTACGAGCTACCTATTTTCATGCGACACTACCTACCTGCCTACAAGTGCAATCAATCCAAAACAATTTTCTTTCTGTGATTCATTCTGACAATTTACTTATTTTATATTTGATTTTTTCTTAGTCGAAACTTTTAACATGGCTAGACTTGAGAAGCAGAATGGATGTTCCCTTTTATGCATGCATGTTTTCTTTAAATCTGTTATTGCTTGAATTAATTCTGTACTGTTATGAAAGATATGTTAGTGGTACATAATAGGCCAAATATGGCTTTGGTTTAAACAATTTTATTCCAAATTACACAATGAAGCAGCAACAAAATTTAAGTAAGAGTACAAGCAAAGATGCTTGTACATGGTACTGACTTAATATTTTGGATACACAGAACTGGCTGCAACATAAATTACACAAATATGGCGTTGTCACCGAATTTGTCGAAACTTTGTGTTAGTTCCATTTCAGCTTAGTTTCTGACTAATTCTGGAACGCATGGTAATGTATAGAAAAAAATGAACTGATCTGTTGTCTACACCCTCACGGCTCCCAATTGTCCCACAAAACAAGGGGTCCCAGGGACTCCTTCATTTACAGTATAGAGGATCCTACTCCTAGAGGTGGGATAGAGGGTCCCAGTGGCATAGCGAATGCGAAATTTATTTTTTTCTGGTGCATCCCTGGGACCCCCTACACATTCGTTTAGAGGGTCCTGTAGAATTTTTGGGCTTCATAGACCCCCAAATGGGGGTCCCTGGGAGCCCTGATCCTACATGTAGATGATAACCATATAAATTATAAGTATGATAGGAAATATAAATGTTATTGATGATAAACTCTGGGACGGTATTCATGTCGAGATAGCATGAGACTTAGCATGATGCTAACTTAGAAGCTCTTCCAAAAGTCCTATTAAATCCTATAGGACATTGGAAGAGCTTCTAAGTTAGCATCATGCTAAGTCTCATGCTATCTCGACATGAATACCGTCCCAGGAGACAACATTAATGTTTTAATGTTTATTCATGACTATACTAATTACTATATAAGAAAATAATCAGTTGGCAGAAAAAGTTTATTGCACTATTTTCAATCTTTTATGGACAAATCCAAACATTGTCAAACTAGAAATGGAAGGTGTTGGAGAACGGGGGAGGGAGGGGAAGGAGTGGAGGGGAGGAGGGAGGGGTGTTGGAGGGTGGGAGTTCAAGTTGCATTTGTATGCTCTGAAACTGTTGTTGAATTTCAGTACAAGGACAGCACTGAGGTCCAGGAGCTGTTGGCGATAACGGCAGAGAAACTGGGTGACCGCAAAACAGTGGCAGAGTTGCAGTCCATGGTGAAAGAGCCCTTGATTGTGGTGGAAGGAATGGATGCCACAGGTACAAATTAATCAAGTTCTATTTTTTTGGTAGCTACTTATTTCCCCCCCCCCAAAAAAAAAAAAAAAAAAAAATCCTGCTAAAATTTTACACCAAAAATCTGCATTTCGCCTAATAAAGAGAAGATATTAGCTATTGACAGAAAGAGTAACTTGTTTTTGTTTGTTTGTTTTTTCTTCATTTTTTCCCTCCACCTCTATAACTGCTTTTTGGTCTTTTGTTTTCTTTTTTGTTTGTTTTTTTCTTCTCTTTTTTTATTTTTTTGTCTTCTTTTTTCAGCAACCTGTTTTTTAATTGTATAGTATATAGCTCTTTTCTGTCATTACGTTACCCCCACTGTGGTCATAATAGGGATGTAAGTGTAACTGATTTTTGGTAATTAATTTTATTTAGTCAAAGTGTGTAGACAGTGCAGACATTCATCAAAATTGTATTGAGAGAGAGAGAGAGAGTCCAAGTCTTGAGTGTTTATTGTACATCAGCCATGGGCCGTAATGCAAACATAATGATGAAAAGGTATTGGTGGGGATGGATGGAGGAGAGAGAGAGAGAGGGGGGGGGGGTGGGGGAGCGAGGGATCTCAAGAGAAAAAGAAAGAAAGATAGCAGCCCTGACTTCCAACTTCTTCTTTTCCATAGCCTCTTGAAAACCCTTGACTGTTTTCCTCCCTTGCACCTGTAGGGAAAACCACACTGACACAGTTTCTTGAAGAGAAGCTGAACGCAGCTCGCTACAGCACGCCCCCTCCCTGCCTCCTCCCATTACGCCGTTACTTCGACAAAATGCCGGAGATCATGCGCAGGGCCTACTACAGCCTGGGAAACTACATCGTGGCCCAGCAGATTGCCAGGGAGTGTCAAACTCGGGCTGTCATCATGGACAGGTACTGTATTTTACTGACTATAATGGCGGCATGGTAGACCTCCGCGAATCACGGAAAATCCGTGAAGCAGTTTGGAACAAAATTATTAAAAAATGCATTGAAATGGCATGAAAAAGTGAAAATTTCACTCTCATTTATTGAATTTTATTGAATTTTCTTCGGCCCCCTGGACCCCGGCCATTTTCCTTGAAAACCACTTTGCCCCCACTACCATGACTGTTTACTGACTATAATGGCGATGCTTTAGTATTTGAAGGAAGAGACCCTTGCGCCTTATGTATGACTAGTAATTTGCAAATTAACTGTATTACAATAAACAGTCAGACCTACTTACACACACGCATGCATGCATGCACAAGCACACACGCACACATGCATGCGCACACGCACACACACACACACACACACACACACACACACACACACACACACACACACACACACACACACACACACACACAGAATGAGACAAAGAGACATTGAATCTTAATTCAAGTTGCTCGAGACTCTTTCTCACACAATTAAGAGTACTGAAGAAAAGAACATGGATTATATGCCACAGGTTCTGGCACAGCACAGCAGCTTACGGCATTGCCAATGAAACCAGCCTGGCAGACCTGCCGCCCATCAGTCATCAGGACTATCGCTGGCCGGCCGATTTGCTGAAACCCACAGTGGTCATCTTTCTGACTGTCAGCGAGCAGGTGCGAAGAGAGCGCCTGGGAAATCGACACGACACTCCCATCACTTTCGAGGAACGCAGCCTGAATAAGGATCAGCTCTTTCGAAAGAGGTTAAGATTTTTTTTGTTATAATGAACCAGTTATTTTTCTTCTATAAATTTTATATAAAGCACTTATTTTTTGTATGTGGTGCTGCACAAGTGGTGATATGCTCTCTTTGTGATAGTAGTCTGATTTTCATTGAGATAATTTTCAGTAACTACAGCCGAATTCGCTTATAAGAAAACCTGCTTATAATCAAACTCATTTTTACCCTGGCTGAACTCCTTCTTTGTTATGTATTATCAAAGCTCTGATATAAGAAAACTTGTTTATAATCAAGCAAATTCCTTCTCCCACATGCGATGTAAATTTGGATATAAAAAAATGATTTCATTCAAGGAGTTGGTTTGCAGTTCATTTTCTTATAAGGGAATTTGATTTTTTTTATAAGTGAATTGCCATTGACAACATTTTCTTAAAGGCAGTGACTATTTATCCTCTAGTGGGAAAATAGAACTCATGCTATCTTCCCTCATAAGGGAAAATAGAACTCAGGATAGTTTCCCTCACACTCTCTCTGTCTCTTTCTGTGTCTTTTGTCTGTTTGTTTTTCTCTCTCTATGTCTCTGTCTCTGTATGGTGACCTCAGTTTCGGTTTCCAATCCAGTATATGCCTTGGTGCGTTCGGGTCAAAGTCATGGGGATCAGTGTGTTCTGGGAGCTGTCGGTGGACGGTCGTGGTGGCGCCCTCAGAGGAGGACCTCACTCACGCTGGCTCCGCGACTAAGAGAATAATGTCGTCAGTAGGGGACTTAGTAGGTGGTGTCCTGAACAGACTGAGCTGAACTCCACCGAAGTGACTCAGCAGCAGTGCAGTGTCTCCTCGGTTGGTTGCCTCCTGACGGCCTAACATAGATTCGCTCCCCTTGGACTGCTGGTCTCGGATTCTGTGACTTGAACAAGCCGGGGTGTAGCTGCGAATTGGAATTCAGAATGAGCGGTGTGGGAGCGACACCACTGAACGACCCAGAAGATGGGACAGCAAAAAAAGAAAGAAAAAAAGTTTGTCTAACAGGTTGTGTGAGGCCTATCTAACATCAATGGACATATTGTTTGTCTAACAGGTTGTGTGATGCCTATCTAACATCAATTGACATATTGTTTGTATAACAGGTTGTGTGAGGCCTATCTAACATCAATGGACATATTATTTGTCTAACAGGTTGTGTGAGGCCTATCTGAGGATCAATAGACATATTGTTTGTCTAACAGGTTGTGTGAGGCCTATCTGAGGATCAATAGACATATTGTTTGTCTAACAGGTTGTGTGAGGCCTATCTGAGGATCAATGGACATATTGTTTGTCTAACAGGTTGTGTGAGGCCTATCTGAGGATCAATAGACATATTGTTTGTCTAACAGGTTGTGTGAGGCCTATCTGAGGATCAATAGACATATTGTTTGTCTAACAGGTTGTGTGAGGCCTATCTGAGGATCAATAGACATTGTTTGTCTAACAGGTTGTGTGAGGCCTATCTAACATCAAGGGACATTGTTTGTCTAACAGGTTGTGTGAGGCCTATCTGAGGATCAATGGACATATTGTTTGTCTAACAGGTTGTGTGAGGCTTGTCTAACATCAATGAACATATTGTTTGTCTAACAGGTTGTGTGAGGCCTATCTGAGGATCAATGGACATATTGTTTGTCTAACACTAGTAACAGGTTGTGTGAGGCTTGTCTAACATCAATGAACATATTGTTTGTCTAACAGGTTGTGTGAGGCCTATCTGAGGATCAATAGACATATTGTTTGTCTAACAGGTTGTGTGAGGCCTATATGAGGATGCATGAACCGGTCTGTGTCCCTGTGGATGCCAGCGGAAGCAAGGAGGAGGTTGTGGAAGCTGTGTTGGAACAAATCAAGCTGAAAGGGATTCATCTGGAATGATACATGGCATAAGCATTATGGCGTGTGCTGAAGTGAAAACAAAGCAACAAAAAAACCTAACACCTGCCACCCTGGAAAAACAAATAAAATTAAAATTGTTTTAATGTAACCGTTTGTTCGGGAAGTGGTTCCAATGTTATTCTAAAATTGTGTATTAACTGTATGGGGATTTGAACTAAGTAATATTTTTGTTCTCAGGATAAATAAATAATTTCATAGTACAAACAAATCATAAGAGAAGACGTGGAAGAAGAACAAGAATTTTAACATTATTTGAGGATCTTATAAGTCTGTAGTTTTCCTGACGACGAAAATTGAGTTTTACGTCCTCTTGGTCTGAATCAGACACATATGGGACATTTGTAAATACAAATATGGTGGGAAAAATACTGGAGGCAATGCCCGGAGGCAGTATGAAACCAGTGAAGTCCCGATTTTAAAAATTAATACAGATAGCTGTAGCGGTGACCACGCCTCGGTTAAACCTCATCGGCTATGGCACCGCCACAAGTTTGTTATAGTTGTAGTTTTCCTGGAAGACATGCAGAATGTGTAATAGTGTGAGAAAATTATATAATGGCATGCTATAGCTACCCCGTACATTTACCAAAGATGACATTTTTTATGTACTAAACCAAGATAAAGCATAGACAAAATACTGAAAAATAGTGCTTCTATTGATTGATTTTTTTTTTTTACTGCATTATGCTTATCTGAACAAAAAGTGTAGAATTTAACAAAATCAAACCATTTAAAATTTTGCTGATCATACCAATTATGGCTACATGTGAAACTGAAAGTGATCATTTGAACTTAATCTTGATGTTTCTTGCTTTTGTGTATGGACACTTTTATACATTCATTTCTTTCCTGATTTGATTGGGATAACATCAGTTATTGGGACTTTGGAGTGGGATATTGCTTTTGTCCTATGTCAAGAGCCTTGCTGTTTATCACACGAGGTCACACGCATTTTTTTTCAAACGGAGGTGCGGTAGCTCTTCGCACAGGTTCAGTCGGCTCATTTTTATTTCCGGACGATGATGAATTTGAGCTGTTCTTGCGACAGTACTGCGTCTACATTATCAACATGGACTCTCCCTTTGACAAAATTGCATAGCTCGAATTGTCTGCTAATATCGACGCATATGGATGGTCATGGAGTTGAGTAGCCTAGGCCTAGATCCACGGCTAGACGTTCCGAGTGGCACGCACATAATGGTTTGTGTAGATCTGTGACAGCTGGCACTCTTGATTCAGTCGAGCCATGAATCTTCTTGAGAGTGGCTTCATTGTGTACCAGCTTTAAATTTTGTCGTCGGCGCTGAATGAATCCTTGGGGTAGCACTGCACAGCTTGTCAAAGTCTGGGTCCAGCTTTGGTAGGTACAGCTCGCGTTGACAAGACGGTAATGATAATAATGCTATGTGAAGATAAATAACTGTGACGTCAAGTTTCTAATAGCAACGGTTTATTCTGACACCTTTTCTCAAGTGCATTTACACTAAGCCTATGGGTTAATATACGCAAATGATATGTGCAGTTATGATTTTATATCCCACTCTTGGCAGCCTTCTTTGCTTATCTTGAAGATCGGTATATTATCTTTCACACTACATAAACTGCCTTTTTGCAACTTTGTAATCTTTCTGCTTTGCATATTCATGAGGGTTTTAAATGTAGTGAAATTGGGGAGTAGTACTTATAAATTAACTGCACGTATTTTTAGTTTTTGTATCCGAGGGATGACAGAAGGATTTTCAAACTGTTGTGGATGTTGTGTACTTATTTCTCTCATATTCATGTCTTTATGCAGTTACTAATCACAATTATGGTGTTTTTACCAACCGTGATCGTAGGGAGCGGATTGGTAATGTTTTCACTCGTGTCTGAGGTGGTGTTTGTATGTTTGTATGTATCCTCTCTAGCGTTTGAACGGATGGACTTAGGGTGCTCAAATTTTGCATGCGGGTAGGTAGTAGGAAGATCGAGGCCAAGTTCGATAATGAAGGTCATGGGTCAAAGGTCAAGGTCACTGGAACCGGAAACGCTACTGAAAGCTGGCCAGTTGCTTCCCCTTGCAAACTTTATATTTGTATAGGTTACTTTTCTAGCTGGCCAGTTGCTTCCCCTTGCAAACTTTATATTTGTATAGGTTACCTTTATTTTCTAAATAATGGGTTAATTGGTTCATCTATTTTAGGTAAATATTAGTAGTTTTTATGAGTGTACGTTCTTCATGTTTTTCACATAATTCTAATCAAATTCTCTCCCTCTTTTATTTAATTCCTTGATGATGTTATATGCAAATGATTGTCTTAACTGTGGTGTTTTTAGTATTGTTTATCGAGCCTGTGATCGCACAATTTAATTTCCACACAAGGATGAATAAAGTTGTATTGAATTGTATTGAATTGAATTGAATTGAACAGATACAAACGTGAAATTTTGGAAATATGTACAGAATATACAGGACTAACACCTGCAAAAGTTTCAAAGCGTCCACTTTATTAGTTTTAAAATCTTTGAATTTTAAAATAAATGCATGTTTTGTCAAGCCACATACTCATAGAGCATTTTTTGCTCTATAAATTGACCATATTACACCTCTAATTCATCAGGGCCGAGAGGACGTAAAACACCAGTTTACTACTACCTCTAATTCATCCAAAATTAATGGCTGCACAGGATGCGCATTCACAATCCCATCCCTAAAGATTTCAAAACGTTGCAAACTTAATAATAACACATCAATTTTTAGTGCAGAGCTCTGGGCTATACTGGAATCCTGTCACTACTTAAACCATTTACCAAACTATCCGAGAAGTGTGGTTTTATTCACAGACTCTCTGTCCTCCATAAAGGCCCTTGAGGGCAACACAAATAAAAGATCAGAAATTATTAACGAAATAAAACTTATTATTCATCAACTGAAATTAAAAGGTGTAGAGGTGTTGTTGTCGTGGATTCCCTCTCATGCAGGGGTCCACGGTAATGACCTCGCAGACCGCGAGGCCAAGGCAGCAGCACTAAATAAGGACGGTCCTCTCACTAACATTAAACTGTCCATAGATGAAATTAAAACTCAACTAAAACTTGCGACCTCAAATGTTTGGAAAGCAGAACTTAAATCTTATGCTGAATCCAAAGGAGTGGACTCTAACATAGTTAAAAAAGGATTATTTCTTAGCGTCCCCTTCCCAGTCCAATCCATCTTTTTCAGACTGAGAACAGACGCAATCCTTTCTAAATATAACCCCAGACATTGTCTATGCGGACAGATCATTGATGTAGAACATTTATTCGATTCATGTCGGTTTATCGAGGCGGAACTGGGAGAGTGCTTGCAGAGAGCAAGCATTCACAAAATTCCTTTCCTAAAGAAATACATTTTAAATAAAAATTCTGAGGGATGGGCCCCTCTGTTATGGCTGATTAGGGACCTCTCCAAGGCATCCTTTGGCTATCTTTTTTAGATTTTTTAAGCGTTTTTAAGGTGTGCAAACGCCACCTGTACATTTTTACTGTAAACCGCAACGTAGTAGTCACGCTCCCCCTAAAACCTATTGGGAAAGCCTAGGGTCCCCCCGCTTAAGGTCCCTGACTACGTCACTCCTCTGCCCGACCCAAGGAGGAGGGGTCCCTCTCCCTCCCTCCCCAGGGTAGGATATAGAGTGAATCGTTTGCTCTTTTAAATTAGTATTTTATAGGTGATTCTAAGTAATAAATAGCACCTAATCCCCACCGGATCTCAGGCTAGGGGGGGATGGGGGGCGGGAGGGACTTTGTTCCCCCGTCCCTCTTCCCCTCGGCCAATAAAACTCCATGTACAAAAAAACCCTTTTTAAATAAAAATTCCTGGGCTGGGCCATTAGGCTCTGTGGGCCGACAGCCCAGGAAGATAAGAAATCACTTTTAATCGGTCCAGTGGGGACCATTCATAGTTTTAACCCAACTAGCTTTGTTCTATGGCTTCGGCCTTTTAGTAAAAGGTAACATTAAATTGTTGCAAAAATCTTTTAAAAATAAAAAGGAATTGTGTTTTGAAAACACAAATGTAAATATTTTTTACATAGACCTTCTTTGAGTTTTAAAAATCTTGTTGTTCTTAAAAAAAAATGTGGTCCTGAAATTTTAATCCTAGCTTATCCCCCTAAGTTCAACTTAGGAAAATTCTTTTAAAATAAAGTATTTTACCCCAATAAACACCTTTTAATTGTAGGCCAGGCCAGACATGGTGAAATTCAACAAACTATTCAAATAAAAGACTTTAAAAACTAAAAGTACCAAATAAAACCCTCTTCTCTCCCTTTAACTGCATTAAAATAAAAAACTTTAACTTTATAAAAAGAAATGTCCCACATGGAAATTTCCGAGAGGACGTAAAACAAACTAATCATCAATCATCATCTCTAATTCATTGCTTTTGTCCCATATGTGCGTCCCCAGGTCGAGAGGACGTTAAATCCTAAATTTCGTTTGTTCTAATTCATCGCATAAACTTTCTCAAAATACAAGTAAGAGAGTAAGTCGGCACAATATGAGGCACACAGTTGGTGATTTAGCGTCTTAACGCTCTAGTTTATTATATGCCTTCGTTGTGATTTGTGGCCTGAAATAATCAAACAGGTGAAGATTAATGCTTTCCGTCCTCCCGATAAATCATGTTTGCTTGTATAGGTCTTAAGAATAAAGAACATTTGTTTGTACTTTTAGATTGATTGGTATATTTTGTTGAAAGAGCAGTCCTCACCTCAGTCTCTCTTTTGTTTTCGCTCTGTCACTTGCAATCTCTGTCTGTCTGTCTGTCAGTGAGGGATTCTCACCCACTCTAATAGGACAAGGTCTCAACAAACTATCATTCAAACTCCCAACTCAATTTCTTTCTCTCTCCTTCCCCCACCCCCCACTCTCTTTTTCCTGTTTCTCTTTATCCATACTTTTTGAGCATGCTATTCCAACATTGACCTCATTTACATGCATGTGTGCGCATGCACACACACGCACACACACACATGTATGCAAACATGCACATGCCAGCAGGCAAGCGAGTATGCTTGCATGCACACACACACACTGCAAAGGGAAAGCTGGGAATATTGACTCAAAGAGAAGTTAAGAATGGGGCCTTTTCTACTGCTTCAGAATCTTGTAAATCTAATATTTTGTTTATAATCAGTAATTCTTCTTTCATTAAGTATCCACAATTATGTACTCTCTCTCTCTCTCTCTCTCTCTCTCTCTCTCTCTCTCTCTCTCTCTCTCTCTCTCTCTCTCTCTCTCTCTCTCTCTCTCTCTCCCTCCCTCCCTCCCTCCCTCTCTCTCTCTCTCTCTCTCTCTCTCTCTCTCTCTCTCTCTCTCTCTCTCTCTCTCTCTCTGTGTGCGTTCGTGTGTGTGTGCAATATTGTGTGCAAGAAGAGAAACCTCTCCTTCTTTGGTGGCGACCAGCTTCTATTTATAGAAGTACATGTATATGTACGCACTTTGGGGTGTGACCAAAGAAAGAGGAAAAGAAGTAGATAAGGAAAGGACAAAAAATAAGGAAAGAAGAAAAAACAAAAGAAAAAGCCTTTGGAGATGAATGATATTTGCTGCAGCAGAGATTTCTTGACAGTTGAGTTCACAACTTGATGGTGAAGCATTTCTTGTGTACAAGCTCTTGGGGGGGGGGGGGGGGGGGGGGGGGGGGGGGGGGGGGGTAGAGAGAGGATGGGGGTGAGAGGAGGAAAGGGGGGGGGGTGAACCATAGGCCTTTATTTCGCAGTATCCAGGCAAGGCCAATCCGGCTACCACAGCATTCACCGGTGACAAGCCCCGACTGGCACAGCCCTTGCCCTTCATTTAACACTATTTTGACCTAGTATTCAGTCTTGGTGGGTGAGAGCACTGCGGCTGAATAAAGGTAAGGGGTGAGGGTATGGGTGTCATATAACGAGAGAGATAGAGAGAGAGAGTGTTTGTGTGCATGCGCGTGTGTGTGTATACATATTGTGTGTGAGAGATTATATTTTGTTGTTGAACTTTTGAATTTTTTGTTGAACTTTTTTTTTACATTTGTGCTAAGCGCATATAGCTCCACATTGGGTGGAGGAGTGAGCTACATAAATGCTTTGTTATTATTATTATTATTATTATTATTTGAATGACAACCTAGATTGATATTTCAATATTGGTAGGGGGGGGGGGGGGGGGGGGGGGGGGGGGGGGGGGGATGACAAAAGTACATGGATAAGTTTTGGCCACACACACAACTTAATAATTATGATGTTTTGCAACTCTGGCCTGTAACCTGTGTGCACTTGCGTGCACACGCACTCGGCAGCTTTAGGTGTGTTAAAAATAAGAATCGCTAAACAAAGCCTTGTAAAATAAACATCCCCCTAGAAAATAATTTATGAAATATAAATTTGATTACAAATTTGCTTAATTCTATTTTCAACGTACAATCGGACTTGTTTATGCTTTATATTGTTAATTTATTTTAATTTCAGCTCTCCGAATGATCCCAACTTTGTAAAAACTGGTTACTTCGTTTGGTTTCATCATCTTGGGTGTCAGTGTACGTGTAAGATTAGTGTAATCCAACACATTTTGCTTAAATACCGGCTACCTGTTTGTGTTTAAGAATTGAAGAAGCTTTGCGGAGAAAGATGGCTGGTGTTGAAGACGGAATGGAAGCTTTGAGCTTGGGTATGATGTGTTTGTTTTTGCTGTGTGTTTGAGTCTCAGACTCAGACTCAGTGTGGCGTGGCATGAATTTGATCATGAATGCATTGAATCCGCATACATGTGCAGTGCCGCGTGCACTTGTAACTTTGCAGTCCTCCGACTGCAAATGCAAAGTGAATCACAATCTATGCTTGTGTTGCAAGAATGGAACTTAGATGTGTGTGTGTGTGTGAGACGGGTGTGCCTAAAATACGAAAACGAGCGAAAACGGGCGAAAACAGAAGCGAAAGTGCATTTGATTTTTGATCGTAAACAAGAACAAAAAATGTTAAATTTGTCTAAACCCTACCAAATTTTGCATAGATTTTATCTTTAATCGACTGTTGATCCATATTTAGATGCAATTTCCTATCTGCATTTTTTTTATAAACCCGCTTCCGATAGCCATTACTTCCGCCGACTGAACTTTTTTCCACTTCTCACAATTGTACCATACTAATTACTATTAAATCTTAATGAAACTTGGCAGAAAGGTTCCTTAGATGCTGCCCATGGTGTTAAAATTGACGTAATGACCCAAGATCAGCGTAATCCCTTTGAATCAGATTCAGTCTCTTATGTTTTCGCTCGTTTTCGTATTTTAGGTAGACCGTGTGAAACTCTGTGTGTGTGTGTGTGTGTGTGTGTGTGTGTGTGTCATTGTGTGTGTGTGTGTGTTACTAGAACTGTGTGTATGCACATGATGTATGTTTATCTTACTAAATTGTACAGTAAGCTATCTGCAGTCTGGACTCCAGCTACTTTAAGCAATTTCATTGGATAACGGCAACGTCAAGCGGCCATTTTGTCTTGACTTTTTGTTTTCATTTCTAACCCTAACCCCAACCCTAATCCTAACCCGATCCCTTTCCCAGGCGTTATATCCTAACCCTATCCCTGTCTAACCCTATCCCGACCTGCAGAAAGGGATAGAGTAGCAGTGAGTTCAAAACTTGAAAAAAAAAAAAATTGGCGTCCAGACTGCAGATAGCTTTCTGTCTGAACTGTAAGCAGTAGACTAGAATATTGAACTTTTGGCAGTATTTACAAATATGCATACATCTTTGCATGGGTGCTTCTCTTCAGAATTAAAAAAGAAAAGAAAGTTGAGCATCAAAAACTTCCCTTTCTGAGTTTTTCACCTTCTACTTTCGCCTCTCAAAACTGCCAAAAGCCACAGCACAATGCCTTAGCTTTGTACTTTGTTTCAAGTTCAAGGACAGCTTGTCAAATCCCTTAAATTAATAAAATGGCTTTCCCCTTCAGCTTCAAGAGGGGGGGGGGGGGAGGAGGGGGAGAACATTGCCCTCCTCACTCACAACAGGGAATGAGGGATGCTACTAGTAGTAGTACTACAATGCTACACCTGTAGCCCACCAGGGACTAGGTGACTCAGTGGATCCTGGACCCCTGCTTTTCAGATTTCTTAGAATTTTGTAAAAGCACACATGGATGTCTCTCTGTCTGTGTCTTGCTGATCTTTAAAAATTGAGAGTACATTGGCTTTAGTTTAATATAACTAAGTTAAATATGGCTCACCACCTTTGTTTTTCTTTGCAGCAGAGCTTTACACTTCAGAGTCAAGTGGCTGTGACGAAACGGGAGATGGCACCAAAGATAAACCATTCAAAACTGTTCTCCAGGTACAACCCTTTTCTTTTTTTAATCTTTTTCAGTTTGAAGTTAAACGATTTTATTTAAATAAAAAGCAAAAAAACAACAAACAAAAGAACCCCAACCGAAACAGACTGCAACGTCACTGACAAACAAAATACCACACAAACAAATACACAAGTGCAAAGTGACGTTATTTTATTTACGAGACAAAACACTTTTAAAGTTAAATTAAACTTTATGGATTTTATTTCTATCAATATTGTTTTATTAGAATTGTCACAAGCCGTGACAAGGATGATGATCAAATGGAAAACAGTTTAAACACAGCATATCACTATATGAATCATATTATAAAACATTCAGGCTAAAAACACAACACAGGATAAAATATTTCCAATATTTCGTCATTTAATTGACATCCTCAGGGCTTAGGGACGGATTGACCCGATACAAGTCGCATTTTGTCATATTATGATATTTTTATCTCCTTTCAGGCAATGCGAAAAGCAGGAAAAGAATCATTTCCCCAAATTTTCGTGGACAGCAAAACTGAGGGAGAGGTAAAACTCTGAATCTGATGCATGTATGGTCTTTTTAAAGATTCTGTACGTTTGTGCGTGCACAGATTTTCATTGAAACAATATAGAAATTTAGTGTAATTTTTTTTTATATGATATATGTGGTTAAATTCCATTCTTATTTAATTGTACATGATCATGTCATGTACCGGTACTATGATGTAGTTAAATACAGGGCAAGTCATGCATTTTACTTTCCCATCCCATCCAAATATTGAACTGAGAAATTGAATTGAGGTTTAGTGTGTGTATGTAGTGCAGTGGTTAGATTTCGATGTTTGGACATTTACATTGTATTGTTTCATTTAAGATAAAAATGATGCCCTACCCCCCACCCCCATAATTAAACAAAAAACACCATCACCAGAAGTAAAGTTGTTTATTGTGATAAAATTGACATTCTCATGCTGATAATTAATTCAAACTGCGTGCTACTTAGTTGTTACATTTAGACCGCTCTGTCACACTGGCGATGGGTGCTTTTTATTGGACTCATTAAAATGAATGGACTTTAAGACCTGAACTGTTACTCTGAAGTGTTCTGTCGACAGCGGTATGAGCCAATATCCAAAAGTCAGAAGAAGAAGGTGACCGGCCTGTGGCAAGGAGAGCAGAAGAAAATGGCCAAGAAAGCTGACCAGGAGGTGAGATTGGATTTTACTTTGTTGATTTTGTGAGTGTGACTGTGTGTGTGTGCGAGTGTTTGTGCACATTTACGAATGCATGTGCTTGTGTGCATGCATGCGAGCGAGCATGTATGCACATGTATTTGTTCACTTTGTTTAGTACATTGTGTGTAGGTTCAGTCAAAATCCTCTACATTTTAATCAACAATGAAACAATTTTTTTCAACAGGCAGAGAAAGCGGAGAGGAGAGAGAAGAATCTGGAGGAAGCGAAGAAAATCACCATTGAGCAGGACCCCAGTCTCCCTGCCCCCAAGAAGGTATTGACTATTGGCTTTAATGTCAAGGTCACCACTTTTTAGCAAAGGTGCTGATATTAGTGAAAATCGGGACAGAATATCGGTTAATTAAAAAGAATCGCGTTTGTTTTAGATAAATTGAAATGGGGATGAAGGTTTTTTTATTTAAAAAAGAAAACATGCACACGTGCACTTGCACCCCCACGCGCACCCCCACCCCCCAGTCAGGTGGAGAAAACAAAGATGGTGAATATTATAACAGAGCACTTAATTGCAAAGCCTCCCCTCCTCCTTGTAACGTCCTCTAATCTGCTACTCTCTTTGACTCTGCCTTTTTCCTTTGCTTACTGTCATCTACTATCTTTCTGACTTATTGGCCCATTCTCCTGCCTTTTTTCCAAAAGATCTTCCAAATAACTTTTCTCCTTTGATCTCCTCCGAAATCGGAATGTGTCAGCTGTACGCAGCGGGGAGACCAGTAAAAACTGAAAACGGACACATAATACTTTACCCATTATGGCCTTTTGGCCTGGGAACGCAGAAGAAAAAGAAGAATTGCAAAGTCTTGCAAACTAAAAAAATAAAAAATAAAAAGTAATGCAAGCTACTTCGCTAGCAAATACCTTGTGGAGAAATAAAATCTTGTGTAAATTTTCTTGTCTAAGTACTGCACTGATCTTGTGTAAGATTCTTGTGTTAGAAATGTCTAGAGCTTCAGATTGTTGGTGGGCCCGGGTCATTGACCTATATTGATGGTGATTTGACCCCTCATTTTGTGCATCAAGGGGTCATCTAAGTCTGCAACAAAATTTAAGTTAATTAACGTAATACTATAGCACTTCCCGATACTCGATCAATTAGCGTTATCTGCCCCTGCTCTGGTGTGTCGCAGGTGAGTTCCGGCAAAGTACTTGTTAAAGTGCACAAGCAACCCATGGAAAACTCGCAAACCATGACGGATTACGAGCTAGCGAGCTACAGCGGCTCCTCTTTCTCTTTACTGTCATAGTGTGTGTGTGCGCGTGCGTGCTTGCGTGTGCGTGTGTGTGTGTGTGTCACTGTGTGTGTGCGTGTGTGACCGGAACTCAACCGGGCACGCAAGGGACATCACTCGTCTGAACTTTCTTGGTTGTAGGATAGGGCTATACTCTATAGTGACATACAATTGGCACACTACTTTGGACATTCGCCCATCATTTTCTGTAATCAGGGGTCATACGACCCATGAAGTTTGAAAACAATCTGAAGCTCTGAATGTCTTGTTTTAAAATCAATTTTACGTTGACTAGGTACTCCTAAAGTTGTGAGAGTGAGGGAAAGAGTATATAGATTTGAGAGAGACGAGGAGAATTTAATGATGAAGTGTTTGTTTTCTGTCAGATCAAGATCAGAGACACAGTGGCTAACAGAGATGTCAGGGTGAAAATCTTTGGATGGGTCGGAGAATTGCGCCGTCAGGGTGAGTGTTAAAAGCTTAAGACTGCAGCACTGATATTTAACCCTTTCACCGCCAACGTCACATTTTTGCACCGCAGTGATTTAACACCCATGTCACTTAAAGGCATCATAGTTACCGTAGAGTTTTGTTTATTTGTTTACTACTTTGAAGCTTTCATTCGGACCCTAAAATCTGAAATTGTTGTTAAAGTTTTTAATGCTTTGAAATCTGAAAACAGATTTGACATGAAAATGTCATTGGACTTATAATTGGTCTTACAGTGTTGTAGTTACTAAAAGATGCTTGGATATTTTGCACGCCATTTCTTTAACTCTCTTAGTACAGTGGAACCTCCCTTATAAGACCTCCCATTATAAGACTCCCTCCCACATAAGACCTACTTCTCTGAGACATTGCCCTTCTTCGTAAGTATTAAAATTACCTCCCAATGAGACCTCCTTATGGATGATTTTTGAAGGTCTTATAATGGAGGTTCCACTATGCCATAGCACATTAGTATTACTCTATACTCCCACCAAATGCAAAGACATTCACTGCCAAGCACCCTGCCATGTGTTTGTCTATCTTTAGAGCTTGTGTCAATGTTTCTTCTGTTAAAGCACCGCATGCGCACTCGAAAAAGAATAGTTACTCCCCTTTCGTTGGTCGGGATGGAATGGACAACCTAAAACGTCAAAAAATACATGGCGCTATAAGATTTAAATAGCAAAATAAGTAAGAGTATGTTTTTAACCCCTTCGCTGCTGCCTACTACTTGCGCATGCGCCGCCGGCTTGCCGCGCGATTTTTGAACGCGGCAATATCGCTACCTAGCGGCGACATATATATACGTCGGTGGCAAGTACTGAAGCACTATAGAGGACGTATATATACGTCGTGGGTAGCGAAGAGGTTAAAGTTTATTTATGCTTCTACGAATTGATCAAAATGTCTTGCTTCTCGGATGCCAAACAAGTTTTGTGCAGTGCATTCAAATAGATACTTTCCTGTACCATGTTGTTTATCCTTTTTTTTGGTTGTCTTTACAGGTAAAACGTTGATGTTCATGCTTCTCAGAGATGGAACAGGGTTTCTGCAGTGCGTGCTCACAGACAAGCTGGTATGTTTTTTATTTTTATTTTGTGCATTTTTGTTCCATTGCATTTAACATCGAGGTTTTCTTTTTTTATTTAATTTTGTTGTTTTTATTGTTTGGTCATCTATACATTATCTGCATGTTGTATAACTGCTGATTTTTTATATATATATACTTTTAATTACTAAGGCATTTGTTGAAAAATATCAGAGTTTGTGTAAAGTAATGTGGTGTTACTGTTTTATTTGTGTGTATGGATGGGATAGAGAAAAGGAAGCTTGAAGAAAGGGAGGGGTGGGGGGGATTAAGGAGATTGGTTGAATAGATTGACTGGAGAAGAAAAACAATATAGAATATAGATATTGAAAAAGTAGGGAGGATGAAAATAAAAGTGACCCCATATGGCTGTGCCTATATGGCTGGAGGTGGGTGGGGGAGGATGATTAGGACAATTAATGGGAGAGGTGCGGGAGAGGAGACAGAACAAGGAAATCCATGAAGAAACAGGGATTCTAAAAATTGTCATTAAAGCATATTTATATTTCTTCATAAAGTTTCCCTTGAAAATCTTGTTCGTTGTTATTCCAGGGGTGCATGTGGGTGTACCTGAAGCCTGAATTCCGGCAATTTGATGCTGCTTCAGGCTGCTGAGTGCCTGAAGAAAGGGCTCTTTAACATGATGTCAGTCTTTTGTACATTAGGTTTTGGCAAGAAAGTTCAGGCAAATGTTTTGGTCACTGCATGCACCCATGTTATTATTTAAATTATTATTAGAACACTAGCATTGCTGTCTATTTTTGGTTTGATGGTGATAATTGTTTTTGAAAATGTGTTTTTCGTATTCTATTAATTGGAGTTATTTGTTACATAGATGTGTTTCTTGTTGCAGTGCCAAACGTATGATGCAGTGACCTTGTCGTTGGAATCTGCCGTCGCTGTTTATGGCGTCATCAGCGAAGTCCCTGAAGGGAAAACGGTACTTGAATATTGATGCTAATACATCACTGGTGTGTGTGTGTGTGTGTGTGTGTGTGTGTGTGTGTGTGTGTGTGTGTGCACATGTCTGTCTCTGTGTGTTCACATGTCTGTGTATATGTGCGCACATGTCTCTGTGTGTGTGTCTTTCATTTAACGTCTATCCACTACAAGTTATATTAGATGAATAGGCAGGCTCCCAATCGTCCCGCAAAACAAGGGGTCCCAGGGACTCCTTCACTTACAGTATCGAGGGTCCTAGAGGCGGGATAGAGGGTCCCAGTGGCATTGCGAATGCTAAAATGAATTTTTCTAGTGCTTCTCTGGGACCCCCTGCACATTCTTATAGAGGGTCCTTTAGAATTTTAGTGCTTCATAGACCCCCAAATGGGGGTCCCTGGGAGCCCTGATAGGTGTATGTATGTGTGTGTGCAGTTTGTGTGTGTGTGTGTGAGAGAGAGAGTTACGTGCTTGCATACAATAACATGTGCTCATGTTTCATTGATTTACAGGCATGGTAGACCTCCGCGAATTGCGGAAAATCCACGAAACAGAAATAAAATTATTAAAAAATGCATTGAAATGGCATGAAAAAGTGAAAATTTCACTCTCATTTATGGAATTTTATTGAATTTTCTTCGGCCCCCTGGACCCCGGCCATTTTCCTTGAAAACCACTTTGCCCCCACTACCATGCCTGGATTTAATATGTGTAATTGTAATTGTGTGTCCTACAGGCCCCTGACGGCCATGAGATGAAGGTGGACTACTGGGAGCTGGTGGGAGCCGCCCCACCAGGGGGAGCAGAGAACCTGCTCAACGAGGTCAGAGGTCACCCGCATTCTGCACGCTGCGGTTTTAGTGGGATTTGCTCCCCGTGGGGATACCGGTTTTTTTCTCTCGTAAAAATAGTTCCCCCACCTTCTGGAAGTTCTGTGCTTGTAACTTCCTCTAAACTGCCACTCTCTTTGACTCTGCCTTTTCCCTTTGCTTTCTATCATCTACTATCTTTCTAACTTATTGGCCCCATTCTCCTGCCTTTAAAAAAAACAATCTTCCAAATAATTTTTCTCCTTTGAGCTCCTCCGAAATCAGAATGTGTCAGCTGTACGCAGCGGGGAGACCAGTGAAAACTGAGAACCGGACACATACGTATCTTACCCATTATGGCCTGGGAACGCAGAAGAAAAAGAAGTGGGATTTGGGGGTTGAATCATTGAAGATACAACTGTAGATACAAGGTTTTTTTTTAGCTTTATTTTCACTAAAGCACTCGGTGTAAAAAGCCATCAGACTACCGGGTGTGTATTCATGAGTACGTCTTAGACAGTCAGCACGGGTAGTAGTATGTAAATTAGGCTAAACAGCCAATCGTTTTGGGAGTTTAGTCTGATTTACATACTACCACCAGTGTTGACTGTCTAAGACACACTCATGATTACACCCCCCGGTGAATAAGAGATAGGAGCTTTTGGGGGATTGTGGGGGAAAAACACAACAAGGGAGCTAACTATGTATCCAACTCAGAACCTGAGCTATTAGGAGGTTTGTGAAAAAGACTGACGATATTCTGGCGTTCTTAATTAATTTTTTGTGTGCAGTAGGTAATGAAATAACTAGCCTATGACGAGCTCTATATAAGATTGTGTTGTGTTCCAGATAAATTTTGGTAACGAAACAAATTATGCTTAATTTTTTTGTGCAGTAGGTAATGAAATAACTAGCCTATGACGAGCTCTATATAAGATTGTGTTGTGATCCAGATAAATTTTGGTAACGAAACAAATTATGCTTAATATTTTTGTGCAGTAGGTAATGAAATAACTAGCCTATGACGAGCTCTATATAAGATTGTGTTGACTTGTGTTCCAGATAAATTTTGGTAACTAAACAAATTATGCTTTGTATAATGCTGAAGTTTTTATTTTTGAAAGAAATGGTTTGCATGTATTGATTGTCGCATATTATTCTGTTGATCAGGACGCCAACCCAGATGTACAGCTGGACAACCGACACATGATGATTCGTGGGAAGAACGTAAGTTGGTGTATACTTAAAGTTACGCTTTTTATTTTCTTGATACTGTTCTAGTTTTCCTTGCTTTTTAAAATGTAATTGAACGCTCCAAATGTAGCTATTTTTCTTTTGTTAACCCTTTCACCGCCAGCCATATTTCAGCCAAAACATTCCCATTAAATTTACCTGGGTAGAGAACAAAAGCCATATGCAGTATTGGGGATTCTTCTGTGACATATATAAAATAAGGTCTATCCTTACTTCCCAAAACTAAGACAATAGGGTCTTTGAATAATTTACCCCAATGGGATGCCTTTTAGTGACATAGGTGTTAAATCACTGTGGTGCTAAAATGTGACTTTGGTGGTGAAAGGGTTAAAAACTTGATTTAATTTTTAATTAACCCCTTCACTACTGAAGAAGCCTTGAGAAACTATCGTCTTTATTATTATAAAAATAAAAACGATATCTGTGAGACTCAATCTGACAAAAAAATTGTCCAGATACAGTGAAACCGTTTAGTACGAATTCCAGGGGAGAGGGCCAATTTACTCGTTGTAAGCATTGATCGTTCAAACCATTTTATCGATTTTGGCAACCCTGACGAACCTATCAATCGCTCCTCACATCTACTGTGATGTGTTTGCTGGTAAAGTGTGAAAAAGACAGAAAAACGGAAACAACACACTTACCCAACAAAGCATGGTTGTAAGCCCAGTATCCTGTATCCATAGGGTTTTTAATGCCGATTACAAACACTTTAAAACAGTTTATTAACACACGATAACATCAAAAACATAAAATCCACACGCGCGCTTTAAGAGAAAGTTAAAATTTCACGGAAGCCACAAGATCAGTGCGCAAAGAGTGAGTCCAGTGTTGTCTGCTTGCGCTGCAGACACCCAAGTTGTTTCTTGGTAATCAACTGTCCGACACTGGTGACCATGTCGCCTTGTTGACTTCTTCATCAGGATGATGATTGCAAGTTACATGTACATTTGAAATGCTTTCCCGGTTAGTGTGTTATGAATTGTGTTCATTCGATGGCCCCCTAGCCGAGGTCAAGAGTCAAACAGAATATATCGGCCAATCAGAATGCCGCTTACATATCGAGGGGTCAGTCAAGATGGCGGTGTGGTTGTAAGTGCATTCTCGTTCTAACCATGTAGTTTTTGCATAAAAGCTTGACTTTGGGAGTCAATGAATTGTACGTTATATGCAAGTTGCTCATTGTAGCGAGCTCGTTGTATGCAGAATTATTTAACAAGGAAAAAGACGGCTTGTGGTCGGGAATTTTGAAACCACTCCTTACATACGGGCTCTCGTTTAAACCGTACTCGTACTAAATGGGTTTCCCTGTATATCTTTCCTGATTTGTCTAAAAGTAAAACAAAGGAAACATTATTCCAGGACTATGAAAAAAAATGATGACATCATCAAGACATCACACACACTGTAGTAGCCAGGCAGGGAAGGGGTTAAACTGGCTCAGGAGGGAAAATGTAATGCCTTTAACCCTTTCATCGCCACTGTCACCTCTTGGCACCACATTGATTTAACTCCTATGTCACTGAAAAGCATCAGATGAGGGTCTGTTATCCAGCGACCTTATGTTCTTCATTTTGGGAGGTAAGGATATGTCCTATTTTATGCATGTCACAGAGGAATCCCCAATATTGCACATAGAATCTTTTCTCAGCCCAGGTAAGTTTGATGGAAAGGTTTAGCTGAAAAAAGGCTGGAGTTGAAAGGGTTAAAGCTTTGTGAAAATAAATAGAAAAGTGTTGAAACTGGCTTTTAACAAAAGAAGAAAAAGTAATGCCGTGTGATGGATTGTCAATTTGCAGACGTCCAAGGTGCTCAAGATGAGGTCGGTCATAATTCAGTGTTTCCGCGACCATTTCTTCGATCGGGGATACTTTGAGGTCAGTTGATGCACTTCCATCCTGCCCTTCTCTCCCTCCCTTCCCTATTGGTTTTGTCCCCTTCTAAAAGTTTAGTCTTATTTCATGTTCTCCATTTCATTTATTATCTTCTCTCAGTTTTGACTTATTCTATATTCCACCCCTATATCTTCTTGCTTTTCTATCCTTTGCCCATTTGTCCCTCTCCAAATGAAAATGAGTAAGACCAGGTTTTCTTTTAGCCAATTTATTCATGCATCATTACTGCAGATACTTTTTGATGTAAAAAGCCTGGCATATTAAGTGTACAGATTTATTACAATGTATGGTATTTTCATTAAGTGTGTGTGTAGTTGTGTGCGTGTGCGTGCATGTTTAACCTTTAGCACACTGCATTTTTTCTCATGGTCCGTACTCTGCCACTGCATTCGTTTTGAGGCAGTGAAAAACGCCTCTACCCACTTGATTAAAAATGCTGTCATATTCTCTATGTGCTGTGCGCAGACTTGATTATTGGAATACTATTACTAATCAAGAAATGATTGAGGAAAGTTTTAATACTAAGCATTTTGTTGTCCATGCATGTTTTGTTGTTGAAAAAAGAAAGAAAACAATATTTGTTTCAAATGAAAGGGACCTAAATCAACCAGCCTCTAATTGAGTGTTTTTTGTGTAATAACAACAAAGCGAAAGTGTTGACTTGCTGTTTTGGCACTGTCAGAATGAGTGCAGAATGCTTCTGAGTTCGCCCACTGACTAATAAAGTCATGTTGATGATCACTTTTAACAAAATAACTCTTGGAAATATCATTAACTAAGAATATCATGAAAGGCGAAATTTTCTCCAAATACAACCTAGTAGTCGAAATCGGCGCCAAATCACGGTCATGGCTCGAATCGATATCGGATCATCTTCATCAAGTGACACTGACACTGTCGACCCCTCTTTTGATGCACTACGATCTATCTCCTCTGCAGTTGCAGGGGAGAGTATCTGCTTGGCGACACAGTGCGCCTGCAGCGTGCTAAAGGTTAAATAAAAACTGAAGGGTATGTACTGGCAGTGAACAAGGGGAGATGAATCTTGATGATGATGAATGGGATTATTGAATTAGGAGAAAAGGTTGGGGCTGGGCAAATGGAAAATAAACATAATTATGTTTTCACACATTCTTATACATTGTTTAAGATGATCATCCCATTCTTATACATTGTGACTGATTTTTCTTCCCATACAAGGTGCACCCCCCCACACTGGTGCAGACTCAGGTTGAAGGTGGATCAACGCTGTTCAAACTGGATTATTTCGGAGAGGAGGTAGGTTAATAACCACCGCAGAAAAATTGGGGCCTGAAATTCACTTAGAACTCCTTTTAAAGTAATAGGATTTAATAGGACTTTAGGAAGACTTCTAAGATATAAGTCGCATACTATCTCAATGTGGTGTAGAGTGGCACAGTGGTATCGCGTTCGCTTCGTGTCAAGTAAACCCGAGTTCGAACCTGGGTACAGGGGATTTTTTCCTCTCATTCTGCACTAGGCCTTAACGGTCTGAACGTGGAGTCTTTCGGATGAGACGATAAACCGAGGTCCCGTGTGCCCATGCACTTAGCATACGTTAAACCCAGTGGCAACGAAAAAGTTGTTATTTGGTCAAAATGTACTCCTTCCCCCCCCCCCCCCCCTCCCTCATCAGTGACAAAAATCGCATGCAAAAAAAAAAAAATCAAAAAATTGGGTGGCACGCCTCTGGCTGCGATGCGCTCTCCAGGTGGGAGCAACCCGAATTTCACAGAGACGCCTCTGTGACTATAAAATACCTAATACCTAATGTGAATACAGGCCCTTCTCTCTATGAGTGTGTGCATGATAGTTTTTAGTATTTGATTGTCATTGTGAAAATGTTACGGTTTTGTTTGTGATGAGAAATTGTTCTATCGGTATTCGATTTTTTAGATCTGGTGAGTGTTGGTAAAAGATCTGGTGAGTGTTGGTAAAAGATCTGGTGAGTGTTGGTATTTGATTGTAAATTTTGATTCTTGTAAAGATTTCATCACAAGAAGTTATTTTGTCGGTATTTGAATGTTTTTGTTAAAAATCTCTACTCCATCTGTGTGAGTACATGAGTGTTGGTATTCTATCATAATTGTGAGCATTGTAATAATTTTGTTTGTGATGACGTAGTTTTACCAGTATTTAATTGTAATTGTGAACATGGTTGCTATAATGAGAAAATGTGTGTGTGTAAATGTGTCGTGTGTGTGTAAATGTGTCATGTGTGTGTATGTGTCGTGTGTGTGTGTGTGAAAAGAGAGAGAATGTTATTTATAGAAAATTAAGCCTTCTTGCGTTTTATTCCATGGATGTCTAGAATTTTTGCAATAGGGCATTTGCCGCGTGGCAGCGACCTTGAATTTCACCAAGTCGAATTTAGAGAGTTAAATTAGAAAGGTCAGCGTAACTCGGGCAGAACGAGCACGGGCAAATTAGTAGTCTAGTATAGAGAACGAACACTCGTGGCAAATGCCCTATTGGCCAGTCATCTCCCAATAAGAAAGACAGTGTTCAGAGTGAGTGATGCAGGCGATGGTTTGTTTCGACAGGCGTTCCTGACCCAGAGTTCCCAGCTGTACCTGGAGACGGCCATGCCCGCCATGGGGGACGTCTTCTGCATGGCTCAGTCCTACCGCGCTGAACACTCGCGCACACGCCGACATCTTGCCGAGTACGTAGCCTGAAGGTTTTGTCTTGACTCTTGAAAGGGCAGCTTAGGACGATAATTTGACCGCCAGAGGGCAGTCAAACCGTTAGGGGCTTATCACGCGATATTCTTAGTTGGGCGTAGTGAGAGAGAGGGAGATGAGTCCCACCCTCTCTCTCTCTCTCACTACGCCCAACTAAGAATATCGCATGATCAGCCCCTAGTGAGTGATAAAGAGAGAGAGAGAGGGAGATGAGTCCCACCCTCTCTCTCTCTCTCTCTCTCACTACGCCCAACTAAGAATATCGCGTGATCAGCCCCTAGTGAGTGATAGAGAGAGAGAGAGAGGGAGATGAGTCCCCCCTCTCTCTCTCTCTCTCACTACGCCCAACTAAGAATATCGCATGATCAGCCCCTAGTGAGTGATAGAGAGAGAGAGAGAGGGAGATGAGTCCCACCCTCTCTCTCTCTCTCTCACTACGCCCAACTAAGAATATCGCCTGATAAGCCCCTAACGGTTTGACTGCCCTCTGGCGGTCAAATTATCGTCCTAAGTTGCCCATTGTTTAAACCAGTCACAAAATGCTCTCTTGCTTTCTTTGACTTTTGTTGTTTTACTTGAAAATGTTGTTCCTTTGAAAGAGATCACTCATGAAATACTGTTACCTTTTCAACTTTAGGAATGTTCAATGCATGCTTATATACATTCTGACATGGTGGAGTCTGGCTGGAAAAAAGAAAACAGACTGCTAAGTCACTGGATCAGTCACTATGCAAATAAATACACACCAAGCGTAAAGAGACATTATTTTGTTAACTTGAGATACAACATGAACAAAACAACTGAACATTTTGGGAAATTTGCCTTTATCAACGTACGTCATGGAAAAACAGCAAAACAATACCTCCCCTCTTCAGACCAGTTAGCAAATGATCATCTGTGGAATGGAATTTCTCGAGAAGATGTCGGGCAGTCTGAGTCGCTGTGAATAGATAGAGCAATGGCAGTCTTGGACATTATAAAAGCATGAGGATTATAAAGTTATCCTTCTGACTCTAGAAGTGTCTCTTGAAAACTCTCTTTGGAAATTCATGTGTCATCCAGCATGTGTGTGATAATGTCATCCCATGTAACAGGTACACCCACTGTGAGGCAGAGTGCCCTTTCATCTCCTTTGACGACCTGCTGGACAAGATTGAAGACCTGGTCTGCGACGTCGTGGACAGAATACTCAAGTCTCCCTACGCTTCCTACGTGCAAGACCTACACCCGGTGAGTGTCAAGAATGTAACTGAGAAAATGAACATTGTCTGCAATGTGGTCTTTTTACTGGTTTTTATTTCGCCATCCGCATGCAAAAGAAACGTAACTCAAAATTGGTCATCTTCGATGTGTTGGACTTACCAGTTGATCTAGACAAGCTGCATCACCTAACAAAGCTGTAAAACAACAATTTCCAAAGGTAAAACACCGATGGTGACGTTAAAGGAACAAAAAATGATGTTATTTGGCCTGAAATGACCAAAATATTGAGTTTTCCATTCCTCATGTGAAGTGACGTCATTCGACTTACGTCTGTATTGCATGCGGGCGGCGATTTTGTGTATGTATGCTATTTTGTTGTCATGAAAAGACTATGCAAGTCTTCCTACTCTTCGTACCTGCTGGTATTACACCATGTGAATGCCAAGAAAAAGGTGTGGAAATTAACATTGTTGTGTGTTTGTGTTGTAAATTTGTTGCAAGAGAATGCAAGTCTCCCTACACTATCTAGTTATACCAAAGACTGTACAGGGGAAGATAAACATCCGGTCTCTTTTCCCTATATGAGTAGTGAGGACAGAAACACTGGTTATGTCCCTTTGAAACGTGACACATTTTACACATCGATAGGCCAGTTGAATTCTCCGTTCAAGTTCCAGTCCGAGTTTTTGGATAGCCTCCACTGTGAATAGTGTACACGTCCGCACTAACGATAACTCTATCAGCCCGGTTCGCCGAGCTTTTAAGTAATCCATCTTACCCTTTTAGAATATCTTTGGTGATACCCAGTCACCCCTTGTGAATGACTGAAATATGCCAAGTGGGGGTTGATGTAATTATTGTCTTATTTGCTGATTCAAGTGTGTGGTACCCTTTTTTTCTCTATTTTTTAGGTATTAGGTACTTTATTGTCACAGAGGCGTCTGTGAAATTTGGGTTGCTCCCACCTGGAGAGCGTCGTAGCCAGGTTTTTGTTTTTTGGGTTTTTTTGCATGCGATTTTTGTGTGACTGATGAGGAATGAAAGGGTGGTGGTAAATTTTGACCAAATGACAACTTTTTCGTTGCCACTGGGTTTAGCGTATGCCAAGTGCATGGGCACACGGACCTCGGTTTATTATCTACACATTCAGGCCATAAGGCCTAGTGCAAAATGAGAGGAAAAATCCCCTGTACCCAGGTTCGAACTCGGGTTTACTTGACACGAGGCGAACGCGCTACCACTGTGCCACTCTACACTTTCAACTGTTTTAGTTTTAATGCGCACTCCAGACGATTCCAAATGCTCTTTCAGTATAAATGTCTTGTATAAAGAAGTTCTTATAATCTGCTATGTTATCAGCCCAGTGTATCTTTATTTATCGTAGTATTTCAGTGAGTGGATGTTGTGTCATAAAGGCTTTGTGTGTGTGTGTTCATGTGCGTGGCGAAGGGTACTACATGTGTATCAGTTAAGGAGTGCGGAAGGCTGATAGTCGTTTCAGGCTTTCTCCCGGCAATATACAACGCTCATTTCTTTGTGTGTCCCCAGGAGTTCAAGGCTCCGAAGCGTCCGTTCCGGCGAATGAACTACACAGACGCCATCGTGTGGTTGAAGGAGAACAACATCACCAAGGACGATGGGACGTTCTACGAGTTTGGGGATGTGAGTGCAATGCACAGAAATTGGATGTGTATGTCTGCTGGACATGTTTGTCGTTCTGATGCATTTGTGTATAAGGATGGGATTTGCTTGTTGACATTGTTCTATTCTTTAATCAGATGGTGAGGTTAGTGGACGAGATTCTGATTGAAAGAGAGACGGGGAATAATTATTAGTCTGTCGGCATCCATTATAGGCCACTCCTGGTTTTTAAAGTCAGATTTAGAGAGGAAAAAAAAAAGGAAAAACAAAATTCAGTGTTGAGTTGAAAGCAAAAGGACACAAAAGAGATATCAACAACAAGAGCGGTTATAATAGGAATAATCTCAATATATTTAGGAAATAAAGATAAGGTATGTGTTGATTTATTTTTCAGGATATCCCCGAGGCCCCTGAGAGGAAGATGACGGACGCCATCAATGAACCGATTCTGCTGTGCCGCTTTCCCGCCGAAATCAAGTCTTTCTACATGCCCCGCTGTCCTGAGGACAAACGACTCACCGAATCGGTACGGTCGAATTGTAAATAGATTGTATCGTGATTGCAATGATTTCCTGTTGAAGTCAAAAGTCAACATGGTAGTGTTTGAAGAAAGAGATCATTGCAATTTGCTTATCAAACTTGTTGTTCTGCTTGCAAAATTCAAGTTGGAAAGCTGTATTTGGTTGGGTTTTTTTAGTCTATAGAATTGCAGAACACATCATTGGTTAAATCATTTGTATCGCTATAACTGGTTATGAAAAAAAGGACGGAAGTTGTTAAAAAACCTGAAGCTAATTGCTCATAAAATATGTGCACTACACTGAAGAAAGCCTGTTTTGTACAAGATTTGTGGCTGGTGTGTTTTGATGTTCTTGGAAACTATGGTGAAGCGTTATAGTCCACAGTACAGTTTAGTGGACACTTTGAACATTCATATTTTTTGTTTTGAATATTTTCTCCCTTTCAGAGTCACTCAGTTGCTTCGTTAGTCATTCACCTGTCATTTTGCTATCCTTGTGACTCGCAGGTGGATCTACTGATGCCCAACGTCGGGGAGATCGTGGGGGGATCCATGAGGATCTGGGATGTGGAACAGCTGGAAGGGGGATTCCGGCGGGAAGGCATTGACCCCGCCCCCTACTACTGGTACATTGACCAGGTCAGTGAATGGGCATGGTGTATGACCATCTATTTTCTGTCGGTTTCCCAAGTCCACTCCCAAAAACCCCCACCAAAAGGGGGGGGGGGGGTGTGCAGGGGGGGGGGGGGGGGGCATGCTGTCCAGGTGGGAGCAGCCCGAATTTCAAAGAGATAAGTTTTTGTGACTAGAACATACCAAATACCAATACCAACAGGGGTATGTGGGTGTGCCTGAAGCCTGAATTCAGGCAATTTGATGCTGGTTCAGACAGTGGTCTGCCTGGAGATAAGGCTCTTCTATAAGGACCCATGATCTTGAAATGACCCTTATATCAAGGGTTTGATAGAAAGTTCAGGCGTAAACTTCGGTCACCACATGCACCCATGTACCAATCTCCCTGTGTAATTCGGGTTGGCCGCACCTCAGCACTTTTGCATTTTCCCCCTTTTTTCTTTTGTCCTTTTTCGCTGGTTTCATTTATGGCTTTGTGTTTATTATTTTAGAGAAAGTGTGACAGCTACCTTTTGTGTTTGAGGAAGTTACAAACACAGAATGTTTCTGACGTTGGTCTTATTGCAGAGGAAGTACGACAGCAGCTATCTTTTGTGTTTGCGCTCTCTCAATGTTTCTGACGTTGGTCTTGTTGCAGAGGAAGTACGGCAGCTATCTTTTGTGTTTGCGCTCTCTCAATGTTTCTGACGTTGGTCTTGTTGCAGAGGAAGTACGGCAGCAGCTATCTTTTGTGTTTGCGCTCTCTCCATGTTTCTGACGTTGGTCTTGTTGCAGAGGAAGTACGGCAGCAGCTATCTTTTGTGTTTGCGCTCTCAATGTTTCTGACGTTGGTCTTATTGCAGAGGAAGTACGGCAGCTATCTTTTGTGTTTGCGCTCTCAATGTTTCTGACGTTGGTCTTGTTGCAGAGGAAGTACGGCAGCAGCTATCTTTTGTGTTTGCGCTCTCTCCATGTTTCTGACGTTGGTCTTGTTGCAGAGGAAGTACGGCAGCTGTCCTCACGGGGGCTACGGGCTGGGGGTGGAGCGCTTCATGTGCTGGATCCTGAACAGGTACCACATCCGCGAGGTCTGCCTCTACCCACGCTTCGTCGGCCGATGCAAGCCTTGAGCTCTGAACACATGCCAGGGCCTGTGTTAAAAAAACTATGGAACATTTTGTCTGCGATTCTCGCTCATCCGTATGCCCATTTAGTACGTCTTATTAGTCACACTTCGTCGGCCGATGCAAGCCTTAAACTCTGAACACATGCCAATGCGTTCAATGCGTTTGTGATTCTCACTTGTCCTGATGCCCCACTTATTTCCCCTCTTTAGTCGCTCTTCTCTGTGAAAGATAAAAGTAAAACATCTTTTTAATTATTTATGATGTTTTAGTGTGATTTGAATGATGAAAATGGGAGGATGAGAGGTGTTTTGGGTGTGATTTTTTGTTTTATGTGAAAATAGAAGGGATCCATGCCCTTTTTTTTTTTAAAGGAAGGGCTAAGAGGTGTGGAGGTTTTGTGTGTGTGTATTTCTTTTGTGTGTGTGTGTGTGTGTGTGTGTGTGTGTATAAAAAGTAAGGTACAACGTTTATGTGATGTCGTGTTAAGACGTTTAATTGCAGGGTCACTGTTTTGATGGCATTGTTAAAATGACTGCTTGTTTCCAGTGTTTCTTGCTTAGGCCTGATTTTAACCCTTTCACCACCAAAGTCGCATTTTAGCACCACAGTGATTTAACACCTATGTCACTAAAAGGCATCAAATTGGGGTCTATTATCCAAAGACCCTATAGTCTTAGTTTTGGGAAGTAAGGATAGACCTTATTTTATATATGTCACAGATGAATCCCCAATACTGCAGATGGATTTTGTTCTCTACCCAGGTAAATTTCATGGAAATATTTGGCTAAGATATGGCTGGCGGTGAACGGGTTAAAGTGATACTCAAAACAAGTCTTGGATTGATATAGACAATTATTGTCATCTTGCCCTCTGACTTTCAAAAGTCTGTTTATTTATCAGTAGTTATATTTATTTCTTTATTTAATCATTTACACCCCCCCGCCCTGATTCATCAGGCTAATTATATATCCACTGGTGAAGGCTGTTACAGTTCTTGCAGTAATGTAGAATTGGTTTGGTCTTGTAGTGAGCAATAAACTGGTATCAGATTCAAATGAAGACCGTCTGTTTTGTAGAAGTAGATAAAGTTTTAAAACTGTCTCTTTTTATGTTTTTCAAAGTTGGCTTTTTTATTCAGGATGGTTTTGTAGACTGTCACTTGTAAGTTGGTTTTCAAAGTTGGCTTTTATTTTAGGATATTGTACTAGTAGGCAGTCACAGAAACAAACTACACATTTGCAAACTAATAATGTGCAAATATTTGATAAGGTTGCATAGAAATGTTAACTAGTTAAAAATTTAGTTCTTGCAATCAAAACTGTTTGGGAACTAAGAGAATAAAAAGAAGGAAATGCTTGTTGAAGTGCTCTTTTTGAATGATTGAAACGATTCTCGTAAATGCTCAGCTTTTTTGTCAGTTGAATTCTTGTAGTGTTTTTCATGGTTCTTCTTCTTCTTCTTCTTCTTCGATCGCTCAGACAGTTTCCTATCAATTATGAGCGCAGATGCGTCATGCTGCTGTTATGCGCCTAAGTAAGAAATAATTAGGCCCAGCATGTCTGTCTTCGGCTGGAGGAAATCTTTTTGAAAGTGATTTCTTGAAAAAAGGCAGGAGAATGGTTCAGACAGGCAGAAAGATAGATGACGGCAAGCAAAGGGAAAAGGCAGAGTCAAAGAGAGTGACAGATTAGAGGAAGTTACAAACACAGAACTTCCAGAAGGTGGGGGAGCTATTCATATAAAAGACCCCCCGGTACCCCCACGGGAGGGGGGGGGGGGCATGGTTAAAATGTTACGTTTGATTGCTTGGCATGTCTCCTTTTTTTTCTTCCTTTAAATTCAACAGAACCTTTAAACATTTATTGATTTGCTTTCCAAGAAGCAATTGGTCTGAGTTATGTCTTGCCATTTGTTGTTTTATATACTCAAAAGGTAAATCATCAAAATTTGGAAACTTGATCAGATTTAATGTAATTTGCTTGAAATAGAACGCTTTCTGGTACCAGCAAATTTGTTGTGTTAGAATAGGGAGAAAATGTTTACAAAATGTACTGCCTTACATTAACAAAGGTTTGATGTTGTGAAACATGTGACTAATTCTTGTCAAATTGTTGAAACTGAGTGTATGCTAAGAATGTGACTTTTTGGTCTTGTGATGGTATTTGATTTGTTCTCTCTGATTGTTTCTTCATACTTGTCGATCCTGCTAATAAACATATATTATAGTTTATAATTGACTTTGTGATTGCATGTTTGAGATACCATATTTTACGGACTGTAAGGCGATACTTTTTCCCCAGACAGATCCCTGCGCCTTGTAATGTGACTGATAGAATATTAATATTAATAATAAATAATAATAGTACAATTATATTTATATAGCGCTTTACCTCAAATGAGCCCAGCGCGCTTTACAATCAATTATTATTCAGTTAGTGACAAGGACCATTAGGTCTCAATGGGAAGCAACAAAAGCTTCAATAGCAATATAATGCTGGTTTTGCCAATAGCTCCACCTATGGTATAGGTTCAATTCTTAATTTGCACAGCACTGGAAATTATGACTAACAAAAATTGTATATCATAAGTAGTCAGTAAAAATTCAATCAATTGCATAAAAACGCAGATAAGTCGGTCGGTATGAAACGAAGTGTATGACTGAAGCCCCTTATTATTACTACTAGCTCAACGCCAAGTAGTGGTAACGCTGAGTACTGGTTTCGCCGGGTCCGCGGAATATTATATTATTACTTTTGTCTCTCTCCCTCCTTCCATCTTCTTCTCTCATCCCGTTCCACCCCCCCCCCCCCCCAACCAGCCCCCGCCCCCGCCCCCCTACTCCCCACCCCCACCCCATACACACACGCACACGCGTTAACCTCATACTCAACGTCAATGAGCTGGAAGACAATAGCGGAGAATAGCGTGATATTGTGCGTCGCTAGAGTAATCCTCGCTAAAGTAATCTCCGCTGTCCAACCTTTTTCTTGCTGGCGCGCAGTTGTTTCTGTGTAAAGTGTTGAAATTTGCGTCCGTTTTGGTTCAGCGCAAATGTAAATTGGCTCATGTCGTGCGCGTTTATGAATGGATGCTGTTGAAATTTTGCACCAAGATAGTCACTATCCCTGGTCATGCACGTTCCAAATTTCGAGTCAATGTCGGGTCTCGTTTTGCTGCGGTTTGTGAAGCGGCGCATATCGTGCGCGTTTATAAATCGATTCGCTTCCAGTTTGGCACACAGATAGTCACGGTCCCCGGTCATCTACCTTCCAAATTTGAAGGCAATCTGTCCAGAAATACCGGAGATATGGGCGCCGAGAGGCCGGAGGATAGGCGTTTCGTGCATTTGCCAAACCTCGCAAATGACGTGACCGCCTTGGCTGCCGTTGCCATCGCCACGTTAGGGCTGATAGCAAATTTGAAGCGATTCGGTCGAAAAACGGCGGAGTTTTAAGGCCTGTTCAGTTTCCACACACACACACACACACACACTGCCTTTTAATAATATGATTATCATCATCATTTTCCAAGAATTGAGGATTGAAGTGTGGGCTGATGAATTATGCCTTATCATCGTACCTATCTTTGGGAGAAGGGGAACAAACAGTAGGAAATCACCCAGTGGTATGTGGAGTGATGAAAGGAGCGTTTGAAAAGAGACCTCCACTGCCTAATTATAGAGAAACTTGGGTTGTGGATCAGGTTCTGGGTTGCTTGGAATCACTGTCTGAATTGGATAGCTTGTCCCTCAAATACCTTACTTTACGCATGTGTATGCTGTTGACGCTATTGACTGGACAAAGGGGCCAGGATCTACATACTCTCAAACGTTTGGATATTAAGCTAAAAAGCGAAAGATGTGTAACTGGGTTTCTGAAAAACAAACAATCGAAACCAGGAGTTCACCTTCAGCCCGTTGAGATATGCGCATTTCAAAGTAACCCAAACTGGGTTTAATCCCTCATCGGAAGGTTTTTCTTATCGGCGCACAGTGCCAGAAGTGCGTTTACTTCAGCTGCTGAAAAAAGAGGAGTACCGTTAACTACAATTATGAATAGTGCTGGTTGGAGTAGTGAAAAGACATTTGTGAAGTTTTTATAGAAAATCTGAACCCCCCCCAAAAAAAACCCACACCAAACAAACACCAGAAGTGAACTTAACTTCAGCCTAACAATCCCTGGACCATTTTGTAAAGTAATAATGTGAATTGACACTGAAATGGATTCTTTGTTTGTTTGGGAGGATTATTCAAGTGTTATATTGTAAATAGTGTACACATGATGGTGATTGAGAAGACAGCCGGATGACCGTCATGAAGACGAGCGCTCTGTGGAAGCTATACAGGAAGGTACAGTCTTCCCTTATGAGGTAAGACAAAAACGTTATGAAATTTGGTCAATGGTTGTTTTCAATACCATTTGCAACTTATGCAAGTTCTCTAAGCATATCTCTAATACCATTTGCAACTTATGCAAGTTCTCTAAACATATCTCTAATACCATTTGCAACTTATGCAAGTTCTCTAAGCATATCTCTAATACCATTTGCAACTTATGCAAGTTCTCTAAGCATATCTCTAATACCATTTGCAACTTATGCCAGTTCTCTAAGCATATCTCTAATACCATTTGCAACTTAAACAAGTTCTCTAAGCATATCTCTAATACCATTTGCAACTTATGCAAGTTCTCTAAGCATATCTCTAATACCATTTGCAACTTAAACAAGTTCTCTAAGCATATCTCTAAAATCTCAACTGTCCTTACCACCAAGGACGCCACTAACCGAATAATAATTAGTAAATTTAATGAGCCTTACCTAGGAAGGTGAAATTTAAGTGAAATTATTAGAGGTTAGTGATGTTAGTGGGAGGACAGTTCGCTCACTTTTTTTGAATTTCCCTCTCTGTAACCTTGTGTAGAGAACTTGCATTGAGCTAAATCC
>CM065693.1:21248600-21251100 GCA_017654935.2 Phymorhynchus buccinoides
AAAGCAAAGTGAAATAATAGGTATAATAAATTTCAGTATACGCTGGTACGTTTCCCCCAGCCTACGGACTCAGAAGGTTAGAGCATTTGAAATGCATGATAATAAATTCTAGAAACTTTGTTTGTCCCCTAATGTCTTTGATGTGAACATTTGAAATCAAAACGTTGAGAGTCGTAAACATAAGGGTACATCTAAACTACATCTTAGCCAAAATTACGCAGGTCATATGTCTGAATGATTTATCACTTTTTATCTGCTTTCTCTTTTTTCATTGGCTGGTGCTTGTATCCAAATGTATGATATAATATTTACTGTCTCGGTTACACTTATAAAAAAATCAAAATAACACAACGGACTGCTTTTCACAGGATAGAGCCGGAATACTTCTCTCCTCTCTCTCTCTCTCTGTCTTCTTCTCTATTCTCTCTATCTCTCTCTCTCTCCTCTCTTCACTCTCTCTTCTCTCTCTCTCTCTCTCTCTCTCCTCTCTCTCTCTGCGTCCTCTCAGTCTCTCCTCTCTCTCTCTGTGTGTATGATCAAATGCCATCGTATCCCACACTATGCACTAATATATCATTAACTTCCAATAAAACACAAAACACAAAACAACAAGCTTTCATAACCTGGGACTGTTTCTACTTTTTAATAATCTAAGCTTCGTCACACCAACGACCACACTGGTTACCTAGCACCGCAAATGGGACATAAGTGTCAAACTTGCCATTCTGAGAAAATTACACATTTGAAAAACGTCAGACAATTCTCTTTCTAATACTGATACAAGAACCATTTTGTATATTTTTTAGTTCCAGTGTTTATGATCATTTAAATTTATTAGGTCGAGTGTTTGGCCATTGTGAGAAACAAATCTAACTCTAGCCTAGCTGAATAAAATGCTTGACCCTATCAGATTTTTTTAAACGCTTAAACCACCCATTTAGAGACCCTGCTAAGATTGTCCTTTATAAATAGGAATCTAAGATAACAGAACACGTAACATACCCATGACTCAAAAGTGACCCCCAAACGAGAGTTTTGACATTCCAAGCCTGTTGTGTACTTAATGTCCCTTAGTGGTGAGCTGGGTTACACATTTCTTAAGGTTAAAGGAAAGATGCAGATACGCCCGCATGACTTACTAGCAAGGCGTGAACAACCGTTCGATGTAGCCTTGGTGTTCTAGCCTTCCAAGTGAGAGACCGGCTGTCACTCCTGAAAATGTTTCACTACGGTCCTTGTTTAAGTTTTAGCGTGTTGTCTTTCGTAATTCACTCGTCATTCTTTTTAGCCTTTCACCGCCTATGTCGCATGAATGCTAATGTGATCCAGTCATAGAGGCCTTCCCATATGCAGATGGATTTTTTTTTCTCCGTTACCCAGTTAAGTTTAAGAGTACTTGTTTTTCGATGAAAAATGATTGGGCGGTGTAAAAGGATTAAAACACGAAAAAATTTTGTCTTTTTGTTTTCGCCGCGTATTTAGTTATTTCTCTTTCATGTGGCTTGTTGAGTGTAGCGTTTTTGATGCTTGTTAGTTCAATTGTCCTGAAATAATAGGGAAAGGAGGAGATAGAAAGCTCATAATTACGTGTAATTATCGTGCTGTGTATCCCGTGCGCCTGTGTTTTTATTTGCCCTTGTCCATTCGCGGACGGATTGTTGGGTGATTTACGAACCTGTTGCATTAAGTGAAGGTGGGTGTGTTGCTGTGTGTGGTGTGTGTGTGTGGTGGTGGTGTGTTGTGTGTGTATGTGTGTGTGGTATGTGTGAGTGTGTAATGTGGTTATGTTTGTTGTGTGTGTATGTGTGTGTGTGGGTGTGTGTGTGGTGTGTGTGTGTATGTGTGTGTGTTTTTTTGTATTGTATGTGTGTGTGTGTACGTGTATAGTTGTTACTGTGTGGTGTGTGTGTGTGTGTACGTGTATGTGTGTGTGTGTGTGTGTGTGTGTGTGTGTGTGTGTGCAAAAAATTGTTCAACTTTCCAGAGCCTAAACTACTGGGTTTTTTTTGTTTTTTTTAAAGAAACGTTTTATGACTACCGTGTAGCGAATATTTTCCATTGATTGATCCCATTGAAATCAATTTACCTAACTGGATTCTGAATCGTTTTAATTAATGGATCATTACAAAGTGTGTCTGTTGACTTACATGAGAAGGGCCACCTGACACACCTGCGTTAAAAAAAAGAAGAAGAGTCAGTTATTAGGGCCTAGTTTATTTTTTCAGGGAAACGCCATATATAGTAATAGGTATATTGGTCACCAATCTTTTACTTTTCAGTTCGTTCACACACACCCCCCCCTCTCTCACTCTTTTCTTTGTTTCTCATCTTTTATTTCTCTTGTATATTGTTGGGTGGCTGGATTTGCTTATGTTCCTTCTTGATAGTGTCCTTAATGTTTCCGTAGTATTATCGGTTGTTGTTACCTAACTACTCTTGGAGGAAGGAGGTGCGAGGAAGAGTGAAGTGGGGGTGGGGGATTGGAGTAAAATCGGGATGT
>CM065693.1:21258600-21263600 GCA_017654935.2 Phymorhynchus buccinoides
TGAGTCCCACCCTCTCTCTCTCTTTCTCTTTCTCTCTCTCACTACGCCCAACTAAGAATATCGCGTGATAAGCCTCTACTGGTTTGATTGCCCCCTGGCGGTCAAATCCGCGTCATAAGTTGACCTGCACACAGTGCGAATATGTGTGCGAATATAGATGTGTGCTGCAGGCCTGTCATGTCATGTAGGAAAATATTCACATTTGGGCCCTAAGCTTCATGGGTTTTTTTCATCGGCACTGAGGCCTATTCATCTTTATAAACGATTGTTCATAATAGTGTTTTTATAAAAAAATATATTTTTAATGAAATAACTAAAGGCCGATAACTCTCCATCGAAGGAACACAACTTTGTAACCAAATCCATCTATGATGACACCACCACTCAGCTCTGTGCAGATAAGAGGAGCAGGGAAACTGCCTTCAAAAAGGAGGCTGTGGTGCCGTGGGTAACTTTGGTGGGGAGTGGTGTGCCTGTAATGGAGAGTTGTACACCTTTCTTCATTTTGGGAGGTAAGGATAGACCCTATTTTATGCACGTCACAGATGAATCCCCAATATTGCAGACGAAATCTTTTCTCTACCCAGGTAAGTTTAATGGTAAATTTTGGCTGAGGAATGGCTAGCGTTGAAAGAGTTTAAGAGCTCTGCTAATAGGACGCTAATCCAACCACCACCACCATTTTTAGCGAGCAAAATAGGACTTTACCTGAACTTGCATCAGTGGAATCGGCCGAGGAGGCAGGAGAAGTGGCGTCACCAGAAGCAGCAGGGGCGGCGGTGGTAGTGGGGGCGGCGGTGGGTGGAATGGTGGCAGCATTCACTGAAAAGAAACATGAAAAAGGAAGTCCATGATTTTGCAAAACGGTCCCTATTATGTTATTGCCCAGTACACAAACCTTGAGATGTTTGCTGAAGAAAATGTAAGCGCACGTGCAAACCAGCGCATCTAGTCACCACATGTGCTTATGTTCGTGTCTAATTATGATACGCATACAGAAATCAACAAAAGTTAAGTACCCATTCTTCATCTTCACAAGAACTCAAACGTGGCTTGACCAAATCATTTCGTATTTCGCACAAACTTATTTCAGTTATCTGTGCATGTCATTGTATTCGTAGCATTAGTTTGGAAGCAAAGCTCAACAACTATAACGCAATCCCTAAGTTAAAATCACAAAACACAGCAGCTCAAAACGTATAAAACTGGGCGTGTCCACCCAAACAGCAATACGCTGTAGCTGTATAAAGCAGCATTTCCTCCGGGCTTCCTTGACAATGTAAAGGGTTCACGAGACATCGTGTACATTTTCGCCTTGCCAACAACAGTGGATACACCCGATTTTGACACTTTTGTGCGCAGCCAAGTTCTTGTGATTTTCTAATTTGTGGGTGGTGTTGTTTCTTAAGCAATTGTATCAAAATTAAACGCACGAATGTAATAAAACTGAACATTTTGTGTTCACAAATAATTGAATAACACATCTGCAAGATTTGAAATGATACTAATGAGACGCTGTTTTATGTACACATAAAATGCACGTTTTTTTGGTCGGGCAGTATGCAAGTGGATGAACTCAAAGACTGTATATAGGGGAAGACAAGCATCCGGTCTCTTTTCCCTATATGAGTAGTGAGGACAGAAACACTGGTTATGTCCCTTTTAAACGTGACACATTTACACGTCGATAGGCCAGTTGAATTCTCCGTTCAAATTCCAGTCTGAGTTTTTGGATAGCCGCCGCTGTGAATGGTGTATAACTATCCCACTAACGATAACTCTATCAGCCCGGTTCGCTGTAGCTCTTAAGTAGTCCATCTTACCCTTTTAGAATCTTTGATGAACTGGGAGTGAGAAAGAGAAACTTGAAACTTGAAGTTTAAAACTTGAAATGTTTAAGACGATAACTGAATAAGCGACGATATTTTCCTTTCATCAGGTCCTCTTTGAAATATAAACAGTAAAGAAAAACAAACAAACAAACAAACTATGTATGAATAAGCAAATAAGTAAATCAATCAGAGAGAGAGAGAGAGAGAGAGAGAGAGAGAGAGAGAGAGAGAGAGAGAGAGAGAGAGAGAGGGTGGGGTGAGATGTTGGGAGGGAAAGAGAAGAAAAGAAAGAGAAAAGTGAAGAGACTAAGAAAGAGAGGAACAAGAGGAGAGAGAGAGAGAGAGAGAGAGAGAGAGAGAGAGAGAGAGAGAGAGAGAGAGAGAGAGAGAGAGAGAGAGAGAAGTGGGTGGGGGTGGGGAAGAAACAGACAGACAAACAGGCAGATAGACAGTGAAAAAAACATAGATATGAAAGGACAAATATAGAAGAACATTACCCATATTCAGTGCCGAGATGGCCCATAGTGTAAGACCGAAAATGCACGCCGCTTTCTGCAACAGAGTAATAGCATTGTAGAAGAAATACATTTTTTTTTCTTAAATTAAAACAAAAATTAAAGTGCTACGTTTAGCCCGTAAGCGAGAAAAACATTTAGGGAACCGTTCTTGAAGAAGAAAAAACCCATTTTCATATTGTGTTCTGAAAATCGAGCTAATAGGCATCAGATACTGTCTGAGGACCAATCCTCTGAAAACCACAGTACAAGGACCGTCAAGGATGCACAGAAGGGCAGCACTGGAACCAGTTCCCATCATGATAAAAAACAAAAAAAATAACATAAATAGATAAATAAAGCTTCTATCGCGCTCTTCGATGAAAAACAAATTCATCCTCAGAGCGCTTTACAAATATTACGAGAGAAAACAATCAAGAAGAAAAACATTATTACAAAACATTATGAAGAAGTATATAAAAAACACACAACATAAATAAATAAAAAATGCTCACCCCGTTCATCCCCACCCACTATCCTTTTTCACATACACATTATAGACACCATTTAAAAAAAATAAAAAAATAAAAATAAAGCATTAAAAAAAAAAGCGCGGATTCGCAATCGTTTGTGGCACGCGACTATTTCAACTACAAACAAGGGCATCGCCGGGCGGCAGAATTCTTAAATATAATTTGAAAGAGAAATGGTGCGCATTTACATTATGCTCTTCGCACACACAATTTTTGATCAAACACTTTCACTCCACAAGACTGCAGCCCAGCGGTCTATTTTTACCACTCCAATCATTACATACACTGAGTCGCCTCCCCTGGCTTTTCAATAATTTTAATCTGTAAACCAGAATGTTATCTCTGCACCATTTCGTAACTTTGTTTTATCTTTTGGAAAACATTTAAAACTATTTACCCTACTTATACTCATCGAAAGAAGCACCCCATACTCGTCGTGTCTGCTGCAGTGTCTGTATTACGTATGTTTATTATTTTGTACGCTTTAAAATGAAGATTCATGTGCTCTGTTCAGTATACAATTCTTTTCATACTAAGCTTTTTTTTCATTAGATAATACTCTACTTAAAGTTCATGTGGCGGTACCATAGCCGATGAGGTTTAACCGAGGCGTGGTTGCCGCTACACCTATCTGTATTGTTAAAAAATCGGGACTCTACTGTAGTTGCACTGCCTCCGGGCATTGCCTCCAGTATTGTTCCCACCATCTTTGTATTTACAAATGTCCCATATGTGTCTGTTCCAGACCGAGAGGACGTAAAGCACCATTTTTCATTCATACTAAGCTTTTATAGTATCACGGACTTATGTTTCTGATAAATAAATAAATAAATAAATAAATTTATAAACTCAGCACATAGTCTCATTTTAGAGCTTTTATAAGATCACTGAATGAGCAGTTAGTCTATCAGAACCTGAAGCTTTTGCCATTTTAAAGCTTTTAAATAATCACTGACTTCTGTTTCTGACTTACGTTTGCATTAACATAATAGTTGCCTACTCGTATCTAGATAACACATTTACAAATTACCAACCATAGCATCATCATTTGTCATGCTTTCACTATTTTCTTTGAAAGTATCTCTAGTATGCTTATCACCATCAAACACTGTTTTAAAATGTCTAAGCCATTCATAAGTTTGAAACAAAAATTGGAAGCGTTTGTTTGTAGCATTTCTGATTATTTTCCAAAAGTTTTTATGTTCCTTTTGAAATGTTCAAGTTTCCAGAATATGTTTTTATATTCCAATCTTTTCCCTTTAAGTTGCTTTTATATTGGCTTTAATCATGTGAAAAAGTAAGTGCTCCTGCTTTTAAAAATAAATAAATTGTTTTTACCTTTACAAATACATCTACAGTATATCTCTTTAAAGACACACTGACCCACCACGATTAAATCCCTTGGTTTTATGTAGGTAGCTGTGACCCACATACAAATGTCCCCAACTTCAAATTGAGGCTGCTCTTTAAAATTATGTTTCGGTTTGAATTTGGGGGCATTTGAATTGGAGTAAAACACGTGAAACCAGTGATTTTGACACGTGATTTGTCATGTGATCCTACTAACTGTTATTCTGGTACGGTAATCATGACTGCTTCTTAAACTTTAAACACGGGTAGTAACATTTAAACTAGACTAAACTGGCAAAACGTTTGGCACTTTAGTCCAATTTACATGTTACTACCCATGTTGACTATTAAGACGCATTCCTAATTACGGAACCTGGTTTTCCTACTTTCAGTATTAAACCATGGATTTTGCTTACTAAATACAATCTTAAATGCAATTTTTTTTACACACTGGCTAACCAGCCATCCAGAGATGGAGAGAGAGAGAGGGAGGGAGAGAGAGAGAGAGAGAGAGAGAGAGAGAGAGAGAGAGAGAGAGAGAGAGAGAGAGAGAGAACTTGAACTTGAGATGTTTAATGAGGATGAACTGAATAAGCACAACAATAATTTTTTTCATCAGGTCCTCAAACAAATAAAATAATAACGAAGCAAAATAGAGAAACGAATAGACAAACCAACAGCAAAATTATAACATCATTATACGACAGCAAAAGAACGACGAAATAGAAGCACCAATAGAGAGAGAGAGAGAGAGAGAGAGAGAGAGAGAGAGAGAGAGAGAGAGAGAGAGA
>CM065693.1:21266100-21277860 GCA_017654935.2 Phymorhynchus buccinoides
CAACACACACACACACACACACACACACACACACACACACACACACACACACACACACACACACACACACACACACACACACACACACTCTAACAGAACACACGCACGCACAAACACACACACACACACACACACACACACACACACACACACACACACACACACACACACACATATTGAAATTTAGCCTTCTTACGTTTTATTCCACGTATGTCTTGAATTTTTGCAATAGGGCATTTGCCGCATGGCGGCGACCTTGAATTTCACCGAGTCGAAATTTAGAGAGTTGAATTAGAAAGGTCAGCGTAACTCGGGCAGAACGAGCGCGGGCAAATTAGTAGTCTAGTATAGAGAACGAACACTCGTGGCAAATGCCCTATTGGCCAGTCATCTCCCAATAAGAAAGACAGTGTTCAGAGTGAGTGATGCAGGCGATGGTTTGTTTCGACAGGCGTTCCTGACCTAGAGTTCCCAGCTGTACCTGGAGACGGCCATGCCCGCCATGGGGGACGTCTTCTGCATGGCTCAGTCCTACCGCGCTGAACACTCGCGCACACGCCGACACTTTGCCGAGTACGTAGCCTGAAGGTTTTGTCTTGACTCTTGAAAGGGCAGCTTAGGACGATAATTTGACCGCCAGAGGGCAGTCAAACCACTAGGGGCTTATCACGCGATATTCTTAGTTGGGGCGTAGTGAGAGAGAGAGAGAGATGAGTCCCACATCTCTCTCTCTCTCACTACGCCCAACTAAGAATATCGCGTGATAAGCCCATAGGGCGCAGTGAGAGAGAGAGAGAGAGGGAGATGAGTCCCACTCTCTCTCTCTCTCTCTCTCTCTCTCTCTCTCTCTCTCTCTCTCTCTCTCTCTCTCTCTCTCTCTCTCTCTCACTACGCCCAACTAAGAATATCGCATGATAAGCCCCTAGTGAGTGAGAGAGAGAGAGAGAGAGAGAGGGAGAGGGAGATCCCCAGTCCCCTCTCTCTCTCTCTCTCTCTCTCTCTCTCTCTCTCTCTCTCTCTCTCTCTCTCTCTCTCTCTCTCTCTCTCTCTCTCTCTCTCTACTACGCCCAACTAAGAATATTGCCTGATAAGCCCCTAACGGTTTGACTGCCCTCTGGCGGTCAAATTATCGTCCTAAGTTGCCCATTGTTTAAACCAGTCACAAAATGCTCTCTTGCTTTCTTTGACTTTTGTTTTTTTACTTGAAAATGTTGTTCCTTTGAAAGAGATCACTCATGAAATACTGTTACCTTTTCAACTTTAGGAATGTTCAATGCATGCTTATATACATTCTGACATGGTGGAGTCTAGCTGGAAAAAAGAAACAGACTGCTAAGTCACTGGATCAGTCACTATGCAAACAAATACACACCAAGCATAAAGAGACATTATTTTGTTAACTTGAGATACAACAAAACAACTGAACATTTTGGGAAATTTGCCTTTATCAACGTACGTCATGGAAAAACAGCAAAACAATACCTCAATAAATCCCCTGCACCCAGGTTCGAACTCGGGTTTACTTGACACAAGGCGAACGCGCAACCACTGTGCCACTCTACATTTTCAACTGTTTCATGTGCACTCCAGACGATTCCAAATGCTCTGTCAGTATAAATGTCTTGTTTAATATAAAGAAGTGCCTTTGACGTTGGTCTTTTTGCAGAGGAAGTACTGCAGCAGCTATCTTTTGTGTTTGCGCTCTCTCTCAATGTTTCTGACGGTGGTCTTATTGCAGAGGAAGTACGGCAGCAGCTATCTTTTGTGTTTGCACTCTCTCAATGTTTCTGACGGTGGTCTTATTGCAGAGGAAATACGGCAGCAGCTATCTTTTGTGTTTGCGCTCTCTCTGTTTTTGACGGTGGTCTTATTGCAGAGGAAGTACGGCAGCAGCTATCTTTTGTGTTTGCGCTCTCTCAATGTTTCTGACGGTGGTCCTATTCAGTATTGCAGAGGAAGTACGGCAGCAGCTATTTTTTGTGTTTGTGCTCTCAATGTTTCTGACGTTGGTCTTATTGCAGAGGAAGTACGGCAGCAGCTATCTTTTGTGTTTGCGCTCTCAATGTTTCTGACGGTGGTCTTGTTGCAGAGGAAGTACGGCAGCAGCTATCTTTTGTGTTTGCGCTCTCAATGTTTCTGACGTTGGTCTTATTGCAGAGGAAGTACGGCAGCTATCTTTTGTGTTTGCGCTCTCTCAATGTTTCTGACGTTGGTCTTGTTGCAGAGGAAGTACGGCAGCAGCTATCTTTTGTGTTTGCGCTCTCTCCATGTTTCTGACGGTGGTCTTGTTGCAGAGGAAGTACGGCAGCTGTCCTCACGGGGGCTACGGGCTGGGGGTGGAGCGCTTCATGTGCTGGATCCTGAACAGGTACCACATCCGCGAGGTCTGCCTCTACCCACGCTTCGTCGGCCGATGCAAGCCTTGAGCTCTGAACACATGCCAGGGCCTGTGTTAAAAAAACTATGGAACATTTTGTCTGCGATTCTCACTCATCCGTATGCCCATTTAGTACGTCTTATTAGTCACACTTCTTCGGCCGATGCAAGCCTTAAACTCTGAACACATGCCAATGCGTTCAATGCGTTTGCGATCCTCACTTGTCCTGATGCCCCACTTATTTCCCCTCTTTAGTCGCTCTTCTCTGTGAAAGATAAAAGTAAAACATCTTTTGAATATTTATGATGTTTTAGTGTGATTTGAATTATGAAAATGGGAGGATGAGAGGTGTTTTGGGTGTGATTTTGTTTTATGTGAAAATAGAAGGGATCCATGCCCTTTTTAAAAAAAAAGGAAGTGCTAAAAGGTGTGGAGGTTTTGTGTGTGTGTGTATTTCTTTGTGTGTGTGTGTGTGTGTGTGTGTGTGTGTGTGTGTGTGTGTGTGTGTGTGTGTGTGTGTGTGTGTGTGTGTGTGTATAAAAAATAAGGTACAAATTTTATGTGATGTTTTGTTAAGACGTTTAAATGCAGGGTCACTGTTTTGATGGCATTGTTACAATGACTGCTTGTTTCCAGTGTTTCTTGCTTAGGCCTGATTTTAAATGTGATACTCAAAACAAGTCTTGGATTGATATAGAAAATTATTGTCAGCTTGTCCTCTGACTTTCAAAAGTCTGTTTATTTATCAGTAGTTATATTTATTTCCTTTATTTAATCATTTACACCCCCCCCCCCCCCCCCCCCCGCCCTGATTCATTAGGCTACTGGTGAAGGCTGTTACAGTTCTTGCAGTAATGTAGAATTGGTTTGGTCTTGTAGTGAGCAATAAACTGGTATCAGATTCAAATGAAGACCGTCTGTTTTGTAGAAGTAGATAAAGTTTTAAAACTGTCTCTTTTTATGTTTTTCAAAGTTGGCTTTTTTATTCAGGATGTTATTGTAGATGGTCACTTGTTCAGTATTGATTCTAGAGCGCGGTCTTGCGGGAATCCCACATTATTTCTGATTTGGACGCATAAAATCGCGAACGGTGTGGCCCAAGTCACGCAAAATAATCAAAGCTTTACTTTAACAAACGTGGAATCGCAGCTGCTGTGTTTATAGTCTTCTCAATACTGAGTTACCGAGCTTCCTTTCTGCCAACGCTTTTGAATGGCCGAGGACTTTGGCTCTGTTCAATCACACAAATTGTCAGTCCGCATTGTCATTTCCGGTACAACTACCAGCCAAGTTTTCTTCAATGCTCGACAGCCATTGTTGTAAGGCGCTGTGAGCAAAGAAAACAAAGCAAACTTGTTTGGTTTTGTGGCCTATCAACGAAGAAGGCTTGCACAACCATCGAAAAACGCTATGGGTCAAGAAATGAAGAAAAAACGGCACTCGCGACTCTGGCTGATTACGCTTCTCTGGTCTGTGACGGATGTGTCAACCAAATGGGAACTGTGCCTTGCAAAACGAGCTGGACAAGATGCCAACAACGGTATTTCGAAAGGCTTGGTTGTGTTTCAAGGAAGAGGACGATGACATCCACGATTAGAGCTGTGATATGATCGCTGTATCGGCGTAAGTCACAGCCCGAAAGCTACTGAATGTGGCAGTTGTAAAGTAAGGACTTCAGTTAGACTTAGAACACAGTGCTCTCTCATCTCTCTCTTTGATGATAACCTCTCTCTCTCTTTCTCATTATTTTAAACAATTTTCACCCTTCTTTCTCCCAATTGCATCCATCTTTCCTCATTTTAGGTGCCTTTATAGCTACTGTCTCAATTTATTAACAATCTTTTGTCTCCTTGTCCCACCACGCACACATCCTCTCTCCTCTCCCTCTGCATTATACAACACACACACACACACACACACACACACACACACACACACGCTTGTAGCTTACTCCTTTATCATCAACAAAGATATTTTGACTTGACTTGACACACACACACACACACACACACACAAAGGATGAAAAAAGCTTGTAGCTTACTCTTTTATCGTCATTAAAGATAATTTTGACTTGACTTGACACAGAGAGAAACTTGTTTGCAACTACTGGTTTAATGAAAATGAAATGAAAACAAACCTTTAAAAATGTTTACAAAAATGTGTGTGCGTGAACTTTTATTATGCTGCTCAATTTTGTGGGTGAGAAGAGCCAAGGGGCTCCTTTTTTCAGCCACTGGGGCTCCCTTTTCTAAAATCCTAGAATCAACGCTGCTTGGTTTTCAAAGTTGGCTTTTATTTCTGGATATTGTACTAGTAGGCAGTCACAGAAACAAACTACATATTTGCAAACTAATAATGTGCAAATATTTGATAAGGTTGCATAGTCATAGAAATGTTAACTAGTTAAAAATGTAGTTCTTGCAATCAAAACTGTTTGGGAACTAAGAGAGTGAAAAGAAGGAAATGTTTGTTGAAGTGCTCTTTTTGAATGATTGAAACGATTCTCATTTGTGGACCACAGCTCGTAAATGCTCAGCTTTTTCGTCAGTTGAATTCTTGCAGTGTTTTTCATGGTTCTTCTTCTTCTTCTTCGATCGCTCAGACAGTTTCCTGTCAATTATGAGCGCAGATGCGTCATGCTGCCCTTATGCGCCTAAGTAAGAAATAATTAGGCCCAGCATGTCCGTCTTCGGCTGGAGGAAATCTTTTTGAAAGTGTTTCTTGAAAAAAAGGCAGGAGAATGGGCCGGAAAGGCAGAAAGATAGTAGATGACAGCAAGCAAGGGGAAAAGGCACAGTCAAAAAGAGTGACAGATTAGAGGAAGTTACAAGCACAGAACTTCCAGAAGGTGGGGGAACTATTTGTACAAAAGACCCCTCGGTATCCCCATGGGGGGCTTGCCCCTGTAAGAAAAGGGAAAAAACCCTCATTGCAGTAATAGAAGAGAAAATTAATAACTGTTGCATCATGTTGCATGATATCACGAGCAAAAGAGGCCCGTAGGAATCAATGGAATAAACTTTCTCAGCAGCTAAAGAGGTTCTCAGGAATGAACAGTAGTTAAAACTTCTCTAAATACAGAAACCAAAGAGTTTAGCAATTATTGGTTTGCTTTCCAAGAAGCAATTGGTCTCAGTTATGTCTTCCATTTGTTGTTTTATATACTCAAAAGGTAAATCATCAAAATTTGGAAACTTGATTAGATTTAATGTAATTTGCATGAAATAGAACGCTTTCTGGTACAAGATCATTTGTTGTGTTAGAATAGGGAGAAAATGTTTAAGAAATGTACTGCCTTACATTAACAAAGGTTTGATGTTGCGAAACATGTGACTAATTCTTGTGAAATTATTCTTTGAAAATGCAGTTGAAACTGAATGTATGCTAAGAATGTGACTTTTTGGTCTTGTGACAGTATTTGATAATTTGTTCTCTCTGCTTGTTTCTTCATACTTGTTGATCCTGCTAATAAACATATATTATAGTTTGTAATTGACTTTGTGATTGCATGTTTGAAGTACCGTATTTTACGGACTATGAGGCGATATTTTTCCCCCCCCCCCCCCTCCCCCAGACTGAGATCCCTGCGCCTTGTAATGTGACTGATAATACAGTAAGAAAATAGTGAAACAAAATCTGAATTTTGTGTTAAATTGGGGGGTGCGCCTTATAATCAGGTGCGCCTTATAGTCCCAGACCTGTTTACCCTCCTGGTTTTGCCGGAATTATCCCGGGAATTTGCAAAAATTCTGGGTAAAATAATAAATTCCGGGTGAACGCTGAAAATCCTGGGATTTCGAAAAAAAACGTCTATTATTTGTTTCCGTTTGTATGAAAAGACGCAAGGGTTGACCGAAACCTTGGAGTTCTGAGACGCGATTTTTTATTTCTTTTTGGCAGAGATTGTAGTTTTGCGCCAAACATGTCGTCAGGCAAGTCAACCGCAGGCGGCAAGCGCCAGAAATCTTCGACAAACGACAGCAGTGATAGGGTGAAACGGCCAAAAGTGAAGCAGAAGTTTCCTCAAAAGTATTTGAAAGTGCCAGGAATAACAAGTTCGCGTTTGGGCGAATTCTGTTTTTTTCCCTCAAATTCCGGGTTTTTCTGTGGCAAATTCCAGGTTGTTCATTATAAGGGTAAACAGGTCTGTAGTCCGTAAAATACGGTAGTTCACTATGGTTTTTGTTGGTGTTGCTTTCTTTGCTGACACATATAATGCACAACAGTTGATGCAATATGAAAAGAAAAACAACAACAGAACGTCCATCCGCATCCCACACGCTTAGGCTCCACATATGACTTCACACTCACACACATGCAGTGACACACACACACACACACACACACACGCACGCACACGCACACGCACACACACATCTGTTAGTTGCTGTAAATATTTATATGCTCCTTTTCTTTCTGTAAATATTTATGTTTCTTCTTCTTCTCTCTCTCTCTCTCTCTCTCTCTCTCTCTCTCTCATCTCTCTCTCTCTCTCTCTCTCTCTCTCTCTCGATTATTTCTATGTCCTTAACCAGTATAATTTATGTTTCGTGTATGTATGTTTGGTTTTTGCTTTTGTTTTATAGATGGCTTGATGGAAAAAAGCATGTATATTTTGCTTATTCAATGTCCTTCTTTAAATAAAATTTTGACTTGACTTGAACACACACACACACACACACACACACACATACACACACACACACACACACTACACACATGCAGTGACACACACACAAACACTCTCAATTCGTCAGTGGATTATTTTATTCTCATAGCTTCACAAGTATGGTAATGTTACAGATACTTTTTCTGCTGGTCTTTTCTTCCTTAAATCTGTCTTCATACTTTTCTCTTCAGTTATTAACATTTCTGGACTTTAAAAAAGGTCCTTCATACTCGAGCATCATCTGATTACAAACAAAAAAACCATGCATACTTTAGCTTTGGAAAAGCCGTTAATTATGAATAATGACTCTCTCAGACTGTCATTAAAGTATGAGAAACATGTTGTGAGTTTCACTCGAACGATTTTCCTTACTCGATCTGGCCTGCGCTAGAAATATTCACTATTATATTGTCAGGCACACTAGTAGTGCAACCACTAATGCCTACACTTGATACATTGTTGGACACAGACCTCCACTTTCGCTATCATCGATCTCGGAGAAAAAATAATGAGCAAAGGAAGCTTATTCTGCCGTCATTTCCTTTGCAATAGCTTTCTGACCTAGTGGTGCAATTCTGGAGCATCTGGGAGCGTTCTTTTGTCAGCTTTTGTTATCGTAGTTGGCGAGCTGGGACATAGAGATAAAGAAGATCAGAGAGATATAAGGGAGCCTGATCATTCAGTGACTTTAAGACAAGGAGGAGAATTTTGTAGTCAATACGTGATTGAACTGGGAGCCAATGTAGGGAACGAAGAACCGGAGTGATATGATCGTACCTAGGGGAGCGAGAAATGAGACGAGCAGCATTATTCTGGACCCGTTGGAGCTTAGAGATGAGAGTTGATGGACAGCCAGCAAGAAGTGAGTTACAATAGTCAAGGCGAGACAGAACAAAAGCACAGACTAGAGTCTTCAGGGCATCTTGAGAGGAAACGGCGGATTGAACTAATTCTTCGAAGTTTCTAGATAGCAAGACTTGCAAACATTGGAAGAAAATAGTGTAACAAAATCTGAATTTTTGTGTTAAATTTGGATTCACCCAGGGTGCGCCTTATAATCAGGTGCGCCTTGTAGTCGGTAAAATACGGTAGTTCGTTGTGCTGTTTCGTTGTTGGTGTTGCTTTCTTTGCTGACACATAGAATGCACAACAGTTGATGCAATATGAACAAAACAACAACAACAACACGAAACGTCCATCCGCATCCCACACGCTTAGGCTCCACATATGACTTCACACTCACACACATGCAGTGACACACTACACACACGCACACACGCCCGCACACACCACACCACACACACACACACACACACACACACACACACACACACACATGCAGTGACTCGCACACACAAACACACACACTCTCAATTCGTCAGTGGATTATTTTATTCTCATAGCTTCACAAGTATGGTAATGTTACAGATACTTTTTCTGCTGGTCTTTTCTTCCTTAAATCTGTCTTCATACTTTTCTCTTCAGTTATTAACATTTCTGGACTTTAGAAAAAGGTCCTTCATACTCGAGCATCATCTGATTACAAACAAAAAAAGCATGCATACTTTAGCTTTGGAAAAGCTGTTAATTATGAATAATGACTCTCTCAGACTGTCATTAAAGCATGAGAAACATGTGAGTTTCACTCAAACGATTTTCCTTACTCGATCTGGCCTGCGCTAGAAATATTCAATATTGTATTGTCAGGCACACTAGTAGTGCAGCCACTAATGCCTACACTTGATAAATTGTTGGGCACAGACCTCCACTTTCGCTATCAATCTCGGAGAAACATTAATGAGCAAAGGAAGCTTATTCTGCCGTCATTTCCTTTGCAATAGCTTTCTGACCTAGTGGTGCAATTCTGGAGCATCTGTGAGCGTTCTTTTGTCAGCCTTTGTTATCAATTTTGTGTGTGTAGTAAAACGTACAGGTCTCTTTCAGATCTCGCAGTCAAATAGCCCGGGCTCAAAGGGTTAACGGAATAATTTATGACCAGCGAAAACTTCAACTGAGTGAAACCCACAGCCTGTTTCTATCAAATAAATAGGACAGTGTGGGGTGTAGGGCCTTAATGGTGGCTGCCATGGGCAGAGCGGCCTCTGCTTCCTCCATGGCTGCGTCCGTTTCCACCACGTGTGTTACCAGCTCCTGGGAACAGAAGAGAAATCGTGCTATTTGTCGGTCCATGTTTTTCCTTGTCACAAAATGGTGAGAAAGAGACAGAGAGAACACTGAACGCTGAACACAGACAAACTTTATTTAACAAGGATAAAGATTTTAGGAGATATAAGAGAAACAGAGAGATTCAAATAGGTTTGTATTGCCATTAGCATACATAAGCCTTTATGGCAAGGGGATACTGTCAAATAACATAGATCAGTTTAGTAGGCAAAAAAAGAAAATCAGTCTTCTCTTAATGAAAAACAAGAATGCAAAAAAGACAACTATTTAGAAGAAAAAAAAGAAAAAAGAAACAGAGAGAGAAGAGCAATAGCGAGATACATTGACATGTTTTATTGCTTAGGCCACCATAGGGAACACAAATCAGAAAAAAACACATAAAGGAGAGCGAGAGAGAGAGAGAAAGAGCATTTGAATCAGTCTATCACCAGTCTATCAATAATAGAGTACTAGTGTACTGACCAAAGGTGTTGCCAAATGGACTTCCTCCACGGTGGCCGCCAGCTCCTGGAACAGAACAGAACAGAAACTCAGGAAAGCCCGATCATCCTGCAAAATAAGGGGTCCCTGCATGGGACCCCTTAACTCAGGGTATAGAGGGTCCTGGAGGAAGAATAGAGGGTCCCCACTATGTCACAAATACAAACATAGGTGAAGACGGGGTAAAAAGCCTATGGGCGGGTAAGAAGCCCATGCCAATTATCTCCTGAAATAAATATAATTTCAGTCACATTTTGCCCATGAGACGAATGCTAAACATTAAAACACTCGTCTCATGGGCAAAATGTGACTGAAAATTAATTTGCTTCATTTCATGAGATAATTGGCAATGGGCTTCTTACCCGCCCATGGGCTTTTTACCCCGTCCTCACCTATATTTCAAGTGCATCCCACGAGTAGCGTGATAGAAGTTTCAAGTTGATTGGAGGTCCTAAGTTGGAATGTGACATCCATGGTTTGTTATTTCGCTCAGTTTGATAGTGCATCCCTGGGACTCCCTACTCATTGTCTTAGAGGGTCCTTTTTGCTGTTAGTACTCCGTAGACCCTCAAATGAGGGTCCCTGGGAGCCCCAAGAAAACAGAATGATTTGACGAGAGAGAGAGAGAGAAGAGAGAGAGAGAGTGGGAGATGAGAGAGAGAGAGAGAGGAGAGAGATGGAGAGAGAGAGAGAGAGAGCGCTTTAATCAGAGCCTATCCCCAATCTGATCAATAATTGATAGAATTCAAATAACAAATACTATTGCACTGACAATGCAAATTATCGGCCTGCTACACTTCATGCGAATCGGATCTGAATGCGATGCGATTCTGACGATGTGTGTGAGTCATGATTCAAGTGAAATTCATGTATTGGCTCTACTTGAGTAGGCCTATAGCGACCGTAATAGAATTATTTTTAGAGACGGAAGTATTTCACGTGAATCATGACTCACGTGGCCCAGTCGGATCGCGTCCCCATGCGATTTTACGCGTGTGTGGCACCGGCTTTAGCCTCAAAATGCAGCGGTTTGTTCCTTGGGTGATACACCAATCTTCGAATATTTTTTGTCATTTTAAAAAATCTCCATAACCCCGATCACAGCACATTAAACGGCACAAAGATTAAGAACATTTGATGTTATTCTGTACTGTTCTGTTGTTCTACAATCCAAAATTACAAGCTCTTTTTCTTTTTACATGCACGCAAGCACATCCATCTGTGTGTTTGTGTGTATGTGCATGGGTGTATATGCACATGTGGTGTGTGTGTGTGCGTGTGTGCCGCGCGCGCGATTGTTGTGTGTGTATGTGTGTGTGTGTGTGTGTCCGCGCGCGCATGTGTATGTGTGCATGTTGTGTGTGTAGCCTATGTGTATGCGCATGGGTCTACATGCACATGTGGGTGTGTGTGTGTGCAGGTGTGTGGGTGTGTGTGTGTGTGTGTGTGTGTGTGTGTGTGTGTGTGCAATGCATGCTTGATCTGCGCTCACCCCCTCCTACGTAGGTACATACCGATTCGCCATTTCCCATCTCGCCACATGGCCGGGAACTCCCCTTTTTTGGTGAATAGATAAGAGTAGTGCTGTCAAGCAGTGCCAATTCGCCATCCTCTTAGTGCCATTTCGCCATCTCTTAGTTACTTAACTCCTTCACTTCAATCCATTCCTAGCATTCAGTAAAACGTTACTCGGATACTGACATAGGCCTACGCGCGTTCACTCCAACACACAGACAAGGGCAAAGATGTGGACGATTTTAAAAATGGTGAATCAGGAAGTCCCCCCCCCCACTCCTACATCCCCTCACCTCCGTGGGGGCCTGAACACATCATGTTGTGCATGAAAGTGTTCCCATACGGGCAACCGGCAGCACTCCCACCTGAGGTGCCTATTCAGAACACACACACACACACACACACTTTATTGTAATGGGTGGGGTGGGTTGGGGGTTTTGATTACATCACTAACTTATTACTTATTCTATTTTTACATATTCTCACTTACAGACACATCTACTCACAACTCAACCACACCAAAAACACACCGCAA
>CM065693.1:21278360-21283360 GCA_017654935.2 Phymorhynchus buccinoides
AGATATGGCTGGCGGTGAACGGAGTTAAAGTGATACTCAAAACAAGTCTTAGGATATATGAAGACAATTATCGTCATCTTGCCCTCTGACTTTCAAAAGTCTGTTTATTTATCAGTAGTTATATTTATTCCTTATATTTAATCATTTACACCCCCCCGCCCTGAACTCATCAGGCTAATTTATATAGGCCACTGGTGAAGGCTGTTACAGTTCTTGCAGTAATGTAGAATTGGTTTGGTCTTGTAGTGAGCAATAAACTGGTATCAGATTCAAATGAAGACCGTCTGTTTTGTAGAAGTAGATAAAGTTTTAAAACTGTCTCTTTTTATGTTTTTCAAAGTTGGCTTTTTTATTAAGGAGGATGTTATTGTAGATGGTCACTTGCTTTCAGTATTGATTCTAGAGCGCGGTCTTGCGGGAATCCCACATTATTTCTGATTTGGACGCATAAAATCGCGAACGGTGCGGCCCAAGTCACTCAGCAAAAAATCAAAACTGCCAATCAAAGCTTTACTTTAACAAGCGTGGAATCGCGGCTGCTGTGTTTATAGTCTTCTCAATGAATGAGTTAACGAGCTTCCTTTCTGCCAACGCTTTTGAATGGCCGAGGACTTTGGCTCTGTTCAATCACACAAATTCTCAGTCAGCATTGTCATTTCCGGTACAACTACCAGCCAAGTTTTCTTCAATGCTCGCACAGCAATTGTTGTAAGGCGCTGTGAGCAAAGAAAACAAAGCAAACTTGTTTGGTTTTGTGGCCTATCAACGAAGAAGGCTTGCACAACCATCGAAAAACGCTATGGGTCAAGAAATTAAGGCAGAAAGATAAAACGGCGGCACTCGCGACTCTGGCTGATTACGCAGAGTCAAAGAGAGTGACGGATGTGTCAACCAAATGGGAACTGTGCCTTGCAAAACGAGCTGGAGACAAGATGCCACCAACGGTATTTCGAAAGGCTTGGTTGTGTTTCAAGGAAGAGGACGATGACATCCACGATTAGAGCTGTGATATGATCGCTGTATCGGCGTAAGTCACAGCCCGAAAGCTACTGAATGTGGCAGTTGTAAAGTAAGGACTTCAGTTAGACTTAGAACACAGTGCTCTCTCATCTCTCTCTTTGATGATAACCTCTCTCTCTCTTTCTCATTATTTTAAACAATTTTCACCCTTCTTTCTCCCAATTGCACGCCATCTTTACTCATTTTAGGTGCCTTTATAGCTACTGTCTCAATTTATTAACAATCTTTTGTCTCCTTGTCCCACCAGCACACATCCTCTCTCCTCTCCCTCTGCATTATACACACACACACCCACAAACACACACACACACACAATCACACACACACGCTTGTAGCTTACTCCTTTTCATCAACAAAGATTGTTTTTTGACTTACTTGACACACCACACACACACATTACACACACACAAAGGAATGAAAAAAGCTTGTTTAGCTTACTCTTTTATCGTCATTAAAGATAATTTTGACTTGACTTGACACAGAGAGAAACTTGTTTGCAACTACTGGTTTAATGAAAATGAAATGAAAACAAACCTTTAAAAATGTTTACAAAAATGTGTGTGCGTGAACTTTTATTATGCTGCTCAATTTTGTTGGTGAGAAGGAGCCAAGGGGCTCCTTTTTTCAGCCACTGGGGCTCCCTTTTCTAAAATCCTAGAATCAACGCTGCTTGGTTTTCAAAGTTGGCTTTTATTTCTGGATATTGTACTAGTAGGCAGTCACAGAAACAAACTACATATTTGCAAACTAATAATGTGCAAATATTTGATAAGGTTGCATAGTCATAGAAATGTTAACTAGTTAAAAATGTAGTTCTTGCAATCAAAACTGTTTGGGAACTAAGAGAGTGAAAAGAAGGAAATGTTTGTTGAAGTGCTCTTTTTGAATGATTGAAACGATTCTCATTTGTGGACCACAGCTCGTAAATGCTCAGCTTTTTCGTCAGTTGAATTCTTGCAGTGTTTTTCATGGTTCTTCTTCTTCTTCTTCGATCGCTCAGACCAGTTTCCTATCAATTATGAGCGCAGTTGCGTCATGCTGAACGTCCTTTATGCGCCTAAGTAAGAAATAATTAGGTGCCAGCATGTCCAAATCTTCGCTGGAGGAAATCTTTTTGAAACGTGTTTCTTGAAAAAAAAAAAAAAGGCAGGAGAATGGACCGGTAAAGTGCAGAAAGATGCGTAGATGACAGCAAGCAAAGGGAAAAGGCTCAGTCAAAAGAGAGTGACTGGATTAGAGGAAGTTACAAGCACAGAAACTTCCAGAAGGTGGGGGAACTATTTGTACAAAAGACCCTCGGTATCCCCATGGGGGGCTTGCCCCTGTAAGAAAAGGGAAAAATCGACCCGCTCATTGCAGTTATAGAAGAGAAAATTAATAACAGTTGCATCATGTTGCATGATATCACGAGCAAAAGAGGCCCGTAGGAATCAAGGCCCGGAATAAACTTTCTCAGCAGCTAAAGAGGTTCTCAGGAATGAACAGTAGTTGAAACTTCTGAAAAATACAGAAACCAAACGGCGGAGTTTTATTGGCCTGCTTCAGTTTCCACACACACACACACACACACACTGCCTTTTAATAATATGATTATCATCATCATTTTCCAAGAATTGAGGATTGAAGTGTGGGCTGATGAATTAGAACCTTATCATCGTACACCTATCTTTGGGAGAAGGGGAACAAACAGTAGGAAATCACCCAGTGGTATGTGGAGTGATGAAAGGAGCGTTTGAAAAGAGACCTCCACTGCCTAATTATAGAGAAACTTGGGTTGTGGATCAGGTTCTGGGTTGCTTGGAATCACTGTCTGAATTGGATAGCTTGTCCCTCAAATACCTTACTTTACGCATGTGTATGCTGTTGACGCTATTGACTGGACAAAGGGGCCAATCTACATACTCTCAAACGTTTGGAATTAAGCTAAAAAGCGAAAGATGTGTAACTACCGTTTCTGAAAAACTATGAAACGATCGAAACCAGGAGTTCACCTTCAGCCCGTTGAGATATGCGCATTTCAAAGTAACCCAAACTGGGTTTAATCCCTCATCGGAAGGTTTTTCTTATCGGCGCACAGTGCCAGAAGTGCGTTTACTTCAGCTGCTGAAAAAAGAGGAGTACCGTTAACTACAATTATGAATAGTGCTGGTTGGAGTTGTGAAAAGACATTTGGGAAGTTTTTATAGAAAATCTGAACCCCCCCCAAAAAAAACCCACACCAAACAAACACCTGAAAATGAACTTAACTTCAGAAAAACAATCCCTGGACCATTTTGTAAAGTAATAATGTGAATTGACACTGAAATGGATTCTTTGTTTGTTTGGGAGGATTATTCAAGTGTTATATTGTAAATAGTGTACACATGATGGTGATTGAGAAGACAGCCGGATGACCGTCATGAAGACGAGCGCTCTGTGGAAGCTATACAGGAAGGTACAGTCTTCCCTTATGAGGTAAGACAAAAACGTTATGAAATTTGGTCAATGGTTGTTTTCAATACCATTTGCAACTTATGCAAGTTCTCTAAGCATATCTCTAATACCATTTGCAACTTATGCAAGTTCTCTAAACATATCTCTAATACCATTTGCAACTTATGCAAGTTCTCTAAGCATATCTCTAATACCATTTGCAACTTATGCAAGTTCTCTAAGCATATCTCTAATACCATTTGCAACTTATGCCAGTTCTCTAAGCATATCTCTAATACCATTTGCAACTTAAACAAGTTCTCTAAGCATATCTCTAATACCATTTGCAACTTATGCAAGTTCTCTAAGCATATCTCTAATACCATTTGCAACTTAAACAAGTTCTCTAAGCATATCTCTAAAATCTCAACTGTCCTTACCACCAAGGACGCCACTAACCGAATAATAATTAGTAAATTTAATGAGCCTTACCTAGGAAGGTGAAATTTAAGTGAAATTATTAGAGGTTAGTGATGTTAGTGGGAGGACAGTTCGCTCACTTTTTTTGAATTTCCCTCTCTGTAACCTTGTGTAGAGAACTTGCATTGAGCTAAATCCTGAAGCAGGAATGTCTGGCACCAAACGCTCCTGATACTCAACTGTCCTCCCACTAACATCACTAACCTCTAATAATTACAATTAAATTTCACCTTCCTAGGGAAGGCTCATTAAATGTACTAATTATTCATCAACAAGTAGATAAAAATAGTATTTAAGAATGACACAAACCAGCAACATCACACACACACACACACACACACACACACACACATTTATCGACATTGACTCATTATTCATCTTTCATTCAGTAAGTATAGCAACTGAGTTGCACGGACTGACCTGCATACACCAACACACATACACAAACGTTAGAGGATACACATACAAATACACTCATACACAGCATATGCACGCAGACAGACACACACACATGCATACAGACACACAAATACACATGCATGCACACATTTAGCCACAAAAACCAAAACACACATGCACGCATGTACGCACACATGCATGCTCACACACACATGACAAACATGTTGTGAGTTTCACACAGAACAAACCTCTTATTCAATCTTCCCTCATGTGAACACAACTATAGACAACTGATCAAATATTTAAAGTGCAGCAGGAAATAGATGGGTTTTAAGAGAGGTTTTGACACAGGAGACTGAGTGTCGGAGAGGAGAAGGCAGATAATTCCAAAGAGATGGTGCTTGACAGGAAAAAGAACGTTGGCCAGCAGATTTGAGACGGATGGAGGGAATTCTGGAAAGGAGACGAGAATCAGAAGACGAACGTAGTTGGCGAGCTGGGACATAGAGATAAAGAAGATCAGAGAGATATAAGGGAGCCTGATCATTCAGTGACTTTAAGACAAGGAGGAGAATTTTGTAGTCAATACGTGATTGAACTGGGAGCCAATGTAGGGAACGAAGAACCAGAGTGATATGATCCTACCTAGGGGAGCGAGAAATGAGACGAGCAGCATTATTCTGGACCCG
>CM065693.1:21288360-21290860 GCA_017654935.2 Phymorhynchus buccinoides
CTCTCATTTTTTTGTTTCTCTTGTATATTGTTGGTGTAGGCTGTATTGTGCTTATGTTCCTTCTTGATAGAGTCCTTAACCCTTTCACCGCCAAAGTCGCATTTTAGCACCACAGTGATTTAACACCTATGTCACTAAAAGGCATCAAATTGGGGTCTATTACCCAAAGACCCTATTGTCTTAGTTTTGGGAAGTAAGGATAGACCTTATTTTATATCTGTCACAGAAGAATCCCCAATACTGCAGATGGATTTTGTTCTCTACCCAAGTACATTTAATGGACATTTTTGGTTGAAATATGGTTGGCGGTGAAAGGGTTAATGTTTCGTATTATTATCGTTGTTTACCTAAATTCTCTTTAAAGAGAGAGAGAGAGAGAGAGAGAGAGAGAGAGAGAGAGAGAGAGAGAGAGAGAGAGAGAGAGAGAGAGAGAGAGAGTGTGTGGTGGTGGTGGTGGTGGTGGTGGGGGGGGGGGGGGGGGCAAGATGTAGTGAGAGAACAGAGATGGAGAAAGTATGTGTGTGTGTGTTTGTGTGTGTGTGTGTGTTTGTGTGTGTGTGCGTGTGCCGCTGTCGCATGTGTTTACCACCCGCACACAAAAAATGTATTTCACTTTCCACAGCCTAAATTACTGCTTAAATTAATAAAAAGAAACGTTCATAACCAAAATGCGATTTTTCATTGATGATGCCCATTGAGTCAATTTACTGAACTGGAATTTTAACTAAGTTTTGATTGATCATTACAAAGTGTCTGTTCAACTTACCTGAGAAGGGGCCACCTGACACACCTGCGTTAAAAAAAAGAGGTCTGTATTAGGCCTAGTTCTTGTTCAGGAAACGCCATTAGTTATACATCTTTCACTTTTCAGTCACACACACACACACACACACACACACACACACACACACACACACACACCACTCTCTCTCACTCACTCTCATTTTTATTTCTCTTGTACATTGTTGATGTAGTCTATAATATTGTACTTGTTATGTTCCTTCTTGATAACATCTTTCTTTAATTGTTTGTATTATTATCGTTGTTTACCAAACTCTCTTTATAAGGAGAGAGAGAGTGAGAAAGAGATAGCTAGCTAGATAGATAGCTAGATAGAGAGAGAGAGAGAGAGAGAGAGAGAGAGAGAGAGAGAGAGAGAGAGAGAGAGAAGTGAAGGGTGGTGGGGGACTGGGGGGAGGGGGGTGGGCAAGAGGTAGAGAGAGAACAGAGATGGAGAAAGTGTGTGTGTGTGTGTGTGTGTGTGTGTGTGTGTGTGCAAAAAATTGTTCCACTTTCCAGAGCCTAAACTACTGCTGTTTTTTTAATTTTTTAAAGAAACGTTTATGACTAAATAGTAGCGAATTTCCATTGATGATGCCCATTGAATCAATTTACCTAACTGGATTCTGAATCAAGTTTTAATTAATTGATCATTACAAAGTGTGTCTGTTGAACTTACCTGAGAAGGGGCCACCTGACACACCTGCGTTAAAAAAAGAAGAAGTCAGTATTAGGGCTAGTTATTGTTCAGGAAACGCCATTATATAGATAAATAGATATATTGGTCACCACATCTTTTACTTTTCAGTTCGTTCACCCCCCCCCCCCCTCTCTCACTCTTTCTTTGTTTCTCATCTTTTATTTCTCTTGTATATTGTTGGTGTAGGCTGTATTGTGCTTATGTTCCTTCTTGATAGTGTCCTTAATGTTTCGTATTATTATCGTTGTTTACCTAAACTCTCTTTAAGGCGAGAGAGAGAGAGAGAGAGAGAGAGAGAGAGAGAGAGAGAGAGAGAGAGAGAGAGAGAGAGAGAGAGAGAGAGAGAGAGAGAGAGAGAGAGAGTGGTGGTGGTGGTGGTGGTGGCGTCGCATGTGTTTACCACCCGCGCACAAAAATATTATTTCACTTTCCACAGCCTAAATTACTGCTTAAATTAATAAAAAGAAACGTTCATAACCAAAAATGAACGATTTTTCATTGATGATGCCCATTGAGTCAATTTACTGAACTGGAGTTTTAACTAAGTTTTGATTGATCATTACAAAGTGTGTCTGTTCAACTTACCTGAGAAGGGGCCACCTGACACACCTGCGTTTAAAAAAAAAGAAGTCTGTATTAGGCCTAGTTCTTGTTCAGGAAACGCCATTAGTTATACATCTTTCACTTTTCAGTTCACACACACACACACACACACACACACACACACACACACACACACACACACACACACACACACACACACACACACACACACACACACACACACACACACACACACACACACACACACACACACACACACACACACACACACACGCACACACACACACACACACACACATACCACTCTCTCTCACTCACTCTCATTTTTATTTATCTTGTACATTGTTGATGTAGTCTATAATATTGTACTTGTTATGTCCCTTCTTGATAACATCTTTCTTTAATTTTTTGTATGATTATCGTTGTTTACCTAAACTCTCTTTATAAGGAGAGAGA
>CM065693.1:21298360-21300860 GCA_017654935.2 Phymorhynchus buccinoides
AATGTAAGCGCACGTGCAAACCAGCGCATCTAGTCACCACATGTGCTTATGTTCGTGTCTAATTATGATACGCATACAGAAATCAACAAAAGTTAAGTACCCATTCTTCATCTTCACAAGAACTCAAACGTGGCTTGACCAAATCATTTCGTATTTCGCACAAACTTATTTCAGTTATCTGTGCATGTCATTGTATTCGTAGCATTAGTTTGGAAGCAAAGCTCAACAACTATAACGCAATCCCTAAGTTAAAATCACAAAACACAGCAGCTCAAAACGTATAAAACTGGGCGTGTCCACCCAAACAGCAATACGCTGTAGCTGTATAAAGCAGCATTTCCTCCGGGCTTCCTTGACAATGTAAAGGGTTCACGAGACATCGTGTACATTTTCGCCTTGCCAACAACAGTGGATACACCCGATTTTGACACTTTTGTGCGCAGCCAAGTTCTTGTGATTTTCTAATTTGTGGGTGGTGTTGTTTCTTAAGCAATTGTATCAAAATTAAACGCACGAATGTAATAAAACTGAACATTTTGTGTTCACAAATAATTGAATAACACATCTGCAAGATTTGAAATGATACTAATGAGACGCTGTTTTATGTACACATAAAATGCACGTTTTTTTGGTCGGGCAGTATGCAAGTGGATGAACTCAAAGACTGTATATAGGGGAAGACAAGCATCCGGTCTCTTTTCCCTATATGAGTAGTGAGGACAGAAACACTGGTTATGTCCCTTTTAAACGTGACACATTTACACGTCGATAGGCCAGTTGAATTCTCCGTTCAAATTCCAGTCTGAGTTTTTGGATAGCCGCCGCTGTGAATGGTGTATAACTACCCCACTAACGATAACTCTATCAGCCCGGTTCGCCGTAACTCTTAAGTAGTCCATCTTACCCTTTTAGAATCTTTGATGAACTGGGAGTGAGAAAGAGAAACTTGAAACTTGAAGTTTAAAACTTGAAATGTTTAAGACGATAACTGAATAAGCGACGATATTTTCCTTTCATCAGGTCCTCTTTGAAATATAAACAGTAAAGAAAAACAAACAAACAAACAAACTATGTATGAATAAGCAAATAAGTAAATCAATCAGAGAGAGAGAGAGAGAGAGAGAGAGAGAGAGAGAGAGAGAGAGAGAGAGAGAGAGGGTGGGGTGAGATGTTGGGAGGGAAAGAGAAGAAAAGAAAGAGAAAAGTGAAGAGACTAAGAAAGAGAGGGAACAAGAAGAGAGAGAGAGAGAGAGAGAGAGAGAGAGAGAGAGAGAGAGAGAGAGAGAGAGAGAGAGAGAGAGAGAGAAGTGGGTGGGGGTGGGGAAGAAACAGACAGACAAACAGGCAGATAGACAGTGAAAAAAACATAGATATGAAAGGACAAATATAGAAGAACATTACCCATATTCAGTGCCGAGATGGCCCATAGTGTAAGACCGAAAATGCACGCCGCTTTCTGCAACAGAGTAATAGCATTGTAGAAGAAATACATTTTTTTTTCTTAAATTAAAACAAAAATTAAAGTGCTACGTTTAGCCCGTAAGCGAGAAAAACATTTAGGGAACCGTTCTTGAAGAAGAAAAAACCCATTTTCATATTGTGTTCTGAAAATCGAGCTAATAGGCATCAGATACTGTCTGAGGACCAATCCTCTGAAAACCACAGTACAAGGACCGTCAAGGATGCACAGAAGGGCAGCACTGGAACCAGTTCCCATCATGATAAAAAACAAAAAAAATAACATAAATAGATAAATAAAGCTTCTATCGCGCTCTTCGATGAAAAACAAATTCATCCTCAGAGCGCTTTACAAATTCCGAGAGAAAACAATCAAGAAGAAAAACATTATTACAAAACATTATGAAGAAGTATATAAAAAACACACAACATAAATAAATAAAAAATGCTCACCCCGTTCATCCCCACCCACTATCCTTTTTCACATACACATTATAGACACCATTTAAAAAAAATAAAAAAATAAAAATAAAGCATTAAAAAAAAAAGCGCGGATTCGCAATCGTTTGTGGCACGCGACTATTTCAACTACAAACAAGGGCATCGCCGGGCGGCAGAATTCTTAAATATAATTTGAAAGAGAAATGGTGCGCATTTACATTATGCTCTTCGCACACACAATTTTTGATCAAACACTTTCACTCCACAAGACTGCAGCCCAGCGGTCTATTTTTACCACTCCAATCATAACATACACTGATTCGCCTCCCCTGGCTTTTCAATAATTTTAATCTGTAAACCAGAATGTTATCTCTGCACCATTTCGTAACTTTGTTTTATCTTTTGGAAAACATTTAAAACTATTTACCCTACTTATACTCATCGAAAGAAGCACCCCATACTCGTCGTGTCTGTTGCAGTGTCTGTATTACGTATGTTTATTATTTTATACGCTTTAAAATGAAGATTCATGTGCTCTGTTCAGTATACAATTCTTTTCATACTAAGCTTTTTTTTCATTAGATAATACTCTACTTAAAGT
>CM065693.1:21305860-21315860 GCA_017654935.2 Phymorhynchus buccinoides
TCTCACTACGCCCAACTAAGAATATCGCATGATAAGCCCCTAGTGAGTGAGAGAGAGAGAGAGAGAGAGGGAGATGAGTCCCACTCTCTCTCTCTCTCTCTCTCTCTCTCTCTCTCTCTCTCTCTCTCTCTCTCTCTCTCTCTCTCTCTCTCTCTCTCTCTCTCACTACGCCCAACTAAGAATATTGCCTGATAAGCCCCTAACGGTTTGAATGCCCTCTGGCAGTCAAATTATCGTCCTAAGTTGCCCATTGTTTAAACCAGTCACAAAATGCTCTCTTGCTTTCTTTGACTTTTGTTTTTTTACTTGAAAATGTTGTTCCTTTGAAAGAGATCACTCATGAAATACTGTTACCTTTTCAACTTTAGGAATGTTCAATGCATGCTTATATACATTCTGACATGGTGGAGTCTAGCTGGAAAAAAGAAACAGACTGCTAAGTCACTGGATCAGTCACTATGCAAACAAATACACACCAAGCATAAAGAGACATTATTTTGTTAACTTGAGATACAACAAAACAACTGAACATTTTGGGAAATTTGCCTTTATCAACGTACGTCATGGAAAAACAGCAAAACAATACCTCAATAAATCCCCTGCACCCAGGTTCGAACTCGGGTTTACTTGACACAAGGCGAACGCGCAACCACTGTGCCACTCTACATTTTCAACTGTTTCATGTGCACTCCAGACGATTCCAAATGCTCTGTCAGTATAAATGTCTTGTTTAATATAAAGAAGTGCCTTTGACGTTGGTCTTTTTGCAGAGGAAGTACTGCAGCAGCTATCTTTTGTGTTTGCGCTCTCTCTCAATGTTTCTGACGGTGGTCTTATTGCAGAGGAAGTACGGCAGCAGCTATCTTTTGTGTTTGCACTCTCTCAATGTTTCTGACGGTGGTCTTATTGCAGAGGAAATACGGCAGCAGCTATCTTTTGTGTTTGCGCTCTCTCTGTTTTTGACGGTGGTCTTATTGCAGAGGAAGTACGGCAGCAGCTATCTTTTGTGTTTGCGCTCTCTCAATGTTTCTGACGGTATTGGTCCTATTCAGTTTCTGATTGCAGAGGAAGTACGGCAGCAGCTATCTTTTGTGTTTGCGCTCTCAATGTTTCTGACGGTGGTCTTGTTGCAGAGGAAGTACGGCAGCAGCTATCTTTTGTGTTTGCGCTCTCAATGTTTCTGACGTTGGTCTTGTTGCAGAGGAAGTACGGCAGCAGCTATCTTTTGTGTTTGCTCTCTCTCAATGTTTCTGACGTTGGTCTTATTGCAGAGGAAGTACGGCAGCTATCTTTTGTGTTTGCGCTCTCAATGTTTCTGACGTTGGTCTTGTTGCAGAGGAAGTACGGCAGCAGCTATCTTTTGTGTTTGCGCTCTCTCAATGTTTCTGACGTTGGTCTTGTTGCAGAGGAAGTACGGCAGCTGTCCTCACGGGGGCTACGGGCTGGGGGTGGAGCGCTTCATGTGCTGGATCCTGAACAGGTACCACATCCGCGAGGTCTGCCTCTACCCACGCTTCGTCGGCCGATGCAAGCCTTGAGCTCTGAACACATGCCAGGGCCTGTGTTAAAAAAACTATGGAACATTTTGTCTGCGATTCTCACTCATCCGTATGCCCATTTAGTACGTCTTATTAGTCACACTTCTTCGGCCGATGCAAGCCTTAAACTCTGAACACATGCCAATGCGTTCAATGCGTTTGCGATCCTCACTTGTCCTGATGCCCCACTTATTTCCCCTCTTTAGTCGCTCTTCTCTGTGAAAGATAAAAGTAAAACATCTTTTGAATATTTATGATGTTTTAGTGTGATTTGAATTATGAAAATGGGAGGATGAGAGGTGTTTTGGGTGTGATTTTGTTTTATGTGAAAATAGAAGGGATCCATGCCCTTTTTAAAAAAAAAGGAAGTGCTAAAAGGTGTGGAGGTTTTGTGTGTGTGTGTATTTCTTTGTGTGTGTGTGTGTGTGTGTGTGTGTGTGTGTGTGTGTGTGTGTGTGTGTGTGTGTGTGTGTGTGTGTGTGTGTGTGTATAAAAAATAAGGTCCAAATTTTATGTGATGTTTTGTTAAGACGTTTAAATGCAGGGTCACTGTTTTGATGGCATTGTTACAATGACTGCTTGTTTCCAGTGTTTCTTGCTTAGGCCTGATTTTAAATGTGATACTCAAAACAAGTCTTGGATTGATATAGAAAATTATTGTCAGCTTGTCCTCTGACTTTCAAAAGTCTGTTTATTTATCAGTAGTTATATTTCTTCCTTTCTTTAATCGTTTCCCCCCCCCCCCCCCCCCCCCCCCCCCCCCCCAAAACCCCCCCCCCCCCCCCCCCCGCCCTGCCCTGATCATTAGGCTACTGGTGAAGGCTGTTACAGTTCTTGCAGTAATGTAGAATTGGTTTGGTCTTGTAGTGAGCAATAAACTGGTATCAGATTCAAATGAAGACCGTCTGTTTTGTAGAAGTAGATAAAGTTTTAAAACTGTCTCTTTTTATGTTTTTCAAAGTTGGCTTTTTTATTCAGGATGTTATTGTAGATGGTCACTTGTTCAGTATTGATTCTAGAGCGCGGTCTTGCGGGAATCCCACATTATTTCTGATTTGGACGCATAAAATCGCGAACGGTGTGGCCCAAGTCACGCAAAATAATCAAAGCTTTACTTTAACAAACGTGGAATCGCAGCTGCTGTGTTTATAGTCTTCTCAATACTGAGTTACCGAGCTTCCTTTCTGCCAACGCTTTTGAATGGCCGAGGACTTTGGCTCTGTTCAATCACACAAATTGTCAGTCCGCATTGTCATTTCCGGTACAACTACCAGCCAAGTTTTCTTCAATGCTCGACAGCCATTGTTGTAAGGCGCTGTGAGCAAAGAAAACAAAGCAAACTTGTTTGGTTTTGTGGCCTATCAACGAAGAAGGCTTGCACAACCATCGAAAAACGCTATGGGTCAAGAAATGAAGAAAAAACGGCACTCGCGACTCTGGCTGATTACGCTTCTCTGGTCGGTGACGGATGTGTCAACCAAATGGGAACTGTGCCTTGCAAAACGAGCTGGACAAGATGCCAACAACGGTATTTCGAAAGGCTTGGTTGTGTTTCAAGGAAGAGGACGATGACATCCACGATTAGAGCTGTGATATGATCGCTGTATCGGCGTAAGTCACAGCCCGAAAGCTACTGAATGTGGCAGTTGTAAAGTAAGGACTTCAGTTAGACTTAGAACACAGTGCTCTCTCATCTCTCTCTTTGATGATAACCTCTCTCTCTCTTTCTCATTATTTTAAACAATTTTCACCCTTCTTTCTCCCAATTGCATCCATCTTTCCTCATTTTAGGTGCCTTTATAGCTACTGTCTCAATTTATTAACAATCTTTTGTCTCCTTGTCCCACCACGCACACATCCTCTCTCCTCTCCCTCTGCATTTACACACACACACACACACACACACACACACACACACACACACACGCTTGTAGCTTACTCCTTTATCATCAACAAAGATATTTTGACTTGACTTGACACACACACACACACACACAAAAAGGATGAAAAAAGCTTGTAGCTTACTCTTTTATCGTCATTAAAGATAATTTTGACTTGACTTGACACAGAGAGAAACTTGTTTGCAACTACTGGTTTAATGAAAATGAAATGAAAACAAACCTTTAAAAATGTTTACAAAAATGTGTGTGCGTGAACTTTTATTATGCTGCTCAATTTTGTGGGTGAGAAGAGCCAAGGGGCTCCTTTTTTCAGCCACTGGGGCTCCCTTTTCTAAAATCCTAGAATCAACGCTGCTTGGTTTTCAAAGTTGGCTTTTATTTCTGGATATTGTACTAGTAGGCAGTCACAGAAACAAACTACATATTTGCAAACTAATAATGTGCAAATATTTGATAAGGTTGCATAGTCATAGAAATGTTAACTAGTTAAAAATGTAGTTCTTGCAATCAAAACTGTTTGGGAACTAAGAGAGTGAAAAGAAGGAAATGTTTGTTGAAGTGCTCTTTTTGAATGATTGAAACGATTCTCATTTGTGGACCACAGCTCGTAAATGCTCAGCTTTTTCGTCAGTTGAATTCTTGCAGTGTTTTTCATGGTTCTTCTTCTTCTTCTTCGATCGCTCAGAAAGTTTCCTATCAATTATGAGCGCAGATGCGTCATGCTGCCCTTATGCGCCTAAGTAAGAAATAATTAGGCCCAGCATGTCCGTCTTCGGCTGGAGGAAATCTTTTTGAAAGTGTTTCTTGAAAAAAAGGCAGGAGAATGGGCCGGAAAGGCAGAAAGATAGTAGATGACAGCAAGCAAGGGGAAAAGGCAGAGTCAAAAAGAGTGACAGATTAGAGGAAGTTACAAGCACAGAACTTCCAGAAGGTGGGGGAACTATTTGTACAAAAGACCCCTCGGTATCCCCATGGGGGGCTTGCCCCTGTAAGAAAAGGGAAAAAACCCTCATTGCAGTAATAGAAGAGAAAATTAATAACTGTTGCATCATGTTGCATGATATCACGAGCAAAAGAGGCCCGTAGGAATCAATGGAATAAACTTTCTCAGCAGCTAAAGAGGTTCTCAGGAATGAACAGTAGTTAAAACTTCTCTAAATACAGAAACCAAAGAGTTTAGCAATTATTGGTTTGCTTTCCAAGAAGCAATTGGTCTCAGTTATGTCTTCCATTTGTTGTTTTATATACTCAAAAGGTAAATCATCAAAATTTGGAAACTTGATTAGATTTAATGTAATTTGCATGAAATAGAACGCTTTCTGGTACAAGATCATTTGTTGTGTTAGAATAGGGAGAAAATGTTTAAGAAATGTACTGCCTTACATTAACAAAGGTTTGATGTTGCGAAACATGTGACTAATTCTTGTGAAATTATTCTTTGAAAATGCAGTTGAAACTGAATGTATGCTAAGAATGTGACTTTTTGGTCTTGTGACAGTATTTGATAATTTGTTCTCTCTGCTTGTTTCTTCATACTTGTTGATCCTGCTAATAAACATATATTATAGTTTGTAATTGACTTTGTGATTGCATGTTTGAAGTACCGTATTTTACGGACTATGAGGCGATATTTCCCCCCCCCCCCCCCTCCCCCAGACTGAGATCCCTGCGCCTTGTAATGTGACTGATAATACAGTAAGAAAATAGTGAAACAAAATCTGAATTTTGTGTTAAATTGGGGGGTGCGCCTTATAATCAGGTGCGCCTTATAGTCCCAGACCTGTTTACCCTCCTGGTTTTGCCGGAATTATTCCGGGAATTTGCAAAAATTCTGGGTAAAATAATATATTCCGGGTGAACGCTGAAAATCCTGAGATTTCGAAAAAACGTCTATTATTTGTTTCCGTTTGTATGAAAAGACGCAAGGGTTGACCGAAACCTTGGAGTTCTGAGACGCGATTTTTTATTTCTTTTTGGCAGAGATTGTAGTTTTGCGCCAAACATGTCGTCAGGCAAGTCAACCGCAGGCGGCAAGCGCCAGAAATCTTCGACAAACGACAGCAGTGATAGGGTGAAACGGCCAAAAGTGAAGCAGAAGTTTCCTCAAAAGTATTTGAAAGTGCCAGGAATAACAAGTTCGCGTTTGGGCGAATTCTGTTTTTTCCCCTCAAATTCCGGGTTTTTCTGTGGCAAATTCCAGGTTGTTCATTATAAGGGTAAACAGGTCTGTAGTCCGTAAAATACGGTAGTTCACTATGGTTTTTGTTGGTGTTGCTTTCTTTGCTGACACATATAATGCACAACAGTTGATGCAATATGAAAAGAAAAACAACAACAGAACGTCCATCCGCATCCCACACGCTTAGGCTCCACATATGACTTCACACTCACACACATGCAGTGACACACACACACACACACACACACACGCACGCACACGCACACGCACACACACATCTGTTAGTTGCTGTAAATATTTATATGCTCCTTTTCTTTCTGTAAATATTTATGTTTCTTCTTCTTCTTCTCTCTCTCTCTCTCTCTCTCTCTCTCTCTCTCTCTCTCTCTCTCTCTCTCTTATTTCTATGTCCTTAACCAGTATAATTTATGTTTCGTGTATGTATGTTTGGTTTTTGCTTTTGTTTATAGATGGCTTGATGGAAAAAAGCATGTATATTTTGCTTATTCAATGTCCTTCTTTAAATAAAATTTTGACTTGACTTGACTTGACACACACACACACACACACGCACACACACACACACACACACACACACTACACACATGCAGTGACACACACACAAACACTCTCAATTCGTCAGTGGATTATTTTATTCTCATAGCTTCACAAGTATGGTAATGTTACAGATACTTTTTCTGCTGGTCTTTTCTTCCTTAAATCTGTCTTCATACTTTTCTCTTCAGTTATTAACATTTCTGGACTTTAAAAAAGGTCCTTCATACTCGAGCATCATCTGATTACAAACAAAAAAACCATGCATACTTTAGCTTTGGAAAAGCCGTTAATTATGAATAATGACTCTCTCAGACTGTCATTAAAGTATGAGAAACATGTTGTGAGTTTCACTCGAACGATTTTCCTTACTCGATCTGGCCTGCGCTAGAAATATTCACTATTATATTGTCAGGCACACTAGTAGTGCAACCACTAATGCCTACACTTGATACATTGTTGGACACAGACCTCCACTTTCGCTATCATCGATCTCGGAGAAAAAATAATGAGCAAAGGAAGCTTATTCTGCCGTCATTTCCTTTGCAATAGCTTTCTGACCTAGTGGTGCAATTCTGGAGCATCTGGGAGCGTTCTTTTGTCAGCTTTTGTTATCGTAGTTGGCGAGCTGGGACATAGAGATAAAGAAGATCAGAGAGATATAAGGGAGCCTGATCATTCAGTGACTTTAAGACAAGGAGGAGAATTTTGTAGTCAATACGTGATTGAACTGGGAGCCAATGTAGGGAACGAAGAACCAGAGTGATATGATCCTACCTAGGGGAGCGAGAAATGAGACGAGCAGCATTATTCTGGACCCGTTGGAGCTTAGAGATGAGAGTTGATGGACAGCCAGCAAGAAGTGAGTTACAATAGTCAAGGCGAGACAGAACAAAAGCACAGACTAGAGTCTTCAGGGCATCTTGAGAGGAAACGGCGGATTGAACTAATTCTTCGAAATTCTAGATAGCAAGACTTGCAAACATTGGAAGAAAATAGTGTAACAAAATCTGAATTTTGTGTTAAATTTGGAGGGTGCGCCTTATAATCAGGTGCGCCTTGTAGTCGGTAAAATACGGTAGTTCGTTGTGCTGTTTGTTGTTGGTGTTGCTTTCTTTGCTGACACATAGAATGCACAACAGTTGATGCAATATGAACAAAACAACAACAACAACAAAACGTCCATCCGCATCCCACACGCTTAGGCTCCACATATGACTTCACACTCACACACATGCAGTGACACACTCACACACGCACACACGCGCACACACACACACACACACACACACACACACACACACACACACACACACATGCAGTGACTCGCACACACAAACACACACACTCTCAATTCGTCAGTGGATTATTTTATTCTCATAGCTTCACAAGTATGGTAATGTTACAGATACTTTTTCTGCTGGTCTTTTCTTCCTTAAATCTGTCTTCATACTTTTCTCTTCAGTTATTAACATTTCTGGACTGTAATAAAAGGTTCTTCATACTCGAGCATCATCTGATTACAAACAAAAAAAGCATGCATACTTTAGCTTTGGAAAAGCTGTTAATTATGAATAATGACTCTCTCATTAAAGCATGAGAAACATGTGAGTTTCACTCAAACGATTTTCCTTACTCGATCTGGCCTGCGCTAGAAATATTCAATATTGTATTGTCAGGCACACTAGTAGTGCAACCACTAATGCCTACACTTGATAAATTGTTGGGCACAGACCTCCACTTTCGCTATCAATCTCGGAGAAACATTAATGAGCAAAGGAAGCTTATTCTGCCGTCATTTCCTTTGCAATAGCTTTCTGACCTAGTGGTGCAATTCTGGAGCATCTGTGAGCGTTCTTTTGTCAGCCTTTGTTATCAATTTTGTGTGTGTAGTAAAACGTACAGGTCTCTTTCAGATCTCTCAGACTCGCAGTCAAATAGCCCGGGCTCAAAGGGTTAACGGAATAATTTATGACCAGCGAAAACTTCAACTGAGTGAAACCCACAGCCTGTTTCTATCAAATAAATAGGACAGTGTGGGGTGTAGGGCCTTAATGGTGGCTGCCATGGGCAGAGCGGCCAAAGGAGTTGCCACCTCTGCTTCCTCCATGGCTGCATCCGTTTCCACCACGTGTGTTACCAGCTCCTGGGAACAGAAGAGAAATCGTGCTATTTGTCGGTCCATGTTTTTCCTTGTCACAAAATGGTGAGAAGAGACAGAGAGAACACTGAACGCTGAACACAGACAAACTTTATTTAACAAGGATAAAGATTTTAGGGATATAAGAGAAACAGAGAGATTCAAATAGGTTTGTATTGCCATTAGCATACATAAGCCTTTATGGCAATGGGATACTGTCAAATAACATAGATCAGTTTAGTAGGCAAAAAAAGAAAATCAGTCTTCTCTTAATGAAAAACAAGAATGCAAAAAAGACAACTATTTAGAAGAAAAAATAAATAAAAATAAAGAAACAGAGAGAGAGAGAGAACTAGCGAGATCACTTGACAATGTTTTATTGCTTAGGCCATAGTGAACACAAATCAGAAATAAAACACTACAAGAGAGCGAGAGAGAGAGAGAAAGAGCATTTGAATCAGTCTATCATCAGTCTATCAATAATAGAGTACTAGTGTACTGACCAAAGGTGTTGCCAAATGGACTTCCTCCACGGTGGCCGCCAGCTCCTGGAACAGAACAGAACAGAAACTCAGGAAAGCCCGATCATCCTGCAAAATAAGGGGTCCCTGCATGGGACCCCTTAACTCAGGGTATAGAGGGTCCTGGAGGAAGAATAGAGGGTCCCCACTATGTCACAAATACAAACATAGGTGAAGACGGGGTAAAAAGCCTATGGGCGGGTAAGAAGCCCATGCCAATTATCTCCTGAAATAAATATAATTTCAGTCACATTTGCCCATGAGACGAATGCTAAACATTAACACTCGTCTCATGGGCAAAATGTGACTGAAATTTGCTTCATTTCATGAGATAATTGGCATGGGCTTCTTACCCGCCCATGGGCTTTTTACCCCGTCCTCACCTATATTTCAAGTGCATCCCACGAGTAGCGTGATAGAAGTTTCAAGTTGATTGGAGGTCCTAAGTTGGAATGTGACATCCATGGTTTGTTATTTCGCTCAGTTTGATAGTGCATCCCTGGGACTCCCTACTCATTGTCTTAGAGGGTCCTTTTTGCTGTTAGTACTCCGTAGACCCTCAAATGAGGGTCCCTGGGAGCCCCAAGAAACAGAATGATTTGAGAGAGAGAGAGAGAGAGAGAGAGAGAGAGAGAGAGAGAGAGAGAGAGAGAGAGAGAGAGAGAGAGAGAGAGAGAGAGAGAGAGCGGTTTAATCAGAGCCTATCCCCAATCTGATCAATAATTGATAGAATTAAATAACAAATACTATTGCACTGACAATGCAAATTATAGGCCTGCTACACTAAATGCGAATCGGATCTGAATGCGATGCGATTCTGACGATGTGAGTCATGATTCAAGTGAAATTCATGTGCTGGATCTACTTGAGTAGGCCTATAGTGACCGAAAATAGAATTATTTTTAGACGGAAGTATTTCACGAATCATGACTCACGTGGCCCTGTCGGCTCGTACCCCCATACGATTTTACGCGTGTGTGGCACCGGCTTTAGCCTCAAAATGCAGCGGTTTGTTCCTTGGGTGATACACCAATCTTCGAATATTTTTTGTCATTTTAAAAAATCTCCATAACCCCGATCACAGCACATTAAACGGCACAAAGATTAAGAACATTTGATGTTATTCTGTACTGTTCTGTTGTTCTACAATCCAAAATTACAAGCTC
>CM065693.1:21328360-21335860 GCA_017654935.2 Phymorhynchus buccinoides
CTCTCGTCTCTCTCTCTCTCTCTCTCCTCTCTCTCTCTCTCTCTCTCTCTCTCTCTCCTCTCTTCTCTCTCTCCTTGTTTCTCTCTGTCTCCCTGTAGTTTCTGAACTGTACCACTTTTTATATATTTATTGTTATATAAATCTTTTATAAATATTAGTTTTTTGTTTGTGCGGTTACATTTAAAAGAAAAAAAATTGCGGGGGGAGAAAGAGGGAGGAAGAGGGAGGAAGAGGGAGGAAGAGGGAGGAAGAGGGAGGAAGAGGGTAATTTGTGTGAGTTTTTGACTCATAATTTATTTTTCGATTTTTTTTTTTCAAAATGTGTACGTACGTTTCTGGCTGTTTTTGTGAGTGCGGCGTGTGTATGCGCGTATGCAGGCGAGGACACGGATTTGACCGCCAGGGGGCAATCAAACCACTAGGGGTTATCACGCGGTATTCTTAGTTGGGCGTAGTGTTAAAGAGAGAGGGAGATGAGTCCCACCCTCTCTCTCTCTTTCTCTCTCTCACTACGCCCAACTAAGAATATCGCGTGATAAGCCCCTACTGGTTTGATTGCCCCCTGGCGGTCAAATCCGCGTCATAAGTTGACCTGCACACAGTGCGAATATGTGTGCGAATATAGATGTGTGCTGCAGGCCTGTCATGTCATGTAGGAAAATATTCACATTTGGGCCCTAAGCTTCATGGGGGGTTTTCATCGGCACTGAGGCCTATTCATCTTTATAAACGATTGTTCATAATAGTGTTTTTATAAAAAAAAATGTTTTTAATGAAATAACTAAAGGCCGATAACTCTCTATCAAAGGAACACAACTTTGCACCAAATCCATCTATGATGACACCACCACTCAGCTCTGTGCAGATAAGAGGAGCAGGGAAACTGCCTTCAAAAAGAAGGCTGTGGTGCCGTGGGTAACTTTGGTGGGGAGTGGTGTGCCTGTAATGGAGAGTTGTACACCTTTCTTCATTTTGGGAGGTAAGGACAAAGACACTGAAAAGAAAGACTAACATCCGGTCACTTTTCCCTATATGAGTAGTGAGAACAGAAACACTGGTTATGTCCCTTTTAAACGTGACACATTTAGGTTACATTAACTCTTTTTTTCAAACCTGAGAGAGTTATCTTTTCATGAGTCAGCTATACTTTGGATAACTATCCCACTAACGATAACTCTATCAGCCCGGCTCGCCGTAACTCTTAAATAGTCCATCTTACCCTTTTAGAGTCTTTGGTAAGGATAGGCCCTATTTTATGCACGTCACAGAGGAATCCCCAATATTGCAGACAGAAATCTTTTCTCTACCCAGGTAAGTTTAATGGTAAATTTTGGCTGAGGAATGGCTAGCGTTGAAAGAGTTTAAGAGCTCTGCTAATAGGACGCTAATCCAACCACCACCACCATTTTTAGCGAGCAAAATAGGACTTTACCTGAACTTGCATCAGAGGAATCGGCCGAGGAGGCAGGAGAAGTGGCGTCACCAGAAGCAGCAGGGGCGGCGGTGGTAGTGGGGGCGGCGGTGGGTGGAATGGTGGCAGCATTCACTGAAAAGAAACATGAAAAAGGAAGTCCATGATTTTGCAAAACGGTCCCTATTATGTTATTGCCAAGTACACAAACCTTGAGATGTTTGCTGAAGAAAATGTAAGCGCACGTGCAAACCAACGCATCTAGTCACCACATGTGCTCATGTTCGTGTCTAATTATGATACGCATACACAGATCAACAAACCCATTCTTCCTCTTCACAAGAACTCAAAAGTGGCATGATCAAATCATTTCGTATTTTGCCCAAACTTATTTCAGTTATCTGTGCATCAGATCCTAAAATGTCATTGTATTCGTAGCATTAGTTTGGAAGCAAAGCTCAACAACTATAACACAATCCCTAAGTTGAAATCACAAAACACAGCAGCTCAAAACGTGTCAAAATTGGGCGTGTCCACCCAAACAGGAATACGCTGTAGCTGTATAAAGCAGCATTTCCTCCGGGCTTCCTTGACAATGTAAAGGGTTCACGAGACATTGTATAAATTGTTCGCCTTGCCAACAACAGTGGATACACCCGATTTTGACACTTTTTGTGTGCATGCAGCCAAGTTCTTGTGATTTTCTAATTTGGGGGTGGTGTTGTTTCTTAAGCAATTGTATCAAAATTAAACGCACGAATGAAATAAAACTGAACATTTTGTGTTCACAAATAATTGAATAACACATCTGCAAGATTTGAAATGATACTAATGAGACGCTGTTTTATGTACGCATAAAATGCACGTTTTTTTGGTCGGGCAGTATGTAATTGGATGGACTCAAAGACTGTATATAGGGGAAGACAAGCATCCGGTCTCTTTTCCCTATATGAGTAGTGAGGACAGAAACACTGGTTATGTCCCTTTTAAACGTGACACATTTACACGTCGATAGGCCAGTTGAATTCTCCGTTCAAATTCCAGTCTGAGTTTTTGGATAGCCGCCGCTGTGAATGGTGTATAACTACCCCACTAACGATAACTCTATCAGCCAGGCTCGCCGTAACTCTTAAGTAGTCCATCTTACCCTTTTATAATCTTTGATGGACTGGGAGTGAGAAAGAGAAACTTGAAACTTGAAGTTTAAAACTTGAAATGTTTAAGACGATAACTGAATAAGCGACGATATTTTCCTTTCATCAGGTCCTCTTTGAAATATAAACAGTAAAGAAAAACAAACAAACAAACAAACTATGTATGACTACAGCAAATAAGTAAATCAATCACACAGAGAGAGAGAGAGAGAGAGAGAGAGAGAGAGAGAGCGAGACACAAGAGAGAGAGCGAGAGAGAGAGAGAGAGAGAGGGTGGGGTGAGATGTTTGGGAGGGAAAGAGAGGAAAAGAAAGAGAAAAGTGAAGAGACTAAGAAAGAGAGGGAACAAGAAGAGAGAGAGAGAGAGAGATGAGAGAGAGAGAGAGAGAGAGAGAGAGAGAGAGAGAGAGAGAGAGAGGAGAGAGAGAGAGATTGAAATTGAAATTGAAATTTGAAATTGAAATTGAAAAATGAATTTTATCGACAATAGCAAACAATGCTCCGATGCCAAGGAAACACAAACCATGAACTAAAGAATAATATAAGCCTAACTGGCGACTAAATCAGTTCATAAGATGTTTTTAAAGAAACATAAAATAAAACATCTGACATAGGCCTACATAGATAGATTACACTAGAGAAAAATAAATTTACACTAAAGAAATAACTGTCAGACTGACCAACCAACAATAATATGTAAGTTACCAATAGGGTAAGTCGGGTAATGCACCACCAAGTTATATGCAACACAATCCATTTTTTTTCTTTTCTAAGCTTTGTAGCTTTAGCTAAAAACAAAGCATAACACTTTATGACATTTTCATTCTCTGAGGCAAGTAACTTACAGAAATGATACCTCTGCAAATTGAGAGAGAGAGAGAGAGAGAGAGAGAGAGAGAGAGAGAGAGAGATTGAGAGAGAGAGAGAGAGAGGGTGGGGTGGGGTGTGGGGGTGGGGGGTGTAGAAATAGACAGACAGGCAGGCAGATAGACAGTGGAGAGAAAAAACACATAGATAGGAAAGGACAAATATAAAAGAACATTACCCATATTCAGTGCCGAGATGGCCCATAGTGTAAGACCGAAAATGCACGCCGCTTTCTGCAACAGAGTAATATCATTGTAGAAGAAATACATTTTTTTTTCTTAAATTAAAACAAAAATTAAAGTGCTACGTTTAGCCCGTAAGCGAGAAAAACATTTAGGGAACCGTTCTTGAAGAAGAAAAAACCCATTTTCATATTATGTTGTTCTGAAAATCGAGCTAATAGGCATCAGATACTGTCTGAGGACCAATCCTCTGAAAACCACAGTAAAAGGACCGTCAAGGATGCACAGAAGGGCAGCACTGGAACCAGTTCCCATCATGATAAAAAAACAAATAAATAAAATAAATAGATAAATAAAGATTCTATAGCGCTCTTCGATGGAAAAAAAATCATCCTCAGAGCGCTTTACAAATTCCGAGAGAAAACAATCAAAAGAAGAAAACATTATTACAAAACATTATGAAGAAGTATATAAAAAAACACACAACATAAATAAATAAAAAATGCTCACCCCGTTCATCTCCACCCACTATCATTTTTCACATACACATTACAGACACCATTTAAAAAATAAAATAAAATAAAAATAACGCATTTTTAAAAACAAGCGCGGATTCCCAATCGTTTATGGCACGCGACTATTTCAACTACAAACACGGGCATCGGGGGGCAGGGGGAGCTGCAGATTCCTTAAATATAATTTTGAATAGAAATGTCACTGTTGCTCATTTACATTATGCTCTTCACAAACACCATTTTTGATCAAACACTTTCACTCCACCAGACTGCAACCCAGCGGTCTATTTTTACCACTTCAATCATTATATACAACGAGTCGCTTCCCCTGTCTTTTCAATAAATTTAATCTGTAAAACATAATTTTATCTCTGCACTATGAAATAAATAGGAAAAAATTTTCGTAACTTTTTTATAGCTTTTGGAAAACATTTAAAACTATTTATCATACTTATACTCATCGAAAGAAGCACCGCATACTCGGCGTGTCTGTTGCAGTGTCGGTATTACGTAGGTTTATTATTTTCTAAGCTTTAAAATGAAGATTCATGTGATCTGTTCCGTATACAATTCTTTCCATACTAAGCTTTTATAGTATCACAGACTTATGTTTTGATTAAATAAATAAATAAATAAATAAATTTATAAACTCAGCACATAGTCTCATTTTCAAGCTTTTATAAGATCACTGACTCAGCAGTTAGTCTATCAGAACCTGAAGCTTTTGCCATTTTAAAGCTTTTAAATAATCACTGACTTCTGTTTCTGACATACGTTTGCATTTAACATAATAGTTGCCTACTCGTATCTAGATGACGTATTGACAAATTAACAACCATAGCATCATCATTTGTCATGCTTTCACTATTTTCTTTGCAATTATCTCTAGTATGCTTATCACCATCAAACACTGTTTTAAAATGTCTAAGCCATTCATAAGTTTGAAACAAAAATTGGAAGCGTTTGTTTGTAGCATTTCTGATTATTTTCCTAAACGTTTTTATGTTCCTTTTGAAATTTGCAAGTTTCCAGAATATGTTTTTATATTTCAATCTTTTCCCTTTAAGTTGCTTTTATATTGGCATTAATCATGTGAAAAGGTAAGTGCTCCTGCTTAAAAAATAAATAAATTGTTTTTACCTTTACAAATACATCTACAGTATATAACTTTAAAGACACACGGACCCACCACGACCCTTGAGTTTATGTAGGTCGCTGTGACGACACATAACAAATGTCCCCAATTTCAAATTGAGTCTGCTCTTTAAAATGATGTTTTGTTTTCAATTTGGGGGGCATTTGTACGGGAGTCATACACGCGAAACCAGTGATTTTGACACGTGATTTGTCATGTCATCCTACAAACTGTTATTCCTGTTACGTGTAATCATGACTGCTTCGTAAACTTTAAACACGGGTAGTAGTATGTAAATTAGACTAAACTGGCAAAACGATTGGCAGTTCGTTCTAATTTACATGTTACTACCCATGTTGACTATTAAGACGCATTCCTAATTACGGAACCTGGTTTTCCTACTTTCAGTATTAAACCATGGATTTTTCTTACTAAATACAATCTTAAATGCAATTTGTTTTACACACATGGCTAACCAGGCCACTCCAGAGAGGGAGAGAGAGAGAGCGGAGGGAGAGAGGAGAGGGAGAGAGATAGAGACGAGAGGGAGAGAGAGAGAGAGAGACGAAGCTTTCTTTTCTAGAGAGAGATAGGAGAGAGAGCGAGAGAGAGAGAGTGGAGATGGAGAGATAGAGAGAGAGAGAGAGAGAGAACTTGAAATGTTTAATGGGGATGAACTGAATAAGCACAACAACACTTCTTTTCATCAGGTCCTCCAACAAATAAAATAATAAACAGGGCAAATAGAGAAATTAATAGATAAACAAACAACAATATTTATTATAACATCATTATACGACAGGCAAAAGGACAAGGAAATAGTAGCACCACATAAGAAGAGAGAGAAGAGAGAGAGAGAGAGAGATGAGCGAGAGAGAGAGAGAGATAGAGGGATAGAGTATACCATTTTTGCCATGTTCTGTGAGTTGTGGTCAGTTCTTGTTGTTTCGTGTGAATGCTGCCAGAGCAAACAGCGGACTCATTTTTATACTCCCTCTGGCCACTTTTTCCACAAACGACCCAGATGTCCCTGCGCGCACGCGCTTGTAACTAACTGCGGTTTATTAATTTATTTAATTAATGCTTAGCAATTAATGTCAAGCACAATTAATTGTCCAGCATTCACAATTCAAATTTGTGAAAATAGGCTCCATACGACCTTGAAAAGGCAAGTCTTTTCAAGAAAGGTCGTTTGTCAAGGGTAAGCTTAGGGGAACGTCGGTGTACATGGAACAGGCAGCAAAGCTGGCACACCCCTCTCCAGAAGAACTGGAGGGGAAATAAACCTCCCTGACACCTTTACTCAACTGAGTTATTTATCCTGAATTGACGTCACATGCAAAAATGTCCCAAAGCATGTTTGTGGATGTTAAGTTTGTTATTTCCCCCCCCCACATTGATGTAGATCTTGACAATGCTGGGGTTGAAGAGAAGGGTTGAAGCTTTTGTAAAACTTACTCCTTCCACTTATGCTTTTCTTTACAACTCTGTTTTTATTTTCAGCCCACTTTCTGTTCAGTTATTCTATGATCTTATTTTATTTATAGCTCTGTTCCCAGAGCTCAATCGTCTTCCAGCGACATGGACATGGATGCTGCAATCAAAGTTGTCACTGATGGAGACAGGGAACTGTGGGGAGGCATCTGCTTCTTCTTCTTCTTCTTCTTCTTCTTCTTCTTCTTCTCTTCTTCGTCGCGTTCAACAAGGCCGTGCATCAAAACCTCGGACCGAGTGATGTCACAAACATGGATGTCCGGCGATGGTCATCTGCCGTTCCCTAATGTTTGGTTCCGAGGTCTGTCCTTCCAGGCCAGGTCTGTTGCCGCATCCCATCATATAGAGGACAGTCCTGAAGGATGTGGGAATGGTCTGGTCAGCTTGTCCGCACTGGCAAAGGGATGAGTCTGCGACACCGCGGGAGGCATCAAGGACCTTTGGTGTCCAACCACCGCCCTGAAGCGCCGTATGGACGGTGGGAACTAAGTAGCTGTGGGGAGCATGAAGAAGGAAGACCCCTAGTTCTGTCAATGGACCTGGAGGGTGAGTTGGCTGATTCCTTCAAGTTCAACTGACATTTGTTATTCACAATAGGAGAAAGGTACCAGAATATCTTTCTGAGGTTTGCTTTTTAATGTTATGATAGCTACAATAACTCATTTGTATCAATTATGAAAAAAACATTGAATTCTGTTTGATTTGCGTTGATTACCTTTCCATTTTGTTCTTTCTCTTTCTG
>CM065693.1:21340860-21345637 GCA_017654935.2 Phymorhynchus buccinoides
CGCGTGGGGATATTGTGAATCTGTCGTTACAAATAGTCCCCTCCCCACCTCTTCGGGAAGTTTCTGTGTTTGCAATTCCTCTAATCTGTCAATCTCTTTGACTTTGCCTTTGCCCTTTTGATTTCTTACAATTCTTTAGGACTCATTAGCCCATTCTCCTGCCTTTAATAAAAGCTCCCAAAATAATGTTTCTCCTTAGAGGCTCTCAAAAAATTCGTGATGCGCCGACTGAAGCAACGGGATGGAGACCGCTGGAAAAAACTGAAAACTGGGATGCCTATGTACCTTACCCATTTATGGCCATAAGCATGGAAAACACGAAGGAAGAAGAAGAGGAAAGTTGGCCAGATTCCTTACACCCTATTCAAAACATACCCTTAACAGATATTTAATAGAATGCTAATAAAATGTTGATAGAAAAAATCTGACGAGTATTGAGAAAAACAAAAGACAAACTCTTTCCGGGGACTTTCCGGTCTGTCCGTTCAGGCGACAGTTTTCATTCCCTTGCATTGCAAACAGCATAAACACTTAAAATAAAAAGAAGAAAAGGGGACTTGAGAAAAGATTGATCATTTTTAAAATATGTTTTAGATTGTGTTGACCTCCCCTTCCCTCACGCTGAGTGAATACACGCGTGCGCGCGCACACCACACAACAAACACATACATATGCGGAGGTGCGCTCGCTTGTATTAACCATTACACAGAAGCATTTTCATTACCCTTAATATCGACACTCCCCCTCCTCTCTCTCTTATCGTTGTAAAATAAAAGGACACAGGTTAAAGCATTGATGATTTTAAAGCTTCTAAGGCTCCACGATAGAGGACTTGCAAAGAAAAACATATTAAACTATGATATGGACGATACTTAGGCCATATTCAAAGGAAAAACATGGAGTGGTAAACAACAAACTGGGGCCATTACATTGTTAAAACATCATTACATTGTATTTCCTTGGAGAAGACCCAGAATGGAATCGGGATTGTGTGACTGTCCCAAAGGGTAGGACAGGGAAAAGTACGTATTCTAAATGGCTTCCCCGCCCACCTGCCGTGCGCATCTCGACCCTTCCAACGGAAGTGTCGCCATCTTAGTTCCCTTATTTGTGTGTAAACAAAAGTGAAAATTGGTTATCTAAATGTGTAAAGGGAAAAACATCCCCAGATGTCATAAATACAGTTTAGATAAGTTTCGGAATGGAACAAAGCCAAATACGCACATCGATCTGGCATTTTTAAAACAAAGCTACTAAGAATGGCGGTTCTCCCATTAATAGGGCGCTCCCTGTGGCCGGATATGGGACGACCACGTGGGTACAAAGCCATAGAAAGACAGATTAATCCGCATTTTAAGCAAAAAAGTGACATTCGGACTATATTATAGGATCCAAAAGCAGGTAAAAATATTTTTACACAAAATTTCTTAGAGCAAGTGGACACTGTTTTTAACGCCAAAATTTTAAGATTCTCAGTTGAGAAGGCACACGCCTTCTGCCTATGTGTGTGATCCTAAGTTGCGGGACATTTATACTCCTTGACAGGGCCTGTCCAGTATAGGAAGAGAAGACGAGAAGGAAGAAGAAGAAGAAGAAGAAGAAAAAAAGAAGAAGAAAAAGAAAGAAGGAAAGAAGAAGAAGATTAAAACGAACAAAAACAAATAGGTCCTCGTATTAAACATGCTTTTTGAAAACAGAAAAAAAACATCTTTTCGTTTATGATAAGTTTACATTGTGTATTTGATTCATTAAATGGAAGACTTTTAGTGTTGAAAGAAAAAGTCTGTAAAAACTATCGCTGTTCCATAGATTAGAGAAACTCTTCTATGCATTAATCAGTCTTAATTGTGGGCGGTTACCAAATAGCGATGGGAATTGAAGTTTAACCGAGGCGTGGTAACAGCTACACTATCTGTAATTGTTAAAAAAAAATCGGGGACTTTTACTGGGGTTGCATCTGCCAGTTCCGGCATTGCCTCAGTATTGTTCCACCATCTTGTATCTACAAAATGCCAATGTTCTGCTTCCAGACCGCGACGAACGTTTAAAGCACCATTTTTCTTCTTATCATAACATTCTTTTTCTCTCATCGTCAATTTAATATATTATTGTGTGGTTAGATGTACAGCAAAACTTAGCAACTTTACTCTGTGAGGCCAATTGGAAATAAAGTTTATCAACAGGGAAATACCAGGTAGGCCTACGAGGCTGTTAAAAAACTTACGGCATTTATATACCCGATTTTTTTTATCTCCAATTCGGTCACAAGTATTTTATAGCTTATAATTCAGATTAATCACAGCATGTTTGATTGTGAAAGAAATGCACTTGAATAAAGCTGTCAAAACATCCATTCCAAGCCTTGCCCGAAGTTCGATTTGGTTATACACCTGCAGCTATATTCCACGAATCAATAGAACAGCGATTGAAAGCAGCGCCTGGAAAGCTAAACCATGCCCCGACAGGAGGAAAACGAGAGGGACAAACCTATGTAAGCGCCTACTCCCCAATTCAATGTTTGGCAAAATCCACAATAGCATTTACATGAGAGTGAGAGAGAAGAGGAGAGAGAGAGGAAGAGAGAGAAGAGTCAGACGAGAGGAGATGAGATGGAGAGAAGAGAGAGCAGAGAGAGAAGATTGATATTGAATCATAGTTCACAAAGTTTACTTGATCCAGGTGTTTCTGCCCATGTCCAGAGGGACGAGAGGGGGAGAAGAAGGACAAACAGCAAGGAGAGATGAGAGAGAGAGAACGAGAAGAGCGAGAGAGAGAGAGAGAGAGAGAGAGAGAGAGAGAGAGGAGAGAGAGGAGGACGACGAGAGAGAGAGAGAGATGAGAGAGAGACAGATGAGAGGAAAGATAGAGAGAGAGAGAGAGGAGGAGTAGAGGAAGGAGAGGAGAGAGAGAGATGAGAGGAGAGAGGGAGAGAGAAGAGAGGAGATGATATTGACATCAATAGTTCACAAAGTTTCTACTGATACAGGTGTTATGCCCATGTTCAGAGGACGAGAGGTGTAGAGAAGGACAAAACAGAGAGAGAGAGAGAGAGAGATGGAGAGGATGAGAGAGAGAGAAGAGAGGGCTGAGGAGAGAGAGAGAGAGAGATTAGGGGCAGCTAAATATTACCAATAATTCCTTCCATGGTGACTTGCTACGCGTTAAGCAAGTCAGTAATGACCTCAAACTGCTCTACAAAAACTTATATATATAAAATAGGGAAAACCGCATGAAAACCCTCTGCCTCTCTTTCTCTCTCCGTCTCTCTCTCTCTCTCTCTCTCTCTCTCTCTCTTCTTCCTCTCTTCTCTCACTCTCTTCTCCTCTCCTTACTCTCTCACTCTCTCTCTAAAATGGCACACAAACTACCTTTGAAGGGACCACTGCAAGCATCCACTCGCATAGCTCTTGCTGGAAGAAAAACATAAGACCCGAACAACTGTTTCTTTTCCCATTGAGTTTGGCATAGCTATAAAGGCCCCAGCCTATTGGTATATCAGGTTGGCTAGATACGATTTTAAAAAAAATGGAGATGTTTTCTCGTTTATCCGTATTACTTATCATCTTCAAACCAAACCTTTATTTCCGTGTTAAGCTAAGGCTTTTTGCGTGCTTTAGGTCTCGAAAATATTGGGTCTTCAATGAAAGTAACGGAAATTCATTCCTGTCAATGATATTGGTGAACAGATCTGCCAATGCTCAGTAATGTTGGGTTGAATGGTCTTGGCTGTCCACATCGAAGACACACACACACCCGCGCACGCACGCCGCACACGCCACACCACACACACACACACCACACACACACACACACACAACACACACCACACACACGTACACCACACACACACACACACACACACACACCACACATGAATAACAGAATAAACAATAATGCTTTAGCCTTCGTTTCCAGGTACAACTGGACTTCTGTCTTACTAAACTAACAGCCGGCCCCCCCCTCCCCCCCCCACTCCCCTCCTTTAAAAAAATCGTTCTCCTTAACCCTTTCACCGCCAGCCTTATTAAGCATAAATCTCATTATTAAATGTACTGGGTTAAAGAACAAAATCCATTCAGCAGTATTGGGGATTCTCTGTGGACACATATAAAAATTAAGGGGTCTTATCCTACTTCACCAAATAAGACCCACTAGGGTCCTTGGGTAATGCACCCCAATTTGATGCCTTTTAGTGGACATAGGTGTTAAATCACCTGTGGTGCTATAATGCGGGGACTTTGCGGTTAAAGGGTTAATGCACCATGTTAGGAAATGTTTGGACATTCAAGGCAAAAACCCGCCCAGATCACGCCAAAAAGGGACTGATGCAACCCCGTTCCTTTTGTGGTGCAAAACCAGTGGACCCCAGGCGAAACCGGCATCTCCTGCGGCCCAACCCTTGCAGCCCAGCCAACACCTGCCTGACCAGCCCATGAAGCCAGCCTTCCGATCCAGTCCGCGATCCAGGACCAACCAGAAGCCCCAGCCTAACACCTGCTGACCAAGCCCATGAAGCCAGCCTTCGATCCAAGTCCAGCCAGTCCGCGATCCAGGACCAACCATGCAGCCCAGCCAAACACCTGCTGGACCCAGCCCAGAAGCCCAGCCTTCGACCAGTCCAGGCCAGTCCGCGATCCAGGACCAAACCATGCAGCCCAGCCAACACCTTGCTGGACCCAGCCCATGAAGCCAGCCTTCGATTTCCAGGTCCAGGCCAGCCGCGATCCAGGACCAACCATGCAGGCCCAGCAAACACCTGCTGGACCAGCCCCATGAA
>CM065693.1:21348637-21351137 GCA_017654935.2 Phymorhynchus buccinoides
ATTTCCATTGATGATGCCCATTGAATCAATTTACCCAACTGGATTCTGAATCAAGTTTCAATTGATCATTACAAAGTGTCTGTTGAACTTACCTGAGAAGGGGCCACCTGTAAAACCTGCGTTAAAAAAGAAGAAGTCAGTATTAGGGCTAGTTATTGTTCAGGAAACGCCATTATATAGATTAATAGATATATTGGTCACCACATCTTTTACTTTTCAGTTCGTCCCCCCCCCCTCTCTCTCTCTCTTTCTTTCGCTCTCATTTTTTATTTTCTCTTGTATATTGTTGGTGTAGGCTGTATTGTGCTTATGTTCCTTCTTGATAGAGTCCTTAACCCTTTCACCGCCAAAGTCGCATTTTAGCACCACAGTGATTTAACACCTATGTTACTGAAAGGCATCAAATTGGGGTCCATTATCCAAAGACCCTGTTGTCTTAGTTTTGGGAAGTAAGGATAGACCTTATTTTATATCTGTCACAGAAGAATCCCCAATACTGCAGATGGATTTTGTTCTCTATGCAGGTACATTTAATGGACATTTTTGGTTCAAATATGGTTGGCGGTGAAAGGGTTAATGTTTCGTATTATTATCGTTGTTTACCTAAATTCTCTTTAAGGAGAGAGAGAGAGAGAGAGAGAGAGAGAGAGGACGAGAGAGAGAGAGAGAGAGAGAGAGAGAGAGAGAGAGAGAGAGAGGTGGTGGTGGTGGTGGTGGTGGGAGGGGGGGGGGGGGGCAAGATGTAGTGAGAGAACAGAGATGGAGAAAGTTTGTGTGTGTTGTTGTGTTTGTGTGTGTGTGTGTGTGCGTGTGCCGCCGTCGCATGTGTTTACCACCCGCACACACAAAATTTATTTCACTTTCCACAGCCTAATTACTGCTTAAATTAATAAAAAGAAACGTTCATAACCAAAAATGAGCGATTTTCCATTGATGATGCCCATTGAGTCAATTTACTGAACTGGATTTTTAACTAAGTTTTGATTGATCATTACAAAGTGTGTCTGTTCAACTTACCTGAGAAGGGGCCACCTGACACACCTGCGTTTAAAAAAAAGAAGTCTGTATTAGGCCTAGTTCTTGTTCAGGAAACGCCATTAGTTATACATCTTTCACTTTTCAGTTCACACACACACACACACACACACACACACACACACACACACACACACACAGACACACACACACAGACACACACACACACACACACACACACACCACACACACACACACTCTCTCTCTCACTCACTCTCATTTTTATTTATCTTGTACATTGTTGATGTAGTCTATTATATTGTACTTGTTATGTTCCTTCTTGATAACATCTTTCTTTAATTGTTTGTATTATTATCGTTGTTTACCAAACTCTCTTTATAAGGAGAGAGAGAGAGAGAAAGAGATAGATAGACAGATAGATAGATAGAGAGAGAGAGAGTGAGAGAAAGAAGAGAGAGAGAGAGAGAAGTGAAGGGTGGTGGGGGGACAGGGGGAGGGGGGGGGGGGCAAGAGGTTAGAGAGAGAACAGAGATGGAGAAAGTGTGTGTGTGTGTGTGTGTGTGTGTGTGTGTGTGTGTGTGTGTGTGTGTGTGTCACCTGCGTACAAAAAATTGTTCCACTTTCCAGAGCCTAAACTACTGCTTAAATGTTTTAAAAAAGAAACGTTTATGACTAAATATTAGCGAATTTCCATTGATGATGCCCATTGAATCAATTTACCTAACTGTATTCTGAATCAAGTTTTAATTGATCATTACAAAGTGTCTGTTGAACTTACCTGAGAAGGGGCCACCTGACACACCTGCGGCAAAAGAAAAGAAGTCAGTATTAGGGCTAGTTATTGTTCAGGAAACGCCATTATATAGATAGATAGATATATTGGTCACCACATCTTTTACTTTTCAGTTCGTTCACCCCCCCCCCCCTCTCTCTCACTCTTTCTTTCTTTCTCATTTTTTATTTCTCTTGTATATTGTTGGTGTAGGCTGTATTGTGCTTATGTTCCTTCTTGATAGAGTCCTTAGTGTTTCGTATTATTATCGTTGTTTACCTAAACTCTCTTTAAGGAGAGAGAGAGAGAGAGAGAGAGAGAGAGAGAGAGAGAGAGAGAGAGAGAGAGAGAGAGAGAGAGAGAGAGAGAGAGAGAGAGAGAGAGAGAGAGAGAGAGAGAGAGAGAGAGTGGTGGTGGTGGTGGTGGCGTCGCATGTGTTTACCACCCGCGCACAAAAATATTATTTCACTTTCCACAGACTAAATTGCTGCTTAAATTAATAAAAAGAAACGTTCATAATCAAAAATGAGCGATTTTTCATTGATGATGCCCATTGAGTCAATTTACTGAACTGGAATTTTAACTAAGTTTTGATTGATCATTACAAAGTGTGTCTGTTCAACTTACCTGAGAAGGGGCCACCTGACACACCTGCGTTAAAAAAGAAGAAGTCTGTATTAGGCCTAGTTCTTGTTCAGGAAACGCCATTAGTTATACATCTTTCACTTTTCA
>CM065693.1:21356137-21361137 GCA_017654935.2 Phymorhynchus buccinoides
TAATGGTAAATTTTGGCTGAGGAATGGCTAGCGTTGAAAGAGTTTAAGAGCTCTGCTAATAGGACGCTAATCCAACCACCACCACCATTTTTAGCGAGCAAAATAGGACTTTACCTGAACTTGCATCAGAGGAATCGGCCGAGGAGGCAGGAGAAGTGGCGTCACCAGAAGCAGCAGGGGCGGCGGTGGTAGTGGGGGCGGCGGTGGGTGGAATGGTGGCAGCATTCACTGAAAAGAAACATGAAAAAGGAAGTCCATGATTTTGCAAAACGGTCCCTATTATGTTATTGCCAAGTACACAAACCTTGAGATGTTTGCTGAAGAAAATGTAAGCGCACGTGCAAACCAACGCATCTAGTCACCACATGTGCTCATGTTCGTGTCTAATTATGATACGCATACACAGATCAACAAACCCATTCTTCCTCTTCACAAGAACTCAAAAGTGGCATGATCAAATCATTTCGTATTTTGCCCAAACTTATTTCAGTTATCTGTGCATCAGATCCTAAAATGTCATTGTATTCGTAGCATTAGTTTGGAAGCAAAGCTCAACAACTATAACACAATCCCTAAGTTGAAATCACAAAACACAGCAGCTCAAAACGTGTCAAAATTGGGCGTGTCCACCCAAACAGGAATACGCTGTAGCTGTATAAAGCAGCATTTCCTCCGGGCTTCCTTGACAATGTAAAGGGTTCACGAGACATTGTATAAATTGTTCGCCTTGCCAACAACAGTGGATACACCCGATTTTGACACTTTTTGTGTGCATGCAGCCAAGTTCTTGTGATTTTCTAATTTGGGGGTGGTGTTGTTTCTTAAGCAATTGTATCAAAATTAAACGCACGAATGAAATAAAACTGAACATTTTGTGTTCACAAATAATTGAATAACACATCTGCAAGATTTGAAATAATACTAATGAGACGCTGTTTTATGTACGCATAAAATGCACGTTTTTTTGGTCGGGCAGTATGTAATTGGATGGACTCAAAGACTGTATATAGGGGAAGACAAGCATCCGGTCTCTTTTCCCTATATGAGTAGTGAGGACAGAAACACTGGTTATGTCCCTTTTAAACGTGACACATTTTACACGTCGATAGGCCAGTTGAATTCTCCGTTCAAATTCCAGTCTGAGTTTTTGGATAGCCGCCGCTGTGAATGGTGTATAACTACCCCACTAACGATAACTCTATCAGTCCGGTTCGCTGTAACTCTTAAGTAGTCCATCTTACCCTTTTATAATCTTTGATGGACTGGGAGTGAGAAAGAGAAACTTGAAACTTGAAGTTTAAAACTTGAAATGTTTAAGACGATAACTGAATAAGCGACGATATTTTCCTTTCATCAGGTCCTCTTTGAAATATAAACAGTAAAGAAAAACAAACAAACAAACAAACTATGTATGAATAAGCAAATAAGTAAATCAATCACAGAGAGAGAGAGAGAGAGAGAGAGAGAGAGAGGAGAGAGAGAGAGAGAGAGAGAGAGAGAGAGAGAGAGGGTGGGGTGAGATGTTGGGAGGGAAAGAGAGGAAAAGAAAGAGAAAAGTGAAGAGACTAAGAAAGAGAGGGAACAGAGAGAGAGAGAGAGAGAGAGGCGGAAGAGAGAGAGAGAGAGAGAGAGAGAGAGAGAGAGAGAGAGAGAGAGAGAGAGAGAGAGAGAGAGAGAGAGAGAGAGAAAAATGAAATTGAAATTGAAATTGAAAAATGAATTTTATCGACAATAGCAAACAATGCTCCGATGCCAAGGAAGCACAAACAATGAACTAATGAATATAAGCCTAACTGGCGACTAAATCAGTTCATAAGATGTTTTTAAAGAAACATAAAATAAAACATCTTACATACATACATACATAGATTACACTAGAGAAAAATAAATTTACACTAAAGAATAACTGTTAGACTGACCAACCAACAATAATATGTAAGTTACCAATAGGGTAAGTCGGGTAATGCACCACAAAGTTATATGCAACAATCCAATTTTTCTTTTCTAAGCTTTGTAGCTTTAGCTAAAAACAAAGCATAACACTTTATGACATTTTCATTCTCTGAGGCAAGTAACTTACAGAAATGATACCTCTGCAAATTGAGAGAGAGAGAGAGAGAGAGAGAGAGAGAGAGATGAGAGAGAGATGAGAGATGGGAGAGGTGGGGGTGGGGGTGGGGGGGTGTAGAAATAGACAGACAGGCAGGCAGATAGACAGTGGAGAGAAAAAACACATAGATAGGAAAGGACAAATATAAAAGAACATTACCCATATTCAGTGCCGAGATGGCCCATAGTGTAAGACCGAAAATGCACGCCGCTTTCTGCAACAGAGTAATAGCATTGTAGAAGAAATACATTTTTTTTTCTTAAATTAAAACAAAAATTAAAGTGCTACGTTTAGCCAGTAAGCGAGAAAAACATTTAGGGAACCGTTCTTGAAGAAGAAAAAACCCATTTTCATATTATGTTCTGAAAATCGAGCTAATAGGCATCAGATACTGTCTGAGGACCAATCCTCTGAAAACCACAGTAAAAGGACCGTCAAGGATGCACAGAAGGGCAGCACTGGAACCAGTTCCCATCATGATAAAAAAACAAATAAATAAAATAAATAGATAAATAAAGCTTCTATAGCGCTCTTCGATGGAAAAAAAATCATCCTCAGAGCGCTTTACAAATTCCGAGAGAAAACAATCAAAAGAAAAACATTATTACAAAACATTATGAAGAAGTATATAAAAAAACACACAACATAAAAAAAAAAAAAATGCTCACCCCGTTCATCTCCACCCACTATCATTTTTCACATACACATTACAGACACCATTTAAAAAATAAAATAAAATAAAAATAAAGCATTTTTAAAAAAAAGCGCGGATTCGCAATCGTTTGTGGCACGCGACTATTTCAACTACAAACAAGGGCATCGCCGAGCGGCAGAATTCTTAAATATAATTTGAAAGAGAAATGTTGCGCATTTACATTATGCTCTTCACACACAATTTTTGATCAAACACTTTCACTCCACAAGACTGCAGCCCAGCGGTCTATTTTTACCACTCCAATCATTACATACACTGAGTCGCCTCCCCTGGCTTTTCAATAATTTTAATCTGTAAACCAGAATGTTATCTCTGCACCATTTCGTAACTTTTTATATCTTTTGGAAAACATTTAAAACTATTTATCCTACTTATGCTCATCGAAAGAAGCACCGCATACTCGTCGTGTCTGTTGCAGTGTCTGTATTACGTATGTTTATTATTTTGTACGCTTTAAAATGAAGATTCATGTGCTCTGTTCAGTATACAATTCTTTCCATACTAAGCTTTTATAGTATCACAGACTTATGTTTCTGATAAATAAATAAATAAATAAATAAATTTATAAACTCAGCACATAGTCTCATTTTCAAGCTTTTATAAGATCACTGACTCAGCAGTTAGTCTATCAGAACCTGAAGCTTTTGCCATTTTAAAGCTTTTAAATAATCACTGACTTCTGTTTCTGACATACGTTTGCATTTAACATAATAGTTGCCTACTCGTATCTAGATGACGTATTGACAAATTAACAACCATAGCATCATCATTTGTCATGCTTTCACTATTTTCTTTGCAATTATCTCTAGTATGCTTATCACCATCAAACACTGTTTTAAAATGTCTAAGCCATTCATAAGTTTGAAACAAAAATTGGAAGCGTTTGTTTGTAGCATTTCTGATTATTTTCCTAAACGTTTTTATGTTCCTTTTGAAATTTGCAAGTTTCCAGAATATGTTTTTATATTCCAATCTTTTCCTTTTAAGTTGCTTTTATATTGGCATTAATCATGTGAAAAGGTAAGTGCTCCTGCTTAAAAAAATAAATAAATTGTTTTTACCTTTACAAATACATCTACAGTATATATCTTTAAAGACACACTGACCCACCACGACCCTTGGTTTTATGTAGGTAGCTGTGACCCACATACAAATGTCCCCAACTTCAAATTGAGGCTGCTCTTTAAAATGATGTTTTGGTTTGAATTTGGGGGCATTTGAATGGGAGTCAAACACGCGAAACCAGTGATTTTGACACGTGATTTGTCATGTCATCCTACAAACTGTTATTCTGATACGGTAATCATGACTGCTTCTTAAACTTTAAACACGGGTAGTAACATTTAAACTAGACTAAACTGGCAAAACGTTTGGCACTTTAGTCCAATTTACATGTTACTACCCATGTTAACTATTAAGACGCATTCCTAATTACGGAACCTGGTTTTCCTACTTTCAGTATTAAACCATGGATTTTTCTTACTAAATACAATCTTAAATGCAATTTGTTTTACACACTGGCTAACCAGCCATCCAGAGATGGAGAGAGAGAGAGCGAGGGAGAGAGAGAGGGAAGAGAGAGAGAGAGAGAGAGAGAGAGAGAGAGAGAGAGAGAGAGAGAGAGAGAGAGAGAGAGAGAGAGAGAGAGAGAGAGAGAGAGAGAGATCTTGAACTTGAGATGTTTAATGAGGATGAACTGAATAAGCACAACAACAATTCTTTTCATCAGGTCCTCAAACAAATAAAATAATAAACAAGCAAAGTAGAGAAATGAATAGACAAAGCAACAGCAAAATTATAACATCATTATACGACAGCAAAAGGACGAGGAAATAGTAGCACCAATAAGAGAGAGAGAAGAGAGAGAGAGAGGAGAGAGAGAGAGAGAGAGAGAGAGAGAGAGAGAGAGAGAGAGAGAGAGAGAGAGAGAGAGAGAGAGGGAGAGTCTTACCATTTTTGCTATGTTCTGTGAGTTGTGGTCAGTTCTTGTTGTTTCGTGTGAATGCTGCCAGAGCAAACAGCGGACTCATTTTTATACTCCCTCTGGCCACTTTTTCCACAAACGACCCAGATGTCCCTGCGCGCACGCGCTTGTAACTAACTGCGGTTTATTAATTTATTTAATTAATGCTTAGCAATTAATGTCAAGCACAATTAATTGTCCAGCATTCACAA
>CM065693.1:21366137-21371137 GCA_017654935.2 Phymorhynchus buccinoides
CATGGGGATAAGTATGTTCTGAAGAGCTGTCGGACGATGGTCGTGGTGGCGCCCTTGGAGGAGGACCTCATTCACACTGACTCTGCGACTAAGACATTATTGTCGTCAGTTGGGGGCTTAGAAGGTGGTGTCCTGCACATGTTAGCGCATAACAGGCTTCACTGAACTCCACCGACGTGACTCAGCAGCAGTGCAGTGTCTCCTCGGTTGGTTGCCTGCTGACTGCCTAACTTAGATTCGCTTCCATTGGACTGCCAGTTTCGGATTCTGCGACCAGACAATCCAGGATGTGGCTGCGGATTGGGATTCGGAATGAGCGGCGTGGGAGCAACGCCACTCTCTCTCTCTCTCTCTCTCTCTCTCTCTCTCTCTCTCTCTCTCTCTCTCTCTCTCTCTCTCTCTCTCACTCACTACGCCCAACTAAGAATATCACGCGCTAAGCCCCTACTGCCCCCCTCTCCCCTCTCCTCCCATCTGCTCTCTGGCAGTCATACTCGGAAACGACAGACTGGCATACTGTTGGGGGAAGGGAGGGTAGGGAAAGACGAGGGGCGTGGGGTGGTGGTAGGCCCTAATGGCGGGTAGGTACCGATTGGTCCTATCCCGTTACGTCCTATTACGATTTTGCCCTGTGTTTGACGTAATCGCGCCGACGCTAAACCCAGTGCCGTTTTGTCCTAGCTCCAGTTTCGATTCGTCATATTCGCCAGCTGTGCGTGCCTTTTCGTCCTTTCCTGAACGTCGCATAAACTTCGCAGGATTATACGCTTCTCTTTCCGAGTTTGACGAGTCCACGAAACAGTAAGCTATCTGCAGTATCGACTCCATCTACTTGCAATTTAATTGGATAACGGCAACGTCAAGCGTGGCCATGTTGGCCATGTTGTCTTGACTTTTTAAATTTCTAACCCTAACTCCAACCCTAATCCTAACCCTATCCCTTTCCCGGGCGTTCTATCCTAACCCTATCCCTATCTAACCTTACCTGTTGTACACGTGTTCGTGCCTTTTCGAGTGAACGCCATGTGTATTACGTTTAAATACAAGAAAAGGACGAAACGGTACTGTCTGAAGGCATAGGACGAAACGGGAAAAGACCAAACGGGAAAGGACGAAACGGGAAAGGACGAAAAGGCACGCATCCCTAATGGCAAGGGTAGGCTATTACATCATTATGGAAGATGGGCCGGTGCAGTGGGTGGATGCCTCGTGCCTCCATACGGGGAGCTGAACGACCCCGCCCCTCCACGAGTCTCTCCGCGTGGGGATATTGTGGAATCTGTCGTACAAATAGTCCCCCACCTTCTGGAAGTTCTGTGCTTTGCAATTTCCTCTAATCTGTCACTCTCTTTGACTTTGCCTTTGCCCTTTGCTTTCTACAATCTTTCTGACTCATTAGCCCATTCTCCTGCCTTTAAAAAATCTCCCAAATAATGTTCTCCTTAGAGCTTCTCAAAAATCGGATTGCGCCGACTGAATGCAACGGGGAGACCGCTGAAAACTGAAAACTGGATGCCTATGTACCTTACCCATTATGGCCATATAGCATGGAAACACGAAAGAAGAAGAAGATGGAAGTTGGCAAGATTCCTTACACCACTATTTCAAACCATACCCTTAACAGAATATTTAATAGCTGCTAATAAAATGTGATAGAAAAATCTGACGAGTTTGAGAACAAAGACAACTCTTTCCGGACTTTCGTCTGTCCGTCAGGCGACAGTTCATTCCCTTGCATTGCAACAGCATAACACTTTAAAAAAAAGAAGATAAAGACTTGAGAAAAGATTTGATATTTTTAAAATAATGTTTTTAGATTGTGTTGACCTCCCCTCCCTCACGCTGAGTGACATACACGCGTGCGCGCGCACACACACAAAACACATACATATGCGCGTGCGCTCGCTTGTACAAACATACACAGACGCATTTTCATACCCTTAATATAGACACTCCCCCTCCTCTCTCTCTATCCGTTGTAAATAAAGACACCGGTTAAATGCATTTGATGATTTAAAGCTTCTAAGGCTCCCCCGATAGAGACTTTGCAAAGAAACATATTAACTATGATATGACGCTACTTAGGCCATATTCAAAGGAAACATGGAGTAAACAACAACTGGGCATACATTGTTAAAACATCATTTACATGTATTTCCTTGGAGAAGACCCAGAATGGAATCGGGATTGTGTGACTGTCCAAAGGGTAGGACACGAAAAGTATGTTATTTCTAAATAGAAAGACAGATTAATTCCGCATTTTAAGCAAAAGTGACATTCGGATATATATAGAATCCAAGCAGTGTAAATATTTTAAAAAATTTTCTAGAGTAGTGGACACTGTTTTTAACGCAAAATTTCAAGATTCTCAGTTGAGAGCACACGCCTTCTGCCTATGTGGTGTGATCCTAAGTTGGACATTATACTCCTGAAGGGACACTGTTTTTATAAGCAAGATTTTAGATTCTCAGTTGAGAGCAAGAAGATCCTAAGTTGGACATTATACTCCTGAAGGCCCTGTCCAGTATAAGAAGAAGAAGAAGACGAAGAAGAAGAAGAAGAAGAAGAAGAAGAAAAAGAATAATAATAATAAGAAGAAGAAGAAGATTCAAACGACAAAAACAAATAGTCCTCGTTATTAAACATGCTTTTGAAACAGAAAAAACATCTTTTCGTTATTGATAAGTTACCATTGTTATTTGATTAATTAAATGGACGACTTTTAGTTTTAAAGAAAAGTCTGTAAACTATGCTGTTCCCATAGATAGATAACACTCTTTCTATGCATTAATCAGGTCTTAATTGTGGCGGTACCATAGCCGATGAGGTTTAACCGAGGCGTGGTTACAGCTACACTTATCTGTATTGTTAAAAAATCGGGACTTTACTGGTGTTGCACTGCTTCCGGGCATTGCCTCCAGTATTGTTCCCACCATCTTTGTATCTACAAATGTCCCATATGTGTCTGTTCCAGACCGAGAGGACGTAAAGCACCATTTTTCTTCTTCTCATAACATTCTTTCTTTCTCTTCATCGTTAATTTAATATATATTGTGTGGTTAGAATGTACAGCAACTTAGAACGTTTACTCTGTGAGGCAAATTGGAATAAAGTTTATCAACAGAAATACCAGGCTAGGCCTACTGGCTGTTAAACTACGGCATTTAATATACCCGCATTTTTTTTTCTCCATTCGGTCACAAGTATTTTAGCTTAAATTCATGATTAATCAACAGCATGTTTGATTGTGAAAGAAATGCACTTGATAAAGCTGTCAAAACATCCATTCCAAGCCTTGCCCTGAAGTTCGATTGGTTATATCACCTGCAGCTATATTCCACGATCATAGAACAGCGATTGAAAGCAGCCTGGAAGCTAAACTATGCCCAGACCAGAGGAAACGAGAGGACAACCTATGTAAGCGTACTCCCACTTCAATGTGCAAATCCACAATAGCATTTTACATGAGAGAGAGAGAGAGAGAGAGAGAGAGAGAGAGAGAGAGAGAGAGAGAGAGAGAGAGAGAGAGAGAGAGAGAGAGAGAGAGAGATGATATTGATATTCATAGTTCACAAAGTTTACTGATATAGGTGTTCTGCCCATGTCAGAGACGAGAGGGGTAGAGAAGGACAAACAGCAAGAAGAGAGAGAGAGAGAGAGAGAGAGAGAGAGAGAGAGAGAGAGAGAGAGAGAGAGAGAGAGAGAGAGAGAGAGAGAGAGAGAGAGAGAGAGAGAGAGAGAGAGAGAGAGAGAGAGAGAGAGAGAGAGAGAGAGAGAGAGAGAGAGAGAGAGAGAGAGAGAGAGAGAGAGAGAGAGAGAGAGAGAGAGAGAGATATGATATTGATATTCATAGTTCACAAAGTTTACTGATACAGGTGTTCTGCCCATGTCAGAGACGAGAGGGGTAGAGAAGGACAAACAGAGAGAGAGAGAGAGAGAGAGAGAGAGAGAGAGAGAGAGAGAGAGAGAGAGAGAGAGAGAGAGAGAGAGAGAGAGAGATTTGGCAGCTAAAATTATTACACTAACTTCCTTCCATGTGACTTGCTACTCGTTAGCAAGTCAGTATGACTCAACCGCTCTAACAAAAACTTTATATAAAATAGGAACAGCATGAAAACTCTCTGTCTCTCTCTCTCTCTCTGTCTCTCTCTCTCTCTCTCTCTCTCTCTCTCTCTCTCTCTCTCTCTCTCTCTCTCTCTCTCTCTCTCTCTCTCTCACTCTCTCTCTAAATGGCACACAACTACTTTGAGGACCACCTGCAGCATCCACTCGCCTAGCTCTTTGCTGGAAGAAAAACATAAGCCCCCGAAACTGTTTCTTTCCCATTGAGTTGCGCATAGCTATAAGTGCCCAGCATTGGTATATAGGTTGGCTAGATAGATTTCAAAAAAATGGAGAGTTCTCTTGTTTATCGTATTATCTTATCATCTCAAACCAACCTTATTTCCGTGTTTAAGCTAAGCTTTTTGCGTGCTTTATGGTCTCGTAAATATTGGGTCTTTAATGAAAGTAACGGAATTCATCCGTCATGATATTGGTGACAGATCTGCCAATTGCTCAGTAATGTTGGTTGAATGGTCTTGGCTGTCACAGTTCGAAGACACACACACACACGCGCACGCACGCACGCACACGCACACACACACACACACACACACACACACACACACACACACACACACACACACACACACACACACACACACACACACACACACACACACACACACACACATTGAATAACAGAATAACAATAATGCATTAGCCTTCGTTCCAGGTACAATGGACTTCTGTTCTTACTAAACTAACAGCCGCCCCCCCTCCCCCCCACTCCCCTCCTTTAAAAAAATCGTTCTCCCTTAACCCTTTCACCGCCAGCCTTATTTAAGCCATAAATCTCCATTAAATGTACCTGGGTAAAGAACAAAATCCATCAGCAGTATTGGGGATTCTCCTGTGACAAATATAAAATAAGGTCTATCCTTACTTCCCCAAACTAA
>CM065693.1:21381137-21401137 GCA_017654935.2 Phymorhynchus buccinoides
CTGAAAGTAACGTGTGACTTTCTCTTGCTCCATACAACACCGACACGAAGTGGCCACAGCTCAGAAGCAGCATGGTGAGTGACACCAGCATCCATGCTGAAAGAACCGTCGCTGTACAATATGTAAAATAATAAAACTTGCACTGCCAGGACCCCTGTTTCTTTAAGTGTTCTAATACTTCTATATTAAATATGTATTTGATGAAGTAGTCAAATGGTTGTATCAGAACTAACTGGTCAGACACGGCCAGAACTATGAAGAAAACACTAGTCGTGGGTGAAGGAAGACGAAGCATGATCACAATTATCATAACATTCCCCAAAAGACCAAAGCCACAGGTAATTGCAAAGCCAATGTCTTGAATAAGGTAAGATGCACGTGAGTATGGCTTGCTTAGAGCATGCCAACTATCCCTTTCAAGACGATGTGAATTCTCTATTCTGCCAGTCACAAGAAACTGTATAGTTTGATAAGTTAAAGGTGGACCCTGACGGATGAGTTTTTGTAAGAAACACGTCGAGATCACCAGGAAAACACCCTTTACAGAGATTGCAACACTCAATTTGCTCTGGTTTCCTAGAAATGAAACCGTCAAATCGGCGATTCCTCCTTGGCGGAGGTGCTGGAAGTCAAATTCTTTCACCCAAAGAGAAGGCGTGTGTCGTCTCTTTTCTAATGGCCGCCAAATCGTTTGCACGAAATTTCCGCAATACAAGCCTTTTTTATATACAGTTTATCTAAAGGAGTTTCGCTCACAACAAAGGAAATAGCTCCAATTTTTGTAATGCACTACAAAAAAAGAAAACGCTTCAACCACAATGAGTGACCTCCACCCACCCCATCCAAAATGGCTACTCTCTCCGGCATCTCCGCCAAGGAGGAATCACCGTTTTGACGGTTTAATTTCTAGGAAACCAGAGCAAAGTGAGTGTTGCAAAAACTCCTTTAATTACTATGACATAGGTGTAAAAATGGAGATAATAAAGAAGAAAAAAGAAAGAAGAAATATAAGAAGGAGAAGAATAAGAAGGAGAAGACAGACCGAGAGAGAGGAGAGGGGAATGGGGGGCGGGGGCGAAAATAATACTTAATTGAGAGTGACAGTGGAAAAAGTTTCAAAACGTTTTGTGTGCAATGCCATTTATGCATGCATCACAATCACAATCACAATATTTATTCGTCCAATAAAATGGAAGAAAACAAATAAGAAACAAATGACCGTTACAGTTTACCAAACACTTCAAAGCAATCAATTACATAGAAAAAATACACAGCCTATACACAAAAACAAAGCGTTTATCACCAACAAACCAAAATACAAACCAACAAACACATAAACAAACAACATTGAAAACCCATACTGTAGCATGTCACTGTATCTAAGTGGTACTCAGCCTGTCCTTCCCATCACGCAAGTCACACTTGTTTTGTCCATGAACATCTCTCACACAATCAAAACGAAAAGATGAATGACAGTATGTGTGTTGTGCATGGAAACAAACTAAACACGGATGTAAAACTGCAATAGGCTTCGCATACTGGCTAGAACAGTAACTTTGTAGTTCAGACATACTCCTTTAAGAATATGTAATATGATCTCATTAACGGTGATGCACTAAATTTATACTCTTAGATTTCATGTTTATGCATGTCCACATGGGAAAAAGGAGATACCAGTTAATGAAAAAACATAATTAACGTCTTAATACCTATTGAGATGTAAGCGTAAACAATATCTGATGACTGAATTTGACCCCAAATGATTAACTTTAATCAGTTGAATATATTTTTATTTTTATTTTTTTATTATGTAGATTTGTGGTATGAAAAGGTAAATCAAAATCAGCAGCGTTGGCTTCTTTGGAAATTGTGTTTCAATCAGGCTGCAGAAATTCGTTACAAATATATTGTTGCAAGATGGAAACTTACTTGCTAGTGTGTCATGACATATCATGCAGAACATTTTCCAATTGCAATCATTTTCAAACTAAAAAATAAACGCAAAATTCCATGCTTAATATTTCGCTGATATGCTGCTTTGTATATTGTTCGCTGTTATGTATTGCAGACTATGATTCAGGCTTTGCTACACTTTCAGACATTTTGTTAGACATTACAAGCAACATATACTGGGTAAAGGAAATAGGATAAAATATAGGGTTCGAAAAATATTTGTATTACAATGTATATGTCACAGTAGAAATTGGAATCCATTAGGATTCGGAATCCTACTAGTACAAAGTAGAATTCCGAAAAAAGGTGAAACGTTTGTTTAAGGCCGTGTACACACAGATATTCCATGCGGAAACCAGTGCGTAATCCATAAATAAGTGAAACAAAGAAGGGAAAAGATTTGCGCACGTGTCCGAATTTCCCCATTATGCGTAAACTTATATCCTTCTTTCTTCTACTTATTTAGGGTTTTCCCTACAGAACTTACGCGTCTAATGTGAACCCGGCCTAAGAGTCGTTTTCTTTTCAACAGTGCAAGATCAACTTTTATTGAGTGGTTCTTGATAGGAATTTAGGACTCAAAATCAGCTGAGTGAAAGTCAGTTCCGTTTCGTTCTTTTAAATATATTTTCTCCTGCATGCAACGTTTGCGCAATTCAGTGTAGGCGTAAATCATTAGACGGCATCCATGGTTCCTCAACATCTGAACTTGTTTTTCTTGGTTTCGTGACACAAGCCGTACAACTCTTCAGCAATCTTCCAAAACTCTGCCCTGAATTTTCTGTCGCTTAGACAATACAAGTAGAAGTGAACAGCATATTTGGAATACCACAGGGAAAAGGTTGCAATATAAAACACCCAGTATTGTCCATTTGGATTTGGATCGTTCCAATGAGCATAATATACCCAATACACTGTGATAGGTGTTGAAAGAACAACAAAACAAATACTTGCAGTGATCAAAGTTACAGTCAACGAGGACGTACTCTGAGGTCTGGACTCCTGGGTAGTTTGTTGCACAGGAAGACGTTTCACAGCTCCGATAGACCTTAACAATGACCACAGTAGAACACTGTTGCTGAACAACAACAATACAAAAGGTAGCAACTGAGCCTGAAATTGGCGTATCCAAAGCAGTTGCCGTTTGGGTCCAAACGGCTTACAATACCCTCTACGTGTAACATAGTGATACCATGGACTATGACTGTTTATCAAAATGAGAAGGGCGATTACTATGACAGCAATAAGTCGCGATTTTCCTTTCGTCCACACAGCATTGACCTGAAGTGGCCACAGGACAGAAGCGGCTCTGAGCATGGTGAGTGCCACAAGCATCCATGACGACAGAGGTGATGCTGTGTGAAGTACAAGTATATTAAACTGACACTGCCATGAACCACGTACACCGGAATACAACCAACGCATTTTCGTTGTAAATAACCAGTCCAAGGGTCCCGTAATCAGTGCTAATTGATCAGACACTGCCAGAACCTTAAACAAAGCACCATACGTCGATGTAGGAAGACGATGGGTGATGAGAATTATCATGATATTTCCAAAAAGCCCAAAAGCAAGAACAATTGGAAAACCAATATCTCTTATGAGATCGCCCACATTTATATATTGTTGGCTTGTGTCGTACGTAGAGGGCCTATACTGAGTGGAACTCTCTGGGTTCTCCACTGTACTGACCACTTCCGAAACGTGGAAAATGACGGTTGCTGGATTCAGTGAAATGTTCATAGTGAAGTTTGCATCATTAATCTAAGATGGCACTATACATCCACATTCACTTTCAGCTGAAGGCTTTCGCAAATTTGCACATTGCAGATGGCACATACCAATTGGCACCCAGCAGTTTCTCTGCAGATTCCAGCGAATGAAAAAGGGAACATCATTTAAGTTTCCAGTTATAAATGTGATATAATTTTCATACCATTTGAATAGGTACCAACATTGTTTTGCATATATTGCAGTGTCCCTTAAGTACGCTAGTCTAGAGGCAAAACAAATAAAATATAATAAAAATGGTAATTTGGATACAGGAATTATATGTCCATATTCTTGATATTATTCTTATTTATGTTCTGTCTGCCCATTTGTCTGCCTTTTGGAGTAAATGATCAAAATGTAAGCTTTCTTTTCAATGCATGATGAACTCCCATGGCAAAGTGCCAATTGGCTTAAAGAAGACAATAAGTGAAAGAAAACAGTACGTTTTAGTTATTTGACATCTATTGAAGACGATGTTGATTTAACTTGACAATTTGATCTTCATTAAGTGTTTCATGGATAACTAACGTAAACAACGAATTTGTATATTTTATTGATTATTTTTTTAGAGAGGATAAAAATTATTGTTCTGCCCTCTGCCACCTAAACCGTCTTAAAATCGCCCACACTGATGAATACCCGTGCGATCAGGACCAACCTACCATGATCTACGACGCCAAACCTGGCCAGGGGGAGTGGAGCTACAGGTACAGCTCTGGGGCAGCCGCACCGACCTAGAGAAGACTGTGGGGTTCATCATGGCGACCAACTTAGAAGTTTGACGCTGCCACTTACATCGTCTGCAGAAGAAGACGTTCTGCCCTCAGATGTTTCTTCGTATTTGTATGTAGGTACCTGCAATGCGATTTAGGGTGGATGGGAAATGTTAAGGTTTCAATGTTTGTGCCAGTAACCTGTGTATTTTATAAACAAAATGTAATGAAGACATTTAGCTGAAACAGAACTGTACCTGAAACAAAAGCGGAAACAATGCAATAAAATTCAATCTTGTTAAAATTGTGAAATATGTGCATCTTTTATTAGACAGCTCACTATCATATATTCAGTTGTCAGAAAACGTTAGAAGCCACTGCTACCCTCTATACTATTATTATAGCGACAGGTTGACAACTACATCTTCATGAGGTTATACTATCTTGGTGAACTGAGCTTCGTTTCCTGGTCGTACGAAATATTCCGTAAAACTCTTCAGCTAGCCTGAGAAACTCCCCTCTGAACTTGCTGCCAGTCAGACAGTACAAGTAAAAGTTGACAGAACTGTTAGTGGCTGCTCCGACATTGGAGAATGACCACAGCACGTAGTACTGCCCCGTTATAATGGGGTCATCACTATTGATGGAAACACCTTGCAGTACATAATGTACAGCGGTTGGTGCTATCAGAAGGAAAAAACAAACACTTGCAGCGATCAAAGTGACAGTCAACGCAATAACTTTCTGTCCTCTGGAATTCTGGCTGGTTTGTTGTACAGCAAGACGTTTGTTAGTTGTGACAGATCTGACCAGTGTCCACAATAGAGCACTGTTACAGACAGCCAACAACACGAAAGGTAAGAGACAGTTTTGAAGAATGCGTATCCAACGTTGGATTGTTTTCAAAAACCATTCGTATGATCCTGACGCGTAAACACAACGTCCCCGATGTACATCATATCCATGCAGATAATGACATTTGATCAGAACTAAAATGGTGATCAATATACACATACTAGCTTGTGATTTTCTCTTGCTCCACACAGCACCAACCCGAAGTGGCCACAGCACAGAAGCAGCTCTGAGCATGGTGAGTGACACCAGCATCCATGCCGACACAGTGACTGCTGTCCGAAACATAAAAAAGTAAATCTTGCACTGCCAGGACCCCTGATGTTTAAAGTGTTTTACATTAAACATATATTTGATGAAGTAGTCAAATGGGAGTATCAGAACCAACTGATCAGACACGGCCAGAACTATGAAGAAAACACTGGACGTGGATGAAGGAAGACGAAGCATGATCAGAATTACCATACAATTCCCCCAAAGACCAAAGCCACAGGTAACTGCAAAGCCAATGTCTTGAATAAGGTATGATGCATGTAAGTATGGCTTGTTTAGAGCATACCAACTATCCCTTTCGAGACGGTGTGAATTCTCCATTCTCCAGTCACACCAATGTAACTTCTGCTTCTTCTTCGAGCTACAAGTGTGTCTTGAAGGTTGCTAAATCAGTTTGTTTGGGGATTGTATGGTATCTGGTTTGTAACAGAAGCTTGCTTTTATACAATTACATATTATATATATAAGTACTGAAAATATGTATATGACAAAATTGCATACTTCACGCTAAACAGCAGCATTGCTTAGAAGCAATGGTAAGCCTATGTGCTAGCCATCTTTAGAAAATATAAATAAATCAATAAATCTTGTTCGTACGCTTAATATTTGTACGGACGAATCTTCTTTCAAATTTACTGACAAACAAATGTGTAAAACAATGAAACTTTTTTTTTAAACTTTCGCAATTATTCAAGCTCGAAGTTTTGACAATTATGGTAATTTTGCTTTGGCCGAATCTGCATTACCAAGGGGACAATTCCTTCAACAACATTGTCCTCCAACCAGCCGCTGTGGCGTAGTGGTTAGCATCACGAACTACTGGCTGGGAGGTCACGGGTTCGAATCCCATCAGAGGCGAGGTTTTTTTCGGTCCTGGTCTGAGTGGCTATGGGCTCAATAGGAAGATTGAAACCACACAGTCGAGCTTCATCGACTTAACGGATGCGATTCTGGAAGTGTTGCTCTAATTTCAAGACCAATACTGCATAATGTATGTAGTTGTCGGGCCTAGTTAAAGCCGTGATATCATTATGAAAGGAAGCATAGAATACAGCCCTGTCAAGTAGTCTCAGACTGATACGGAACTCCATAGCATCATCATCATAGTCATCTGCCTCATTTCCATCAATCATCAAAAAGAAAACGTATCAAATTATGTGGCTGTGCATGCCCTCCTCTCATGGTGACCACAGTTTCGGTTTCCAATCCAGTCTATGCCTTGTTGCGTTCGGGTCAAAGTCATGGGGATCAGTGTGTTCTGGGGAGCTGTCGGTGGACGGTCGTGATGGCGCCCTCACGCTGGCTCCGCGACAAAGAGAATAGTGTCGTCAGTAGGGGGCTTAGTAGGTGGTGTCCTGAACAGGCTCTACTGAACTCCACCGAAGTGACTCAGCAGCTGTGCCGTGTCTCCTCAGTTGGTTGCCTCCTGACGGCCTAAAGGCCACCCTTAGCTGCCCGAATCCAATTCGGCCGAACAGGGTGTTCGCCGAACGAGCGAAGTCAATTAAGGGTCTTTTCATTTTCGCCCGAATCCATCGTTCGGCCGAACCGTGGTTTTGTCCCTTAATCTAACCCGAAACGAACTGTGCGGAAGTGACCATTTGACCCCAACGTCATAGTGAGGCTCAAAGGCCTTCTTCGGTAGTAAACATGTAGGCCTAGGCTAAGCCTAGAAAATCCCCCACGCCCTTAAATTTGTGCATCTCGTCTATAGAAAGAAAATAACCTAGAAGTAACTTTTTTTTTAAGGGGAAGCAATAGCATTGAATTATCTTCATATAATAAAATGATGTGACGATGACAGATCGATGAACAGGCTTTTGGTAAACTACAGTGGGGTGAAGCCTAGAGCTTGACATTATTTTTTATAGTCACTACATCAGTGTGTGCGTGTTTGTGTGTGTGTGTGTGTGTGTGCGTGTGTGCGTGCGTGCGCGTGCGTGCGCATGTTTGTGTTGTGTGTGCGCGTGTGATGCGTTCATGTAGGCCCCTATACGTGTATGTATGCATGGTGTGTGTGTGTAGGGGTGTGTGTGTGTGCTTGTGCTCGGTGTGTGAGTGTATGTTGTGAATATTATGTTGTTATTTCATGCTTGTGAACTGTGTGACAATGCATACGTGTATTAGGCCTAGTAGTCGTAGTAGCAGTCACAGTAGTTGTTGTTGATTAATATGTGTATTGTTTTGTCTGCTGATGTTATTGGATTTTTGTTTCATGTTTTTATTCCATTTCAATTTTGTGTAAAGAGCCCTGTAGCCTACATAGTAGGATGGGCGCTATATACATTTTCCTAATTATTATTATTTGTGTGAATGATTTAAAGAGTGGAGTGAGGGAAAGAGAATATAGTATTTTTTGTTTCAGACTTAGGGGATGTGCACATTACATGCAGAAATCTCATGCGCATATCTGAACATAAGTAAAAGAATGTAAGAAATACATTAAGCTTAAGCGGATGAGATAAGCACATGGGGAAACATATGCACTTATTCCATCTGCTTATTTCTTACTTTCTTTTACTTTTGCTGATGAGCGCATGAAGTTTAGGCATGCAATGTGCACATCCCCTAAAAGCATCAAACACAGTGACTTGTACACATAATATTATTTGCTCATCTTCTTTTTCTGGATACTGAATGACTGAAACACATACCACACACTATCAACTATCAGCAAGACAGCCATTATGTGTTCTCAGTCATTCAGTCTCTTGTGTGTGTAGTGGGGGGGGGGGGGGGGGGGGGTGTTCTTATAATGGGAGGTTTTATAAGGGGGGTTTCACTGTATCTACTCTGAGTGATTGACTCTTGAGTTTATCTGCTTTGTTGAACTATCAGCAATCTTTCTGGATTGCTTTTCAAAATGCAGTAAGGGATTTGTCATTAGAAGTGATTAGTAATAATAATAATAATAATAATAATAATAATAATAATAATAATAATAATAATAATGAAAATACATATAGCACAGTATCCCACAGTAGGCTCATCACTAATTACTAATGCGGGCGCATACAAATTATACTTAAAAGTAAAGTCTCATATAAAAAACATTAAAAACATGAAATAAAACATGAACCTGTATACAAATTAAATAGCATATCACCCCAAAGAATGAGTTAAAAAAAATCACACACACACACACACACAGAAAGAGGGAAAAAAATAAGCGGACGCGTAAATGTAGGACCATGTGTATTTGATTACATATAAACATTTGGAGAACAATATAATTTTGTAGGTGATTTGTGATGCCAACATGATCTTCATTTCATTGGTGGTTTTGAAAAGTGGACTGGCATCAAGGTATTATATGTATGGCATTGACACAATTCACCACTTCCTACCATCCATACCCTGGATAAAGTAGATACTGTATCATGAAATCACAAACACATTGACACACTCACTGACTGCATGCACACTCACACAATCAGTCATGTAATTAACATGGAATTGTTTTGGAGAATGGTTTGTCACTGTGTGCAATAATGCTTTGTTTTCATTACCTCTGCTACTTTTTAGTAATTAGTGAACAATGAGTGATCAAGACAGAAAAAACAGAATGAAAACAAATTTATTGACATATATTTATGTACAATGTGTTAATAAATGACATGTAACACACCTATAACATTGCCAAAAAATGAAATTAAGCAAGAAGCTGCAAGTAAAAATGCCAATATGAGCTAAGTGACAGTTGGACATAATTATGTGGGGTTTTTTATTACATGTATTGATAAAAGTCTTTGTTTTGTAATGGTGGTGTGAATAACAACAAAGTTTGATTTGAGAGGCGTGGCACAATGTTAGACGCTACCTGTTGTTTGACGCTGCGCGTTGTATGGCCTGGCACAATGTTTGACGATGCCCGTTGTTTGACACTGTGCATTGAATGGCGTACCGCAATGTTTGAGGCTGCCTGTTGTTTGACGCTGCGTATTGTATGGTGTGGCGCAATGTTTGAGGCTGCCTGTTGTTTGACGCTGCGCGTTGTATGGTGTGGCGCATTGTTTGACGCTGCCTGTTGTTTGACGCTGCATGTTGTATGGCGTGGCGCAATGTTTGACGCTGCCTGTTGTTTGACGCTGCACGTTGTATGGCGTGGCGCAATGTTTGAAGCTGCCTGTTGTTTGACGCTGCGCGTTGTATGGTGTGGCGCAATGTTTGACAATACCTGTTGTTTGACGCTGCGCGTTGTTAATGGCGTGGCGCAATATTTAACGCTGCCTGTTGTTTGACGCTGAACATTGTATGGCGTGGCGCAATGTTTGACGCTGCCTGTTGTTTGACGCTGCATGTTGTATGGCGTGGCGCAATCTTTGATGCTGCCTGTTGTTTGATGCTGCGCGTTGTATGGCGTGGCGCAATGTTTGACGCTGCCTGTTGTTTGACGCTGCGCGTTGTATGGCGTAGCGCAATGTTTGACGCTGCCTGTTGTTTGATGATGCGCGTTGTATGGCACTGCATTGTATTAGTCTTTGTAGTAGGTTTGTCATATGTCTGTTCAAATGTTATCCAAGTACCATAGGCTGTCATATAGACAGATAGTCACACACACACACACACACAGCCAGGAAGGAACAGACTATGCTGAAAACATTAACCAGCTTTCGCCACGCGGCTGGTTAAAAAAAAGGAAAATATAAACTAATAAAGGAAATCTTCTTTCTTCTTTTTCTCTTTAGGGCCCACGAAAATTAATAAATCAGGACATACTGATACAGACACACACAGAGACACAGACACACATACACTGATACAGTTAAACACAGTACACACTTAAATGCACACTAGGCCTAATCAAGATTTATGGTCAGGTCAGGTCAGGTCAGGTCAGGTATTTTGGACGACCAGGCCTTGCAGCCTCTCAATGCGTCCTTCCTTTCGGTTAGAGTTTGGCAATTGCTGTGGCGGTTTTTAGCATCCATATTGATGCACTAATCATGGATGTACTTTAACACTTTATGTGGTAGTCATTAGTCAGTCTAGGCCCACATACTTCTACAACCTACTGCAACAAAGACATAGAATATAATTTTGTTTCTGCATCGCTTAGATCAGATTAAAGTATAGATCTACATGTATATGCTTAACACTTGTTTAAGTCTGCGGGATTCTGTCAGTCACGATGACAAGAAATCTACACAACTTGAGTCCAAACATGAAATGTGTCGATTGTTTTGTAGGCCTACTTTCACTTCTGACTGACTGGGCTTAGGCCTCTACTCTTTCTCTTTGCTTTACTTTCACCACTTAGCCAGGCACACGGCTTTTCAGAAAAAGTTGACCACGTATACTATTGTTCAGCTTCATCAAATTTCCAACAAGGCTACTTTGAATTGGAAGCGATAGCATTTATCTTCAATATAATAAATGATGTGATGATGACAGATCGATAAACACTGAAACAGGCCTTTGGCTTTGTCTTGGTCTTCCGTGTTCGTGCTGATCGAGTAATACAACTCTCTTGTTCACAAAACTGAAAGAAGCAGACTTTGAGGTTCGTAAACATGACGAGGGTGACAAAACTACATCTTTGCATTATGATCTAGACTAACATCTGACGGCAAGAAAGAAAAAGGTAATCGGAAGAAAAAACAATGGCGTGTTTTGGATAGATCACTGATCTAAAAATAAAGATCAGCGACAACTTTTTGTTACTTCAAGTATGAAGAGTTCCTGAGTTCGGCCGAACGAGAAACTTGTTCGCAGGACACGACTTGTGAACAAGATTCGGCCCGAATGGCTGTTCGGCGAACAAGAAAAGTCGGTTCGGGCTGCAGGTTCGGGGGCAATTAAGGGAAAACTCAGTTCGGCCGAACATTTCTGTTCGGCGAACACAGATTCGGGCTGTCCGTTCGGGCAGCTAAGGGTGGCTTTAATATAGATTCACTCCACTTGGACTGCTGGTCTCGGATTCTGCGACCTGAACAAGCCGGGATGTGGCTACGTGTTGAGATTCAGAATGAGCGGCGTGAGAGGAACACCACTATACGGCCCAGAAAATTGGGCAGAAAAAACCCTAAAACAAAACAAAAAAGCATTGCCCTCCAACATGCCTACAAATCTTTTTTTAAAAAGAAGAAAGTACAAGAAAACCTTGAAGGTTGCAATCACAAAATGTGAGAAACCTACTTTAGATAAATTTGAATAATTGCCAATTATTTTGAACCCTCTGCGTCCTAACAGCTTTATTAGATAAACGTTTAGCATTTAGCAGAGGGGAACTCAGGGAACCGTCCCTTTAGAGCGGGCGTCGAGTGCTTCTGGAAATTTGGCGAAAAAAGTATACGAAATGAGAACCTTTGCCGAAATTTTGGGAGCGCTCCAGGGTCAAGTTTATCTAGATAACGGTCGCCGCGCGAATAACGCTTACGGCAAACGGGGCCTAAGAAACACCCTAAACGTTTGCTAAGGTCAGATAACTCTTTAAGCTTACTCTTCAAGAGAGATAAATCATACCTCTCTGTCAGTTTGTACAAATTTTTCGATTTCACCCACGTCTATTTGTGTGCAGAAAATTAAATTTGCACTATATTATGCCATCTAACATGATGAAAATTAGAGCACTCCAAAACACTTGCGTTTGTTTAATTTGCTAAAATCATCCTTTCACGATAGACTAAAGAATATTTGCTGTGGCAAGCTTGTTGTTTTGGTCTTTCATTTTTTTAAAGTTCAAGTCTCGTCACGCGAGATATAAAAAAAAGCCGGAAGTATTGATATTTCCCATGATCCATCAAATAGTTTGTGGCTTGCTACCTCAATGACAGCCACAAAACGTTTTTGACAAACGTCGGTGAAATAGGTGTTTCTTAGTACCGTTTTTGCCGATTTGCGCTCACGCTACGTAACGTTAGCCCTTTTCTTATCGATTTATAGACCCCCTGGTCTTGCTTTTCGCCTTACTCACTTTTGACAATCTATCCCGGATGTAAATGTTACCCTATCACGGGCTGATGTTTTTCTCGTTGTTGATTAGATTAAGATTGGCTAAGAATGATATCATATATAATTACCCAGTCAGACAAGTGCTTGTGATTTATTTGGCTAAAGTTGAGTAAATTCGATTGTTACATCCTGCTAGTCATAAACGCTCTGCGCACCCAGGGCGCTTTGTTGTGAAATTTGGCCCAGGACACCATGGCTGACAGTTCGTTGGGTGCACGCACTGGTAGCTGTGCTGTTCTGCCCAACAATCTGCCGGTGGCATGGTGTGAATGAGTTAACACTATTCATAGGTGAATTACACACGTTGTTTTCCCCAAAACTGCCAGCATTCAGTTGCGCAGAGTTCCATAGTATTTCAATATTTTTCTAAGTAACTATTTAATGAGCTCCAACAAAGTGGGGAACTATTGTTCTTGTCTGAGTCCATCCGTGCGTCAGTCCGTCAAATGGAACTAATTCACACGAGGGAGCTTTAAATCCGCTCGAGTTTTTCGTCTTTGTTTTATGTATTTTATTTATTCACAATGATTGGTAGGTTTGAAAACCAAAATTTCATAGTTATTTTGAAAAGGTAGTTTGAACACTTCATGACAATGTGCTATGACACAGCAGACACGAGAGAAAAAAGCAACATAAATAGGCAAACACGTGGATTCGGTGCTCCTAAATACTCCAAAGGAAAATACAAAACCGGCAATGATTTGATAGTTAGTGTTAACTGCTGCACACCAAAAATACATGCAAAAAACAACAACACCACGACCTTCTACCTGTATGCCTATGACGTATTTCACTGACGGCTATGCTCTTTTTCTCAATAGGCTTAATATATAAAGAAGTGAAAAACTGGATCTATAAATCGATAAGAAAAAACAAGAAAGATTATGAATGGATATATTTTATTTGATCACTTAGAGAGCACTGTAAAGTTACCACCATACAAACATGCAGACAGGTCGTTGAAACTGGGCTATTCTAGCCATTATTTGACGCTATTTAAACAATTTAATTCAATATTAATATGTGTTCAAATGAAATGTGTCCTGCAACTTTCTTTGCAAATTTCGGCAAAATAGGTAAAAAAGGAAATGACAAATTCTGCAGACTCAGTAGTATACTCCTGTAACGGGGAAATTATAACAATGTACAACAAAATTATTTTATTGAATATAATTATTGTATCTACCAAAATGTTTAAGCAGTCATCACCAATTGGTTTAGACAACTTTATTCAAATATCATACAAAATCAAACAATGATGACGTAATGAGGGTGACAACAAGCAAATGCTTATAACGCACCCTTTCATAAAGAATAATTAACAATATGGCAGGAGGAAATAAATTTTAACCAAAACAGACAAATACATAGGCCTACACACATTTAGAAATTGTTTCAACTTTTATATACTAAAGGAGAACGGTGATTAAAATGAAACTGAACAATGCAAAAATACAGTGATACTGTAAGCAAATTAATAAAGAGAGAGAGAGAGAGAGAGAGAGAGAGAGAGAGAGAGAGAGAGAGAGAGAGAGAGAGAGAGAGAAGAAAGAAAAAAAAGGGGGAAAGAGGGAGGGGGGGATAAAATAATTTAAAAGACAAGATAAAGAATGAGAGACGTGAATAATCTGTGTATAAAATAGAAAGACAATTTATGAAACCTGTCAGCATAATTACGCATAGTAACAAACATATTTGTATTAATAGTAATACATAGCCAATTTCCATCTGGCGTCAGACAAAGGAGCATGCCTGCACATTTTCTGTATACAGATTATAGGGCTGAAATGAAATGACCAATCAATCAGAATTCCATGCATTATCAATAAATCGTGTTGTGTGTTTGTTCCCGGATTTGTTTCTATGTCACCTGACAAAAGTAACAATGACTGTTTATAAAAATATGCATTATTTAATGCCAGGACTGTGTTATTTTCTTCTTTGACATGAGAGTATTTGTGTTCTTGTTTCAAAAGAGAGAAGATATCCACACAATTATTAAAGACAAGGAAATGGATGAATACAGATATTGTTACTTTGTGTTTAGAGTGCAGGTATAACAGTGCTAATAAAGGTACAAAGCTAAACTTGTCAATGCTGGCTAACTTTCTTACATTGGCTAAAGCTTTTGGATAATACAAGCCCACCCAGGCCCGGTACATGTTCAGGTCCACAGCCATCTAAGTGACTGTGCTCAACAGCACATAAAAAAGAAAGCAGGCCAGGGCAGACGGAAGCTGTAAGGGTGGGTTCACATCATGTCTCGCAAAAAAAAGTAATAAAGAACAAGAACAAAATAAAGAATGGAAAAGTTTGAAAAAATACAGATGATCTGTACACAGAAGATACAAGGAAAATGGTGCACACCTGGTGCAGCAAAAAGCTTACAGACTTGGCAATCAAAACATGGTAAGATTTGCCAAACATGAAAGCCAAGAAAATGCCAGCATTCAGCACAAGTATGCGCCGCGCATACGTGTGTGTATGCGCGCGTATGCTTGCGCGCGCAAGTGCGTCTTCAGTGCTTGCATACTCGCTTACATGGAGAATACAATTACTAGAAAGTAGCTTGCTTGATTTATGAACTCCGTGGAATAAAATCAAAGAACAAGGTAGTACTACGGCAATCACGAACGCGCCTTAATTAAAAATAAACCCCAGTTAACAGGGGTTGGGCTTTAATGCTAAATTACATGGTAGGCCTACTACTTGTAGCCTATTAATTGTCTAAGGCGTAGTCATGATTACCTCGAAGTTGCTTGTCGACGAAACGGATAATTTATTGTTGCTATTCCAAACCTGTTAAAATACACGGAGACAGTACTATACTACCAGCATGAAATGCACTATGCCTTATGTAGACAGTGCAACCCGCATGGAATACAATTACACTTTGTGTTGGAGCAAACCTAACACGTAGGCCTGCCTATTGAGGAACCAATGATACCGATAGGTTGCTTTGTTTGATGGCTTGGAGTCAAAACGGACTAGCTTTAGACAGTCCATTGACGTATGATTGGTTTTGGTATTTTACAAAAACTAATAACTTGTATCAAACAATGACTGCAGAAATATAAAAAGGGGGTTTTGCTTTTTATATTTCAGCAGTCTTCTTTTCTATACAAACCATCGTAATAAATAACAAGGGCGTCGCCGAGCGGCAGACATGTCCGTCACCAGCAATGCCACGCACTTGCGACACCCCGTAGCAGTCACATCCTGACACAAAATTGGAAGGGATTTTGTCTTCTAGTTCACGAGATACAGCTTGAAGAAGAAACATATAGCGTAAAGAAGGAAATTTCAGTTTTCAAGGTCACACTTCAAGGTCAAGATCAGCATGGTGATAATTTATGCTCGGATGTGTTCTTCTCTAGGGCATACAGTACCACACACAATCTGAAGCGCTTCTGTCAAGTACAAATGTGGAAAATATGGCTTAAAACCCAATTTGTAGACCCCTACCACTTTCAAGGCCTACCGATCTCCCGGACCGTGACTTTGACCTTGATCGGTATGCCACCATCAGAACGGGCATAAGCCAAAGTACCTACATGCGAAATTTGAAGACTCTAACACCAACGGTGTGGGAGTTATGGCCCCTTAAAGATTTTCGGTTTTCAAGGTCGTACGCCAAGGTCAAGGTCACAACGGCCAAATGGTTTGCGCGGATGTCTTCCCCTCATGGTGACACACCAGCACACAAAATGTGACGCGATTCGGTCAAGCGGTTCGGGAGATATCCTTGGGACAGACAGAACCCCCCCAAAAAAAAAAAACCCCACCCAAAAAACAACAAAAAACCAGCCCATCGCAAAGTCCGATCACCTATGGTGACGGACAAAAAATAAATATTGAATAATTGTTCCTCTTAAATAAGTCTGTGTGATTATCTTCCGTTCTATCATATTGGAGGAGAAGTATAATGGTCGTTCGCAGATGCAAATTTGTTGTTTTTCTTTTACATTTGTTTTATGTGTGTTGTTTGTCTATGCATGCGTGCAATATATTGTTGATCGCTGCATTTAATTATTTGAACGTGTGTAGAAAAGTGTACTAGAACCAATAATTTGTTAAGCGCAACTAACTATCTTGGCTAATTAGTCCTAACCCAAATAAACCTAAAGCTATTGATGGCAAGAAACATATCATTATTTTGATTGGAAGGTATAATTAAAATTGTATCATAAAATTTGTTTTTTAAGCACAGAAGATAATTTTACAACTTAAGGTGTGCGTGTGTGTGCAATAACAATAACTATATATTTTATTCAGTTTTTGCAGGCCTTTTGGCCCTTATGAACATTTGTAAACAATTTGCTGCATTATGTAGCATTTGAGAGGTGAGATTTCTCTCTAATAGATAAACATCTTGATACATACATTGCAACGTTGTAAATCAAATTAACATTTGTGCTTTTGCAAATAAGTTGAACTTTAAGCATCGATGGATGTGTGTGTGTGTGTGTGCGTGTGCGTGTGTATGTGTGTGTGCGTGCGTGTGTGTGTGCGTGCGTGTGTGTGTGCGTGCGTGTGTGTGTGCGTGCGTGTGTGTGTGTGTGTGAGTGTGTGTGTTTAAACGGCAAATAATCTGGTAGCATCATGCACTAGCTACTGGCTCTGAGTGCTGCAGCTGTAGTTAGCTTTTGGCAATACTCCGCCCCCCCCCCCCCCCCCCCAGCTGTCCTGCAGCCCTGACAGGCCTAGCAACGCACGTGCGCCATGGCGGCGATGCGCCCCGCCACTACTAACGCATTATCAGCCCGGTTTTCCGGAATAGCAGTTTGGTGAAATAGCAGTACACCGATTGCCCGTGATTAGCTCGTTGTCTGGGATGATACCTAAGTGGACACTGAGCTGACACGGATGGCACATCAGTGTTTTTAGGGCCGCCAGTCTTTATCCCGGCTGGCTGACAATCTGTCTATCCATGTTACCGCGATAGCAACAGACGATTTTCGGAAAAAACCCCTAGGGGAAATCCCGTCGTGAAAATTATAGTTGCTAACCTCCATTACTCGGCCAAATGCCATAGTAACAATACAACAATGGCGTCGAAGCTTGACATTGTTGGACGGTGTTATGTCACGTTACATGTTATCATTTGAAGTTGATGTGTCATGCTAAATGATTGGAAGAAGTTCTATGGTGTCCGTTAATGTCAGACAATATCTTGCGAACAGCTGAAGAGAATCGTTTAAAATAATGTACAGTGTTTATATTATTTTCTTTCCAGTTGATGTGTCAATGATTGGATGAAATTCTATGGTGTCTGCTAATGTCAGGAAATAGTTTATGAACAGCTGAACATCATCGTTTCAAATTTTGATCGGCAGTGTTGTATGTCACTTTACATTGCATTATTTGAAGCTGATGCGTCATGTTAAGTGATTGGATGAAATCTTATGGTGTCCGTTAATTTCATGCAACAGTTTGCAAACTGCTGAACAGAATAACTTCATATTTACCCGGCCAGAGGCCGGTTTTTTTGTGTACGTTGTTTATGTTATTTGAAGCTGAAGTGGCACGTTCAGTAACTTGATCAATTTTGCAGGGGATCATCCTATCCTCAAAGAATATTCCATCAAGCCTGGACAATTTCTGTGAACTGTTGCACAGAATCGTTTCAAATGTTTGTGCGGTGGTGTGTTTTTCAAAACTCAATTTCCGCTTATTAACATGATGGAATTAACGGATGGTAAGGGTGTCACCAAACACATTCTATTAGGCTAACTACGACCTAATGTGGTGAGAGACTTGTTGCTGGGTGGAATTTGGCGAGGCGTTGTATTTGATGTCTTGTCCGTTTATTCTGTCGATATCAATTTGTGTTCAACTTCAACTTCAACAAATCTTTATTATCTCAAAATGAGAAATTAAATATGGCAACACTCGCGATTTCTACTTAAAATACATCACATAGAACAGTATTTTCCAAATCATGCTTAAATATGAAGACATAAAAGTACACAGCTACGTAAGAATACAGAAATGCAATATAAAGACACATTTATGTTTAAAACATCAATTATATATAAGACGAACACCATATTTATGTACCTATTCATAAATTTAGGAAACAACTCACAGACACACCTTCTGTATTAAGATGAAAATGATAATTTAAGGAAAAGTATAGTCAGGTAAAAAGACAAACCATTTACTTGTTCATAAAATAGATTGACATGGGGATAAAACTGTTCCTACTTCTTAGAGTTTTGAACGTTGGCGTTCGGTAACGCCTGCCATATGGTAAAATCATAACATCTACAAAGGCCATGGCTGGAATCACTCACAATCATTCGACCCTTTCCTCTCACGCGCCGCTCATACAACACATTCATACCGTCCTGTTTCACTCCAACAATCTTTCCACAGACATTCACAATTTTACCCAGCACATTCTTGTTTTTCACATTCAGACTGCCATACCAACATACGCAAGAGAAGGTTAAAACTGACTCAATAAAACATCTGTAGAAACCCTGCAGTACTTTCCAGTTTACATCAAGACTTCTCAGTTTTTATAGACAGTAAATTCTCGATTGACATTTTTTGTGGATAAGATTAATGTTAGCACTAAAATTCAATTTGTCGTCAATAACAGTTCCCAGATACTTGTATTCGTTCACACGCTCAACTCTCGTCCCTTTAATTTAAATTAATACAAAGATCTGGTACGACTGTCGTGTTCTCCCTGAAATCAATCAACATTTCTTTAGGTTTTTTTAAACATTAACCCTTTCACCGCCAAAGTCGCATTTTAGCACCACAGTGATTTAACACCTATGTCACTAAAAGGCATCAAATTTGGGTCTATTATCCAAAAACCTCATTGTCTTAGTTTTGGGAAGTAAGGATAGACCTTAGTTTATATATTGTACAGAAGAACCCTCAATACTGCAGATGGATTTTGTTCTATACACAGGTCAATTTAATGGAAATTTTGGGCTGAAATATGGATGGTGGTGAAAGGGTTAAGGTCAAGGTAGTTGTTGTTATGTAGGTGTTATATGTGTGTGACGTGCTGCAAGAAAATTATCCTGTACTTGAGGACATCATATTGACGATGCTTCCTCTCGCATGCACCTGGTAGTTCTGTCACGCTGTGAGAATGGGTGAACACCCTTGCGAAAGAGTGAGTGATTCCACCGTCGGACTTTGCCTTAAACTTATTCACCCTGGATTGATTAACATGTCAGGTGAATTATTTTGTTATCGCTGAGAGGTCTTGACATACGTTTGTATATCCTGAAGTAGATCATGGAATTTGTATATTTTATTTTTTCTTCCCAGCCCCCTCCCTCCCCCCTATCCATTTCCACACATACACAGAGACACGCACACGCATACATAAATATGCGCACACGTACACCCACCCACACAGACACAGGCACACAAACACGTACGCACGCACACACACATACATACACTAACACAAACAACAATCAATGGATGGCTTGATGAAAAAAAGTATATTAT
>CM065693.1:21403637-21411473 GCA_017654935.2 Phymorhynchus buccinoides
TGTAAGGATGGGGAGGGATGGGGGGTGGGGGGTGGGGAGGAGTGTGAAGATAGCACTCAACTAAAAACAATACATTGAAAGGTAAAATAACAGGAACATGTTTATTCCCCCCCCCCCTCCCCCCATTGTTATGGCATCAAATGATGCTGTATTTTCTATGCATTCAAGAATAATTATTCTTTCTTTGTTGATCGCTCAGACAGTTCCTTGTCATATGTGCGCAGATGCGTCATGCTGTCGTTATGCGCCTAACTAAGAAAATAGTTATTAGGCCCAGCATGTCCGTCTTCGGCTGGAGACAATCTTTGTAAGAATGTCTATAGCACAAAAAGCAGGAGAATGGACCAGTAAGGCAGCGAAGAAATACAGTAGATGACAGCAAGTAAATGGGAAAAGGAGAGTCGAAGAGAGTGATAGGTTAGAGGAAGTTAGAAGCATCGAACTTTCAGAAGGTGGAGGAACTATTTGGGCGAAAGACCCCTTCTCTCCCGGTAACCCCACGGTGGAGCGGGGACGGGGGAATCCAATGCAATTTTTTTTTTTTTTTGGGGGGGGGCATAATCTAGAAACGAAAGTTGAAAATGTAAAGAGAGAAAAACAAAAGAAAGGGGGTGGTGTTGGAGAGAGAGAGAGAGAGAGAGAGAGAGAGAGAGAGAGAGAGAGAGAGAGAGAGAGAGAGAGAGAGAGAGAGAGAGAGAGAGAGAGAGAGAGAGAGAGAGAGAGAGAGAGAGAGAGATACAGACAGACAGACACAGACACAAACACAAAGGCGGACACAGACATACAGACAGAGACAGTATGAAAGAAAGAATGTGAATGAAGACACATATAGAGAGTGCGAAAGAGATAGAGATAGAATCCATCATAGAGACAGAAAGAGATTGTTTGCATAAAGACAGAAAGAAATGTTATAAGTTTATTTATTGTCCATTGTACAAATGCGTATGAACAATTGTCTTCCACCGTGTAAAATAAAGAGAAGAAGAAGAAGAAGAAGGAGGAGGAGGAGGAGGAGGAGGAGGAGGAGGAGGAGGAGGAGGAGGAGGAGGAGGAGGAGGAGGAGGAGGACAAATACAGAGAGGCACAAAACGAGGGAGACAGAGAGAAAGAGAACGAGAACAGAACCAAAAGGACAGAAAGACATAAAGAAGAAGAAGGAGAAGAAGAAGAAGAAGAAGAAGAAGAAGAAGAAGAAGAAGAAGAAGAAGAAAGAAGAAGAATGAGAGAGAGACACACACACACACACACACACTTAGACAGAGAGAGACACAGAGAGAGAGAGAGAGACAGAGAGACAGATAATGACGGCAATGAGAAATGTAATCATGCATACAAAGAAAAGCCAGGAAATGTTTTGTCAAAACTGATTTTTGTTTGTTTTGCTTTTCCTGGCTGACTCTTTAAGACATTTTAGCTTGTAAACAATAAAACTGAGTTGGCCTCAGGAAATGTAAACAGAAACATTGTTTTAGGTTCTTCTTCTTCCTAACTTTCTTTATTGTATTTATTATATTCATTAATTTGAATTCATCTTTAAAAAAAAATTTGCTTGCCATTTGCCACACTCCTTCTTGTTATGTCCCTGGTAATCCCCTTCTTCTTCTTCTTCTTCTTCTTCTTTTTCTTTTTTCTTCTTCTTCTTCTTCTTCTTCTTTCTCTTCTTCTTCTTCTTTTTCTTCCTTCTTCTTCTTCTTCTTCTTTTTCTTCTTTTTCTTCTTCTTCTTTTTCTTCTTCTTCTTTCTTCTTCTTCTTCTTTTTCTTCTTCTTCTTCTTTCTTCTTCTTTCTTCTTCTTCTTCTTCTTCTTCTTCTTTTTTCTTCTTCTTCTTCTTCTTCTTCTGTTTCTTCTTTTTCTTCTTCTTCTTCTTCTTCTTCTTCTTCTTCTTCTTCTTCTTCTTCTTCTTCTTCTTCTTCTTCTTCTTCTTCTTCTTCTTTTCTTCTTTTTCTTCTTCTTTTTTTTCTTCTTCTTCTTCTTCTTCTTCTTCTTCTTCTTCTTTCTTCTTCTTCTTCTTCTTCTTCTTCTTCTTCTTCTTTTTCTTCTTTTTCTTCTTCTTCTTCTTCTGCGTTGTTCTTGGGCCCTAGTGTATTTAAATGGCTTTTAGTATTGGTTGACTTTAGCTTGAAGTCGGATCCAACAGTAAAAAGAGAGCTGTACAATAAACGAGTTTCTACATTAATTTTCATCGCCACTGTCGCCTCTTGGCACCACAATGATTTGACCCCCATGTCACTAAAAGGCATCAAATGAGGGTCTGGTATCCAGTGACATTATGTGCTTAATTGTTGGAGGTAAAGACAGGCCCTATGTTATGCACGTCACAGAGGAATCCCCAATATTATATATGAAATATTTTCTCTACCTGGGTAAGTTTAATGGTAAATGTTGGCTGAGGAATCGCTAGCGTTGGAAGGGTTAAATTAATGAAAGATCATGTCACATTTGAGTCTTTGTTGAATGACCATGACTTTCAAACTAGGAGGCATTAGTCTGGTTCTTAGTGTTTGCAGCCAAAAGGGATGGGTTGGCCTTTTGAGGGCCTTCCCCCAACGCCAGACGTCCTCAAATCCTTTCGGCTGCGAGAGGAGTGGGGATGTACCCTCTTGGGCAAGGCATTTATGTGTTTTTTTAAAAAACAAATAAACACATTTTGTCCCAGCCCGCTGGAATAGCAGCTGACCCCATTCTGCTATCTGGAGTCGTAGATGGAAACGACTGACAAGCGTTGTAATGGCAGTCAGCAGGGGATGATAGTGTGTGTGTGGTGTGGGGGGGGGGGATTGGGGGGGGGAGGGGAGGGGGGGGAGGGAGAGGAGGAGGGGGGGGGGTGTTGGAAGGGGAGGGAGGGAGCATAGGAAGGTGGGGGTGTGAGGGGAAGACAAAATGTGGATCTCTTCTGTTCAATTTCCGTGTCTGTCTTCCTCCATAGAATCCACAGTAATGGCTTCTCGGTGTGTTTCCGGTTTTGGCTTTTGTGTGCATTTTGTTGTTGTTGCTGCCTGCTTGCTTTCTTTCCATCATCCTTTTTCTACTTTTTTTCTTCTATTTTGGTTAAATCTTTCTTTCTTTCCTTCATACCTCGTTTATTCTTATTTCATTAGTTTGTTTCTTTCTTTCTCTCTCTTTCTGTTTTCTTCTTTTTGGGGCTTATTCTCCTCTCTCTCTCTCTCAAACCCCCCCCCCCCTCTCTCTCTCTCTCTCTGTATTGTACTAACATGTTTCTTACATATTTATTAACATTTAGAACGTTAAAATGCATTATCAGAATATATTGGGGTGACGCATACAATATGTATTGATTTTCTTTTCTTTTACTTTTTGCGTGAAGGATTTGATTTTGTTTATTTCATTCTCATTGCTCCTTATGCATGTATTGTGGCCCAAGGCCAATGTACATTAAACCATTCAGTGTTGTTCAGTGTTCAGTCTCTCTCTCTCTCTCTCTCTCTCTCTCTCTCTCTCTCTCTCTCTCTCTCTCTCTCTCTCTCTCTCTCTCTCTCTCTTTCTCTATTGCTATGATCCACTGATGCATAAATGTTGTTAATTATTGCCCCTTATTCATATGTTGCCTTGACCTTGGAATGAATAAACCATTCGACTTCGACTTCTCTCGCACGCGCGCGCGCAATTCCTTCCCTTAGTTTAATTCATTGATTTGTTATTTGTTACTGGTTTTTAAAATTTTTATTGTTAGTCTAAAAAGTCTAATATCACCATTGTTGTTAAAAGACTTTACATTAAATCAAATCAAATCTAATCAACTCAACGCTACCGCGTGCTCCACGCTCCCACTAAGTCCCCCGGAGCATTCGAAAAGCGCGACTTTTCGAAAATCGTGATACGAAATGCGCGAACTACAAGATGCCGAAAAGAGCGAACTGTAATGACAAAAAGAGCGAATTTCAGAGAGTCGCATAAAACTCAGAAAGTTAGGGATAGGGTTAGGGATAGGTAAGGGATAGGGTTAGGGATAGGTTAGGGATAGGGTTAGGGATAGGGTTAGGGATAGGGTTAGGGATAGGGTTAGGGATAGGGTTAGGGATAGGGTTAGGGATAGGTTAGGGATAGGGTTAGAGATAGTAAGAAAGTAACAAACATTTTTTCTTCTAAGGTACTTCTTGCCCCATCCCAATCCTCAACGACCCTCTCGCTTTCTGTCAGTGACATTCGCTCTTTCTGTCAGTGACATTCGCTCTTTCTGTCAGTGACATTCGCTCTTTCTGTCAGTGACATTCGCTCTTTCTGTCAGTGACATTCGCTCTTTTCGTACGGTCGCGCAAATGGGAATATTCAGAGAGTCGCGCTTTTTGCCTGCTGCCCAGTTCCCAGCACGTTCTTACCACGCTACGCACGACGACAGCACGTCGCTACGTCAAGACCCTGCAAGGTTCAGCCACATTCTGGGCGATTGTGCCAGAGGGGCTCCCCGTGGGGATACCGGGGGGTCTTTCGTAAAAATAGTTCCCCCACCTTCTAGAATTTCTGTGCTTGAAACTTCCCCTAATCTGTCTCTCTCTTTGACTCAGCGTTTTCCCTTTGCTTTCTGTCATCTACTATCTTTCTGACTTATCGGCCCCATTCTCCTGCCTTTTTATATATATATAAAGAATCCTCCAAATAATGTATCTCATTTGAGCTACTCCGAAATCGGAATGTGTCGGCTGTACGCAGCGGGGAGACCAGTGAAAAACTGAAAACCGGACACATACGTACCTTACCCATTATTGCCGTATGGCCTGGGAACGCAGAAGAAGAAGAAGAAGAAGAAGAAGAAGAAGAAGTTGCAGAGAGTGTAGCGGGAACGTGGCATGTGTGTGATGGGGGTGTTAGGAAAGGACGTTTCGTGACAGTCTGTCCAGCCTGACCATGGCCACGACTCCCGGATAGCAGAGGAGGCAGCTGCTATGGTGGAGAGCTGGGCTAGTATTCCATTACCCAATCTTTCGGTCGAGAGGATTTTATGACATTTACAACACACACATAACCGGATATTCCGTGCAGAAACCCGTACGCAATCCATAAATAAGTGAAACAAAGAAGGGACAAGATTTGCATACGTGTCCGAATTTTCCCTATATGCGTAATCTTTTATCCTTTCTTTCACTTATTTAGTGTTTTCCGTACGGAACTTACGCGTCTAATGTGAACCCGGCCTAAGAGTCGTTTTCTTTTCAACAGTGCAAGATCAACTTTTATTGAGTGGTTCTTGATAGGAATTTAGGACTCAAAATCAGCTGAGTGAAAGTCAGTTCCGTTTTGTTCTTTTAAATATAAGAGTCCTTAAATGTTATAGGAATTGAATAAAAACAGGTTGTTGTTGTTTTTGGGGGGAGGGGGGAGGGCTTTCTGAGAGATTGTTTTCCTCTATAGCAGTATGATTATTTGTTTCCATTGCGTTGCAATACACACAATATTCCGTTTTGCAAGATGTGTTTTCCATTTGGACACACACAAGCGCAGACCCACGCCCCCTCCACCACCTCCCCCCCCCCCACACACACACACAAGCACGCGCGCGCACGCACACACACGCCGCGCGCGCGCACACACACGTGCACGCACGCATGCACGCACATACACACGCGCACGCACGGACACACACACACATTGATAGTGAATAACGATCAGACTCACAAGAACAACATGTTTATGGCTTGCCCATATGTTTCCCCCCCCCCCCCCCCATTCTTCCCTTGCTCTCTAGCTGGGGTTTTTTGATGCTGTTGGATAGTCAACTCTTCCCCCCACCACTACCCCCATCCCGGAAAACCCCCCCCCCCCCCCCCCAAACCCTGCTTCAGGTTTTTGTAGCAGACAAGATAAATATGTATTTCGATTTCATGGGACATCTCTCTCTCTCTCTCTCTCCTCTCTCTCTCTCTCTCTCTCGTTCAAATTGGATTTAAAACGCATTTTCCTCTGGGAAAGAAGTTCTTCAAAGGTTGCCATGGAAGGGGGGAAAGAGGCCCTAAGGGAAGGGAAGGGGGAGAAAAGGGAAAGGATAGATGTGGGGGAAATGTATAAAAAGTGGAGGAGATGGGGGGAGATGGAGAGAAGCTGAAAACCTGAACTTTGGGTGTGTGTTTGAAAGAAAATGATACGGTGTGTGTATGTGCGTGTGCGTGCGCGCGCGCGTGTGTGTATGTATATATATATATATATATATATATATATATATATATATATGTGTGTGTGTGTGTGTGTGTGTGTGTGAGTGTGTTGTGTGTGTGTGTGTGTGTGTGTGTGTGTGTGTGTGTGTGTGTGTGTGTGCGTGCGTGCGTGTGTGTGTGTGCGTGTGTGTGTGTGCGCGCGCGCGCGTGTGTGTGTGTATGTGTGAATGTTTGGGGGGATGTTACGACGCGGTAAGCATAAAATGAATATGCACAGACATGTGTGTGTGCCTGCAATGTTGAGAGAGAGAGAGAGAGAGAGAGAGAGAGAGAGAGAGAGAGAGAGAGAGAGAGAGAGAGAGAGAGAGAGAGAGAGAGAGAGAGGAGAGAGAGAGAGAGAGAGAGAGAGGATGGAGAGAGAGAGAGAGAGAGAGAGAGAGAGGAGAGAGAGAGAGAGAGAGAGAGAGAGAGAGAGAGAGAGAGAGAGAGAGAGAGAGAGAGAGAGAGAGAGAGAGAGAGAGAGAGAGAGAGAGAGAGAGAGAGAGAGAGAGAGAGAGAGAGAGAGAGGAGAGAGAGAGAGAGAGAGAGGAGAGGAGAGAGAGAGAGAGAGAGAGAAGAGAACAGAGAAACGATCGAATCTTTTTTTAATGCGAGAAAATAATAAGCTCTGAGGCTAGTTTGCATCCAGCCCTCCAAAAAAGAAAAGAAAAGAAAGAAGAATAGGAAATGTCAAAGCAAGAAAATTGGATTAAAAGTCAACAAGCCAACAAACAAGATGAACACGCTATGTCATGAACATCAAATAGAGCATAGTCACAAGCAACCACGAGTTCATACCAACTATTAGGTATTAGGTACGTTTTAGTCACATAGGCGTCTCTGTGAAATTCGGGTTGCCCCCACCTGGAGAGGGCGTCGCAGCCAGAGGCGCGCCACCCATTTCTTTGCATACGATTTTTGTGTGACTGATGAGGAAAGAAAGGGGGGTGGGTGGGGGTGGGGGGTAGGTAAATTTTGACCGAATGACAACTTTTTCGTTGCCACTGGGTTTATCGTGTGCTAAGTGCATGGGCACACGGGACCTCGGTTTATCGTCTCATCCGAAAGACTCCACGTTCAGACCGTAAGGCCTAATGCAAAGTGAGAGGAAAAATCCCCTGTACCCAGGTTCGAACTCGGGTTTACTTGACACGAGGCGAACGCTCTACCTACCACTGTGCCACTCTACACCGCAAACTAATAGGGGAAGGGAAACGAAAGTAAAGAGGGGGAACTCCAAATTAATAAATTATGAACAAAGAAAAGTTCACTAACATTATTTGTCGGTTCAATTGTTGCAGCAGAGAACGTGTGTCAAGCTACTATCTGATGAAAACCTTACTAATACTACTAACTGATGAAAATAATAGTAGTCTTTTCATGGGTTAGTAGTAATACTAAGGTTTTCATCATATAGTAGCTTGGCTTTACGACTATCTAGTGAAATGATTCCTGTGGGAAATTATGTCCTCTCTCTCTCTCTCTCTCTCTCTCTCTCTCTCTCTCTCTCCTCTCTCTCTCTCTCTCTCTCTCTCTCTCTCCCCCCCCCTCTCTCTCTCTCTCTCTCTCCCCCCCCCCTCCTCTCTCTCTCTCTCTGTCTAACCTCTGACACTGGTCACTTTGGCCTAATTTTACCGTTTGAATGCTAATTAGTGTATTAGGAGATCATATGAACAATTGTTGATGTGGTT
>CM065693.1:21411973-21419473 GCA_017654935.2 Phymorhynchus buccinoides
ACTTCTCTTTTCTTCTATAGAAAAGATTTCTATAGCTCTGTTCGTATTTCAATTAGAAATGTGTGTTCTTTTTTTCTCCAAAGTTTACTTGCAAGTTCGATTTTCACGTGCATTCTTTTTTTGTGCAGAAGATGTTTAAACGAAGCTCCCTGTTTTCAACGGACAATTTAAAGGGGCACCCTGACGGGTGAGTTTTTGCAAGAAACACGTCGAGATCACCAGGAAAACACCCTTTACAGAGATCGCAGCACTCACTTTGCTCTGGTTTCCTAGAAATCAAATCGTCAAGTCAGCGATTTGCTCATTAGTGGAGGTGCTGGAAGTCAGATTCTTTTCTAATGGCCGCCTGAGTCAGACCAAATCGTTTGCACGAAATTTCCTCAATACAAGCCTTTTTATACAGTTTACCAAAAGGAGTTTCGCTCGCAACAAAGGAAATAGCTCCTTTTTTTCTTACTGCACTACAAAGAAGAAAACGCTTCAACCACTCTCAGTGGCCTCCACCCACCCCGTCCAAAATGGCTTCTCTCTCCGGCAACTCCGGCAAGGAGGAATCGCCATTTTAACGGTTTCATTTCTAGGAAACCAGAGCAAAGTGAGTGTTTTGATCCTTGAAAAGGCTGTCTTTCTGGTGACCTCGACGTGTTTCTTGCAAAATCTCATCCGTTAGGGTGCCCCTTTAATATTATAAATCTGTGTGGCTAGATAAAACAATGTTATAACAGTTTCACTCAGCAAAAGTGTGTGGCTATTTTGTTGTTGTGTGTTTTGTCGTTGATGTTGGTGGTGGTGGTGGTGGTGGTGTGGTGGTGGTATGTGTGTGTGTGTGTGTGTGTGTGTGTGTGTGTGTGTGTGTGTGTGTGTGTGTGTGTGTGTGTGTGTGTGCGTGTGCGTGCGTGCGCTTGCGTGCGTGTGTGTGTGTGTGTGTGTGCGTGTGCGTGAGTGTGTGTGTGTGTGTGTGTGTGTGTGTGTTTGTGCGCGCGCGTGTGTGTGTGTGTGCGTGTGCGTGCGTGTGCGTGTGTGTGTGTGTGTGTGTGTGTGTGTGTGTGTGTGTGTGCGTGCGTGTGCGTGAGTGCGTGTGTGTATGTGTGTGTGTGCGCGCATGTGCGTGAGTGCGCGTGTGTGTGTGTGTGTGTGTGTGTGTGTGTGCGTGTGTGTGTGTGTGTGTGTGTGTGTATGTCTGTGTGTGTGTATGTGCGCGCGCGTGCGCGTGAGTGCGCGCGTGTGTGTGTATGTGTGTGCGTGTGCATGTGTGTGTGTGTGTGTGTGTGTGTGTGTGTGCGCGCGTGCGCGCGCGCGTGCGTGCGTGCGTGTATGTGTGTGTGTCTGTGTGTGTGTTGGTTGTTTTTTGTTGTTGTTGTTTTTGTTTCGTGCGAGGGAAGTAGAGGTGGTGGGTAGAAGAGTAGTGTTTTTTCTCTGCTGTTGTCGATCATGACATAACACACACGCGCATATAAAAGGGCAAGTGGGGGGGGGGGGGGGAACCCAACACTTAAAAATCGGGACTTTCCTGGTGTTGCACTGCCTTCGGGCATTGCCTCCAGGATCGTTCCCACCATCTTTATCTCTATGAATGTCCCATATGTGTCTGTTCCAGACCGGAGGACGTTAAATGAATTTTCATTCAAAAGGCCAATACAATATTGTGCATTTATTGCCCCTTGCGCGTGTGGATGATTCTTTCTAATATTAAACGGGTAGGACATGTTGTATTGTGGCTGGGTCTCTGCCGTTTACATTCAATACAAAATGTCTGTAGGTTCAAAGGGAAGAGATGAAGGATTTCTTGCTTAGGGAGGCGAGGGGGGGGGGGGGGGGGGGGTGTTGCCCCCACCTTTATACACACACCGAGGTTCGAGTACAACAATGTGGCGAGAGGAAGAATATTTTGGTTGATATTTTTCGATATAACCTAGCTTCTTTCAAAATTATTCTCAGGAAAAAGTTGCTTGCTATCTTTGCATGAATTTGAGGTGAAAAGTAAAGCTAATAAATCCGTAATAAAAGAACGAATAAGAGTGCGGACAGACAAGTTAAAGACAAACAAGGGAACGGAGAAACACAGGAAAGACCCACTGGTCTGTTGGATAGAGAAGAGACGAAAATGAAGAGAGGGAGAGAGAGAGAGAGAGAGAGAGAGAGAGAGAGAGAGAGAGAGAGAGAGAGAGAGAGAGAGAGAGAGAGAGAACACTGAACACTGAACACTGAACGTTTTTAATGAATAGGCCATTGGCCCATGTTACTGGGGATGGTTACAAAAAAGTGGGCTAATTATCATTGATTTCAAAGTACATGCATATGCACAAATATATACATACAAACAATTAATCAAACAGTCTGGCGCATTTGATACATATGGATACAGGATTCACTCAAGCATATTCAAATAACGTACCTTGAATGCCTTATCTAAATACACAGCCAAACGTAAAACCACAGATTTGTTTTCACATGCTAATAATAAAGTCAGTCTAAAGAGAGATGGAGTATTATAATATTTAGCAGGGATATATTGTTACCTTAGGTTATCTATCATAACACATAATGGACCTCTGTTTCTCTTTGGGACTCACAAAATGGACATGAGAAAGAGAGAGACAGTCACAGAGAGAGAGAAAGAGTGAGAGAGAGAGAGAGGGGAGAGACAGACAGACAGAGACAGAGAGACGGAGAGAGACAGAGCAAACAGGTGACAGAATCAGATGAAACCATTTAATTAAAGAGAGGAAACTAAGAAGAATGGACGTAAGATTCAGCTACAATATCTTTTTGGAATAATAACCCTAACCCTAACCCTATCCCTACCCTAACCCCCCCCCCCCCCCCCCCCCTACAAGACAGGAAAACGCAATGAACCACGACTGTGACAAATGTGCGGTGTACTGCAGTACATAGGGGGGGGGGGGGGGGGTAGGGGTAGGGCTAGCGTTAGGGTTATTATTCCAAAAACATAATTAGCTAAAAAGATTAATAAAATACAGCTTTATGTCTGGTAAGAAAGGCAAAAACGGACAAATGGAATTAACCGAGAAATGCAGGGGGGGGGGGGGACATCTTTACCTTTACCGAAACTATTTTCAAATGAACAGGGGCTGGAATCGACTTTCCAACCAACGAGAGCAATTTCTTTCTTTCTTTTCTTTCTTTCTTTTTTTCTCTTTCATTCTTTCAGTGAGGTCTTTCTGCTCGTCCAACCGTGCCTTGTTGCCTTCAGACAGGAGACCACAAAAACACCGGCTGGTTCCAGACCAGCTTCCTGATGGAGCAGACAGGCGTGCATTGAGCGCCCCATTTGCTGTCACTGTGTTGTCATATCAGCCCATCAACTAGGATCATAGCAGCTAGCGGCATCTATCAAGGGACAGTTTCACAAGAGAGCGCCCTGCGAGCGCAAAATGGTTTGTGACTAATGGCGAGCAAGAAACGAATTTGCAATATTTTAGTGGAAAAATAGCACAAGATCCTGTCTGATTGGTCAAAAAGAATATTACAGTGGAACCTCCCTTATAAGACCTCACATTATAAGACTCCCTCCCACATAAGACCTACTTCTCTGAGACATGTCTCTTCTTTGTAAGTATTAAAATTACCTCCCTTATAAGCACCCTCACTTATAAGAACTCATTTTGGATGATTTTTGGAGGTCGTATAAGGGAGGTTCTACTGTATCTTTTAAACAAATTTTGATGCGCCTTAGAAAAAAATCCAGATAGTACATTAAAACCGGAGAGAAAAAAACGTGAACTAAATTCAATATTAGAACATTATATCAACAATGACAAACGTTTTACGAAAAACGAAAGTGTTGTTATATCAAAGATGTTTGTCCAGTTTAATCTACAATAGTCGCCTAAAATTCATGGGAAGATCAAATTTTCCAAAGATGTAGAATGCGTTTGTGGTCACCCACTGTCTATTCGTCTACTTCGTTTTGAATGTCCAGTTTTAACTTCCCTATGCAACATTTTAAAGATAAACGTAGCAAGCTTAGGACCTTTAAAAACAATTGATTTTCATCCCTGAAATGACTGACATCGCAAAGGTTATATCCAGCTCTGAGATTGCTCATTTGTTATAACTGATTCATTAGCTTACGGTTAAATATTGTATTGTTGTTGATAAGCGCACTCACACGCACAGGTGTGTGCGCACACGCGCACACACACACACGCGCGCGCGCGCGCGCACTTTTCAACACACGCACGCACGCGCACGCGCACGCACACACACACACACACACACACTTTTCAACCTCATTTTAATTCATTGATTTGTTGGGGGGGGGGGGGGGGGTCTTTTATATTTTTTAAGTCTAATATGACCATTTGTTGTAAACAAGACTTTAAATTAAATCAATCAATCAATCATGTTGATGCGCCAGTCAAAGACAAGAACATTAATTAGTCCCGTGCTGTGATGATGTGACACGCACGCCCCACTTTCTCCGCTACACCCCCCTCTAAACACCCGCCCCCCCCCCCCCCCCCCCCCCTATCCTATTCCCGCCACTCTAATTGCAATCGCGTGACATCAAACAATTCACCGATTCCAAGCCGCGTTTCTTTGATCACCTCCCCTTTCCTGATCACGAGATTTTGACACGCCGCGTCAGCTGCGGCTGTAGGAATTTAGGCATGTGATTATGACGTAATAATAAGCGCATGACTGTAGCGTCCGCCCTTGTCGTCTACTACTACTACTAGCCAATGAAAAACACTCTAGGTTTAAAATCCAGTGGGAAATGACTAGGGACCGGCAAACTGCCTAACCTTCTCTTACTCACAAGACTACCAAACTTGGCTGAGTCAACACTGTAGGACCAAACTCTCTGCTGTTACCTGCCAGTCGTACTATTACTAGTAGTATTAGCCCAACTCGTGAGTACTATTGAATGTGGCTGGGGTGTAAAATACTTGATTGAGATTTGCTTTTGTTTGATTCTATTTTTGATCTAGATGCTATGTTCCATGTTGAATAAATAGTAGAGGTGTCAGTCAAAAGAATTGGTAAACATGCTTTTGTGTTTGAAGTTTACTCATTTGGTACAAGAACCGGATTCTATGCTTACTAGTACTTTTATTTATTTTTAGTGGGAAACCACTTGGTTGCAAACTTGCAACTTTTGATGACATTCCTTTCCAAGTGTTGGACTGAGAGTGATATTTGCTGGCTTGTGTTACTGAATCATATCAGTTGATTCCAGTACACATGTCATGTGTTATTTCAGTTTGACAACTGAAACTCTTGTTATTAGTGCTATTGTACAAGGGCAGCCTTCTAGCCATCCACTAATCCCCGCCGGCTGAAGCCCATATCTCTAATCCATAGAGATCTATGCCCATGTTTTCCTGTGATTATCAGCAGGGCATCGTGGTCAGGACGTGGCTTTATCCCTGACTCACAAGCAAGAAGACGGGGCCGCCGCTAAGACGCCACCGCACCCAGAATCCGCGAGGAGACCACACCTGAGCCGTGCCATCCCGCAACGCCTTGACCAGAACGACTAGGAACTACCCTCACCTGAAGGGTAAGTCTAGTCACCCCAGCACTCGCCGATCCCTTCGGAGGAATTTCACACAGCTAAGTCCCTAAGACAGTGCAAAGAACAATAACTGGAACCAAAGACACTGGATACTATTAGTGACCCTTCCGGCTTGGGGCTAAACTTTTAGTCTGGTATAATCCTTTCGGATTTCCTTGTTTTTCATTCATATTTTGTTTTTGGCGCCATTGAGCTGCTTTTCTTATTGCTGCCTACTTTGTTATGCAGATTTTTGAGTAAATAAAATGCAAGTGTACAAATAATTCTGAACCCTTTGGTCAGACTGATGAGAGTGGAAGCTTTGTAATTTTCATGTAAAAACCTATTTCTCTCTGTCTGTCATTTAGAGCAAATCTACCACTTGTATTTCATTCAATCATACGAGCCAGAAACCGGGCAAAAATATAAATTTATTAGATGAAAAGGGGCCGGGAAATTTGCTCACCTCCCACACCCTAGAGAAGTGGGCTAAAGGAAAATTTTCTAATTGAAAATTGAACACTCTAAAACTCTTCCCCTAGAGACTTAGCCTTTAGCTCATTCCCTCGTCACACGCGCGCATGTTGGGGTGCGCTTGGATTGATAGCCACAAACGTAAATAGTCCATCAGATTCTTCTGTTTGGGAGCACTCCGGCAAATGTCGTTTCCTGGACTTGTTTTGGGCCGAATTTCCCGAAGCGCTCGAAGCGCCCACTCTGAAAGAAACGGATCCGTGATTTTGTTGTTTTTGCTGGCTGAGCTCTGTCAACCAGTGTGGTGGGTGGGTAGGTGGTGTGAAGGGTGGGTAGGTGGGGTCATCAATCGTTGATCGTGTTTGTAATATAAAGTCATCACCCTTGTCGTTTGGTTCTCCTGCTAGGTTTGTGGTGGGTCCCTTTGAGAGAGAGAGAGAGAGAGAGAGAGAGAGAGAGAGAGAGAGAGAGATCAATAATTTGTATTTGCCATGTTTTGTTTTGTGTTGTGTTGTGATACGTTGCACTTAGAGAGAGAGAGAGAGAGATCAATAATTTGTATTTGCCATGTTTTGTGTTGTGTTGTGATACGTCGCACTTAGAGAGAGAGAGAGAGAGAGAGAGAGAGAGAGAGATCAATAGTTTGTATTTGCCATGTTTTGTGTTGTGTTGTGATACGTTGCACTTAGCATTGTAGGCCTATAATGTGATTGTCCTGTTGCTTGTTTTGTTTCTTGTGCAATTAGCGCTTCCCTCTGCAGGGGAGTTTGTCGCCATATGTGCAGTAGAACCTTTTTTTATATTTCCCTGTATGCTTGTATACCTGTAGGCCTATATTACTTTATGTAGAGTATTGTAACATCATTTTGCCACGGTCAATCTTATTGTTGCCGCGCCATCCGTTACATGCGTTGAGTGCATGCAACCTACAGGGTCTCAGATCATGCGTCATCCCGAACGTTTACCAGACCTGTTTACTGAGGTACAAACACAGGAACTTTCTGTTGTCTATTCCTTTTACCAGGGGGCTTGGAGTCATACCTACAGGTTATTCAGACAAATGATCCCCATTTTCCTCATGTTTGCATAGTTGTTCAATAGTCTGTTTTTGCATGTTAGCATCGTATTCCAATTGATGCCGGTATTGGCACCTGCGACGTACTGATACTGATCCTGATCCTGATGAATATCAAAACTTAACCAGAGACGTCCAAAGTCAGTGTCTACGTTCAGAGTAGGGTAAGACGGGGTAAAAAGCCCATGGGCGGGTAAGAAGCCCATGCCAATTATCTCATGAAATGAAGCAAATTTCAGTCAACTTTTGCCCATGAGACGAACGCTAAGCATTAACACTCGTCTCATGGGCAAAATTTCACTGAAATTTGCTTCATTTCATGAGATAATTGGCATGGGTTTCTTACCCGCCCATGGGCTTTTTACCCCGTCTTACCCTATCAATCCAGTGTGGCTATGCTTAGGCCTATAAAAAGCCATTCTCTTATATT
>CM065693.1:21424473-21427125 GCA_017654935.2 Phymorhynchus buccinoides
ATAAAGTTAAAGTTTTCAAGTTTTCTCCCTCTCTCTCCTTAGTCTTTTCAGTCTTGAGTCTCTCTCTCTCTCTCTCTCTCTCTCTCTCTCTCTCTCTCTCTCTCTCTCTCTCCTTAGTCTTTTCTCTCTCTCTCTCTCTCTCTCTCTCTCTCTCTCTCTCTCTCTCTCTCTCTCTCTCTCTCTCTCTCTCTCTCTCTCTCTCTCTCTCTCTCTCTCTCTCTCTCTCTCTCTCTCTCTCTCTCTCAGTATACCCGGATTTTATATTTACAAAAGAATAGAACTTTTCCAAAGGAAACCAATGTATAGTGGCACAGTGGTAACGCGTTCGCCTTGTGTCAAGTAAAACCTGATTTCGAACCTGGGTACAACTACAAGGGATTTTTCATCTCATTTTCCACTAGGCCTTACGGTCTGAACGTGGAGTCTTTCGGATGAGACGATAAACCGAGGTCCCGTGTGCCCATGCACTTAGCACACGATAAACCCAGTGGCAACGAAAACGTTGTCATTTGGTCAACATTTACCCACCCACCCCTCCCTTTCCTTCCTCATCAGTCACACACAAATTGCATGCCCCAAAAAACAATTAGCTGGCGCGCCTCTGGCTGCGACGCGCTCTCCAGGCGGGAGCAACCCGAATTTCACAGAGACGCCTCTGTGACTATAAAGTACCTAATACCTAATACCTGATACCTAATAATGTGGTCATACAAGGAAAGAAACCTAAGTCAAAGTGTCATCGCGTGTTTGCCCTCTTGTCTTAAAAATGGTAAACGTCCTTTGAGAAAATTTGGTGGGCAGTACCAAAACTACACCTTTGACGATGTTTGCTTCCTTCCAAAGAGCCAGTGCTGCTTGGCCATTCTCGTGTCGTTCGCTTATTATTTCGCTTCGATGCTTTTATGGAAGGCTATCTAATAGGCAGGGAAGGGAATGGGGAGGATAGCAGACACTCTCTCTCTCTCTCTCTCTCTCTCTCTCTCTCTCTCTCTCTCTCTCTCTCTCTCTCTCTCTCTCTCTCTCTCTCTCTCTCTCTCTCTCTCTCTCTCTCAAAGGGACCCACCACAAACCTAGCAGGAGAACCAAACGACAAGGGTGATGACTTTATATCACAAACACGATCAACGATTGATTACCCCACCTACCCCCACCCTTCACATTTCACACCACCTACTCTCTCTCTCTCTCTCTCTCTCTCTCTCTCTCTCTCTCTCTCTCTCTCTCTCTCTCTCGCTCTCTCTATCTATCTATCCCCCCCCCCTCTCTCTCTCTCTACCAAACCTAGCAGGAGAACCAAACGACAAGGGTGATGACTTTATATCACAAACACGATCAACGATTGATGACCCCACCTACCCACCCTTCACATTTCACACCACCTACTCTCTCTCTCTCTCTCTCTCTCTCTCTCTCTCTCTCTCTCTCTCTCTCTCTCTCTCTCTCTCTCTCTCTCTCTCTCTCTCTCTCTCTCTCTCTCTCTCTCTCTCTCTCTCTCTCTCTCTCTCCTTAACTTTATTTTGTCTTCGAATATTGTAAGGACGTTTGTCTGTGCAGTTAAAATATTCGAGTTCGATCTCTCTCTCTCTCTCTCTCTCTCTCTCTCTCTCTCTCTCTCTCTCTCTCTCTCTCTCTCTCTCTCTCTCTCTCTCTCTCTCTCTCTCTCTCCCTCTCTCTCTCTCTCCGGCTGTCGAGTTGCCGTAGAGTTATTGGTGTTGTCATTTTGTCAGACAGTTCAGCCATCGTCGCCCAAGCGAAACAGTTCTGCTGGCGAATCAGGGAAATAATAGTGATGCTGTTTGTTGTATCATCTCTTGTATAATATTCCTCTGTTACTCAGGTTCTTCCCCCACCCATCTACCACTACCATCCTTCTCTCTCTCTCTTCTTCTTTTATGTGCATGCATGGTTGCTTAGTACATTCCAATCCCTCACCATACTCATCATTCCAATGAGCAAAAAGGTCTAAATGAAATATTGTCATTGTAATTCTCTCTGTCTGTATCTGCCTGTCTGTCTCTCTCTCTCTCTCTCTCTCTCTCTCTCTCTCTCTCTCTCTCTCTCTCTCTCTCTCTCTCTCTCTCTCTCTCTCTCTCTCTCTCTCTCTCTCTCTCTCTCTCTCTCTCTCTCTCTCTCTCTCTCTCTCTCTCTCTCTCTCTCTTTCTTTCGCTCTCTCTATCTGTGTCTGTCCATGTCTCTGTCTTTGTTCCTGGGTCTGTCTTGCTCTGTCTGTCTCGGTCTCTTTTATCACTGTCTGACGCTTTCTCTTCCCCTCGCCCTGTCTGCCCACCTGTCTGTCTCTCTCTGTCTCTCTCTCTCTCTCTCTCTCTCTCTCTCTCTCTCTCTCTCTCTCTCTCTCTCTCTCTCTCTCTCTCTCTCTCTCTCTCTCTTTCTCTCATTCTTTATATTAACAAAACCCTACAAAATAACAACATACAACAAAACAGTCTTTCAATGATGCTAGATCTTCCCTGTCGTGAACCCACTTAGATTTGAAACTCTGCAAACCCTCTGCGGCAAAGGCCTTCTTTCTCTGACGTGGAAAATGAAATGGCATCAGAGGAATTTGATTTGGATCTCTTCGCTTCCTTCCCCCTATCTCCCTGTGTAAACATTACAGATAAATAAATAAAACATATATCAACATTACGATTA
>CM065693.1:21427625-21432625 GCA_017654935.2 Phymorhynchus buccinoides
ACGAGAGAGAGAGAGAGAGAGAGATCATCTTCTTCGGTGTTTGTAGTTGTGTTTTTTTCTTTCAGTTTGGGTTTATGGAAAGCGAGCGGCACAATTCAACATTCCATTGCATATCCTCGTGTTGTACCCCATTAGGACTGTTAAAGACCCACCACCTCACGTGTGGAAAATCAGCGTTTTCACGCGCTCTCCCTCTTCCGATGCTATGGTACGAAATATTATTATGGCAGGTGTGACTCCCATACCCAATCAACCCAAATTCAAAACGAAACCCTCATTTTGAAGAGCAGCATGCTTTGACATTTGGGGAAATTAATTTGTATGTTGCGGTCACACCTGGCCAAGAGGAAGAGAAAATATCAAGGGAATCTTATTTTGTCTGGTCAGTGGTCTTTAAAAATGTCAATGCAATTGAACCATTTTCAACCATGTCTCTTTCTTCTGTCACTGCCGTCTTTATGGACTCTTCTCTCTCTCTCTCTCTCTCTCTCTCTCTCTCCCTCCCTTCCCCTCCCCCCCTCCTTCCTCTCCCTTCTTCCCTCATTTTCTCCTCTCCCTCCTCTCTTCTCCCCTTCCCTCCTTCTCCCCCTTCTCCCCTTCCATTCCTCCCTCCTCTCCCCCCCCCCTTCCTTCCCTCCTCCCTCCCCTCTCTCCCCCTTCTTCCCTCCCTCCCTCCCCCCCTCCTTCCCCCCCCCCCCCCCCCTTTTCCCTTCTCTAACTCTCTCTCTCTCTCTTCTCTCTCTGTATCTCTCTCTCTCTCTCAATGAATGATTTAACACCAGCTTATCTGTTTATAATGTTCCCCATCAACAATATCACAGTGGCAAGAAAATTGTCCACATTCCAAAAACCAAGAACACCTTATTCATGATTTCTTATTTATTCAGGTTGCAAAGCTATGGAATGATTATGCTGTTCCCATCCAAAAAGAATCCCCAGCTTATTCATCCTTTAGAAGGGCCGTATCATAATTATCTGATTGATTCAACTCTAATTCCTTAGGCATATTTGTGTTTTATTTTTTACTAATGCTAGAATCCATATATACAAGTTTGCATGTCCTTATTAATTTTGCATCCATGATTAGTTATTTCTGAAGAGAAATGCCCATGGAAGCAGCAACTTACATGTTATGCCATGATGTGTGTACGGGGTGTCTTGTATATGGATTTGTAAGGTGTATGTGTGCGCATATGAGTGTTGGTGTTAGTGTGTGATAATACGTGTGTTTGTTGTGTTTGTGTGGGTGTGTGGCGGAGCGCCGCTTGCGCCGCGCGCGCGCGCGTGTGTTGTGTTGGGTATGTGTGTGGTGTGTGTTGTGTGTGTGTGTGTGTGGTGTGTAGTGTTGTGTATGTGGTGTGTGGTGTGCCTCGTCGGTTGTGTGTCCTCTGTGTGTGGGGGGGTGGGGGCTCGAGAGAAAGAGGAAAGAGAGAGAGAGAGGAGAGAGAGGGAGAGAGTGAGAGGGAGGAGAGAGAGAGAGAGAGAGAGAGAGAGAGGAGGAGAGGAGAGAGGAGAGAGGAGAGAGGAGGGAGAGAGGACGAGAGACTGAGAGAGAGATGGAGAGAGGAGAGAGTTATTAAATTTGTTCTTTAAATTTTTAATGTAAATAATGAAATGTAAATAAATTTAATGCCACTTTTGTTTGCATGTTTATGAATTTTTTTTAAATTTATTATTTGTTCATCTCATGTTTTGCCTGAGGCATGGTGTAAAAAAAAGCTGTCTCGCTTATTCCAATTTCCCTCATTAAAAAAAGTTCGTATTCGTATTTTTATTTGTATTCTTTCTCTCTCTCTCTTCTCTCTCTCTCTCTCTCTCTCTCCTCTCTCCTCTCTCTCCTCTCTGTCTCTCTCTCTCTCTCTCTCTCTCTCTCTCTGTGACCCTGTACCACGCACTCACACAAATCTATCTCCCTAAACCCAACCATCAAGTACACAAAGCAGAGTCACCCCGCGCCTGAACCTTTAGACCAATCAGAAACCCTGTCTCTTGTTGTTTTAGACAACGCCAAAGTAATTGATTCATTTCTCTACCTTCCAGCCTGGAGGAGAGTTTCACCAGGAGGGGAGACTAGATCGACACTCTAGGAGTTTGGGGGTTGTTTAGTTCCCCGAGCGAAGCTCTTCGGGAAGTTATTTGTGTTCTAGTTTTCAATCCCATTCCGTCCTTTCCGTCCGTCGTCCGACGCGCTGTTTTCTCCCGAACCGCTTGACAGAATCCCCTCAAATTGTGTTGTGGGGTGTGTATCACAAGTGAGGAATGGGCTTGTTTGATCCACGCATTAAATTATCGCAATCGTGAACTGACCTTGGCGTAGCACCTTGAAAACCTAAAATTTTATGTAAGTAAAAGGGCCATAAAACGTCTACGCCGTATGGACTTAAGAGTCTTCAGATGCGGGCATGTAGGATGCATGGCGTATGGCTAATTCTGATGATTGTTTAAAGCGATCAAAGATTCACAGGGCTACGGAGATCGGTAGCATTGAAAATGGTTGGGGTCTAAAATAATTGTGTTCTTAAGCCATATTTTCCACATGTTTACTTGACAGAAGCGCTTCAGATTGTATGTCGTGGTATATGACGTAGAGTAGAAGATATCCGAGCATAAACTATTGGCGTGCTGACCTTGACCTTGAAGTTTGACCTTGAAAAGCGAGTTTTCCTTCTTTGCACTAAACATTTCTTGTCTGAGCTGTATCTTGTTATTTATTAAGGTTTTTTTTTGCAATTGCTTAGTTTCTAGTCACTGGAGCGCAGATGCGTCATGCTGCTGCCATGTGCCCAAATTGCTGCCCATGTGAGAACTTATCTACCGCTCGGCGATCCACTTGTGTGGGTTTTTTTTTAATACGGGAACACATAATTATGTTCCCAAAATCGAAGTTTGTTGTTAATTGTTTTCACGGGAACACCTATGCTTTACAAAAACAATCAATGATTCATGTGAAAGTAAACCGCCTCGTAACACTGCAAATATAAATACAAAATGTCAGCATTTCCGTTTGCTTTTGTGTTGACGCAAAACAAACATTGAGAAAGAGAGTGATTACGAGAGTGACGCGCGTGTTACCTCCTGGGATACCGAGGAATCTGAAAGAAAGCGAGACAAGAAAAACAGACAAAGAGAGAAGGAGAGACAGCAAGACAGACAAAGAGAGAAGGAGAGACAGCAAGACAGACAAAGAGAGAAGGAGAGACAGCAAGACAGACAAAGAGAGAAGGAGAGACAACAAGACAGACAAAGAGAGAACGAGAGACAACAAGACAAAGAGAGAACGAGAGACAGCAAGACAGACAAAGAGAGAACGAGAGACAACAAGACAGACAAAGAGAGAACGAGAGACAACAAGACAGACAAAGAGAGAACGAGAGACAGCAAGACAGACAAAGAGAGAACGAGAGACAACAAGACAAAGAGAGAACGAGAGACAGCAAGACAGACAAAGAGAGAACGAGAGACAACAAGACAGACAAAGAGAGAAGGAGAGACAGCAAGACAGACAAAGAGAGAACGAGAGACAACAAGACAGACAAAGAGAGAAGGAGAGACAACAAGACAGACAAAGAGAGAACGAGAGACAGCAAGACAGACAAAGAGAGAACGAGAGACAACAAGACAGACAAAGAGAGAACGAGAGACAGCAAGACAAAGAGAGAACGAGAGACAGCAAGACAGACAAAGAGAGAACGAGAGACAACAAGACAGACAAAGAGAGAACGAGAGACAAGACAGACAAAGAGAGAACGAGAGACAGCAAGACAGACAAAGAGAGAACGAGAGACAGCAAGACAAAGAGAGAACGAGAGACAAGACAGACAAAGAGAGAACGAGAGACAACAAAACAAAGAGAGAACGAGAGACAAGACAGACAAAGAGAGAACGAGAGACAAGACAGACAAAGAGAGAACGAGAGACAAGACAGACAAAGAGAGAACGAGAGACAAGACAGACAAAGAGAGAACGAGAGACAGCAAGACAAAGAGAGAACGAGAGACAGCAAGACAAAGAGAGAACGAGAGACAAAGAGACAGACTTAGTAAGACAAATAATAGAAATAGAAGTGACAGACACGAGGAACGTTGTTGTTGGTGTTTGTTTGGAAAATAAAACATTTAAACCAGGGCCTGTATTCACGTTGAGATAGCATGAGACTTATCATCATGTTAACTTAGAAGCTCTTCCAAAAGTGCTATTAAATCCTATAGGACATTGGAAGAGCTTCTAAGTTAGCATCATGCTAAGTCTCATGCTATCTCAACGTGAATACAGGCCCAGAACATTAAGTCCAATCTCTTGTGATCAAAAATGCACGGGTTTTGTCCGTTGACTGTATTTGGATATGTTTGAACACACATTATAAAGCGTGCTTGTGCGGTAGCAGCATAGAACCAAAACTTGCAGACTCGCTCTGGCAGCAATCGTGACTGATGTGTTCGTAGCAGGCAGGCTTAAGCGCTTGTACCTGTCATCCAAAATAAAATTTATTTTAGCATTATTAATAAAGATTAGGGCGAATAGCAAAACGAAAGTGAACGCTATCCAATCATTTCGACAGAAACGAGAGAACGAGAGGACGAGAGATAAAAACACAGACAAAGAGAGAACGAGAATGTATATATATAGCCCAGTGATGGATAGTGACTCCTAAATCCATGAAGTACAAGGACAAAGACACCCTCACCAACACCTAATGATAACACGAATTTTCGATGTTAGCATCTTTCTACATCGGGACAGCTTCCTTAAAGACCCCCCACGTCACGTGTCACATTCCCTCTTATGCTTGGAAGATTTCTTAAGATTTCTTACCAGCTATAAGAGGCCTGGAGGGAAAGCACGCGGAAACCATGATTTTGACACGTGACGTGGGGGGGGGTGGGGGGGGGGGGGGGGGTCTTAAACATGGCAGCAAATTTCCAACTAGAACATTTATACGTATCTACCACAGCCACCCAGACAGTTATCATCATGAAGTACTGACCTAGACCCAGCTTGGC
>CM065693.1:21442625-21445125 GCA_017654935.2 Phymorhynchus buccinoides
GCATGTGGGTTTGTGTGTGCGGGTGTTTGGTTGTTGTTTTGTTTTTTTATGTGTGTTGTGTGTTAATCTATAATACTTGCTGGCCAGGTGTATATTCAGTGTTAATCTTTATCTAATTTCCATCTTTACACTTGTCACTTTTCCCTATTTTTGTTAAACTTTAAACATATTCCTGGCTTATATTAGTTATAATGCTTTTGTATATTCAATGTTCTGTGTATTTGTTGAATTCTGTAAAATGAAAAACAAAAATGTTCAATAAAAAATAAAAATAAAAAAAGAAAAAAAATCGGGGTCATTTTTGCATAATGGCACTTTTTTTTCCATATTCATCCACTTGCTTTTTAAAACATGGTTGTTGTTTTTTCTATTTTCTTCTCTTATGAAAAATAAAGTCATGAGTTTAAATGCAAAAAAAAGAAAGAAAAATAAGTCCTTCTAAAGTCCTATTAAACCCTAGAACTTTAGAAGGAGTCTAAGATATGATGATAAGTCTCATACTATCTCGATGTGAATACAGGCCCTGCATGGGGTGCAATAATGTTTACCAGTGGTCTATGGGCTTGCAAGGAGACATATTTACGGTTCAGGATGCGCATAGGCCCCATTCACAACTTCGCGCGTGTGCTCACACACATGTGTATTCGCACGAAACTTCATATGCAAATGCTACACATAATTATACAAACAAGTGCTTGTACGCGCACAAACAAACAAACAAACATGCGCACACGCGTGCACACACACGCACACGCGCACACACCCCCCCCCTCCGGCCACACACACCACATCACAGCATAGCACACCGCACACACATGCACATACACACATATGCAAACACAAAAACACTCACACCGGCACGCACATAACACGATATGTAATGGCTTATTTGTTCAGCTTCTGATCGCTATATGACTATCATAAAATGCTAGCAGTTATTATGACTGTCTTGTCCTTGGTCGTCTAGAAATGGCTGGGTCATCTCTCTCTCTCTCTCTCTCTCTCTCTCTCTCTCTCTCTCTCTCTCTCTCTCTCTCTCTCTCTCTCTCTCTCTTTCTCTCTCCCCCCTCTCTCTCTCTCTCTCTCTCTCACCCTCTCTCTCTCTCTCTCTCTCTCTCTCTCTCTCTCTCTCTCTCTCTCTCTCTCTCTCTCTCTCTATCTCTCTCTCTCCTAGTTAAATAAAGTTTTTCAATGTTCAGTGTTCAGTGCCTCTCTCTCTCCTCACTGTCTCTCTCTCTCTCTCTCTCTCTCTCTCTCTCTCTCTCTCTCTCTCTCTCTCTCTCTCTCTCTCTCTCTCTCTCTCTCTCTCTCTCTCTCTCTCTCTCTCTCTCTCTCTCTCTCTCTCTCTCTCTCTCTCTCTCTCTCTCTCTCTCTCTCTCTCTCTCTCTCTCTCTCTCTCTCTCTCTCTCTCTCTCTCTCTCTCTCTCTCTCTCTCTCTCTCTCTCTCTCTCTCTCTCTCTCTCTCTCTCTCTCTCTCTCTCTCTGGTTTTCATGTGCAAACGCACATTTCCGAAATGTTTGCACGCCCATTTCATACACAAGCAGAACAGTTTGATGTGTGGAAACAATTGTTAGCAACCTCTGGATGCAATCCCTTAAAACACCCACCCAAATAATATTATGAATGTCAATGAAAACCGTTTCTAACGTTTTGTGTACACATTTAAAACCCTTTCACCGCCAAAGTCGCATTTTAGCACCACAATGATTTAACACCTATGTCACTAAAAGGCACCAAATTGGGGTCTATTGTCCAAAGACCCTATTGTCTTAGTTTTGGGAAGTAAGGAGATGCCTTATTTTATATATATCACAGAAGAATCCCCAATACTGCAGATGGATTTTGTTCTCTACCCAGGTAAATTTAATGGACATTTGAGGCTGAAGTATGGCTGGTGGTGAAAGGGTTAAGTCGACCAAAAGACAGGAAAACAACAACAGCTTGCTGGCGAATGGGGACAATTTAAGTGAAGACTCCAAGCCATCAAAGATTAGTTAGCAGAAGGGCGGTATCTTCCACAGTAAACCTCCGCACGAACCAATCTCAAGCGATCCGAGAGTGCCACGAGACTACAAAATCAATACACCCTCAACAGCAAGAAAAGACGAAGAAGAAGAAGAAGAAGAAGAAGAGGAGGAGGATAAGATGAAATGAAAGGAAGAAGAGGGGAGGGGAGGGGAGGGGAGGGGAGGGGGAGGGGAGGGGACGTAAGACAAATGTCAAACGGTTGGAAGTTAAGAGAAACAGCGGCTGGGGAAATGTTTAATCTTTGTTTGTCCAATTCAAGAAGGAATTTATTTTGTTTGTAATTAAAAATACAAACTGTCTGAAGTTGGCAATGTCGATCGGAAACAGGTGCGCCCGTGGAGCGCACAATTGTCGAATCAAGCACTTCTGTCGACCCTTGTCAACCTCTTTCGTCGACAACGTCAAAGCCACTTTTGTCGACAACTTCAAAGCCACTTTTGTCGACAACTTCAAAGCCACTTTTGTCGACAA
>CM065693.1:21450125-21462625 GCA_017654935.2 Phymorhynchus buccinoides
TCTCTCTCTCTCTCTCTCTCTCTCTCTCTCTCTCTCTCTCTCTCTCTCTCTCTCTCTCTCTCTCTCTCTCTCTCTCTCTCTCTTCTCTCTCTCTTCTCTCTCTCTCTCTCCCGAAAACTGTTTCGCTTTAATAGGATTGGGTGTGTTAATTTTAAGGGAAACTAGGTTAAAGAGCTTGCAGAGAGGTTTTATCACATTACTTCTAGCTGCTTTGCTGCTGCTGCAGACCATATTTCGTAGATGTCTGCCTAGCCTATGTCTTGTTGCTTGAATGCCATATATGTTCTAATATCGAGGGATGTATGGATGAATGATCGAATTTTGTTTTAAATTAAGGGACTGTTAACCCTTTCACCGCCAGCCATTTGTTAGCCAAAACATACCATTAAACTTAACTGGGAGGAGAAAAAGAAATGATCTGCAGTATTGGGAATTCTTTTGTGACACGCATAACATTAGGCCTATCTTTACCTCCCAAAATTAAGAAAATAGGGCCTTCGGATAACAGGCCCTGATTTGATGCCTTTTAGTGACATGGGTGTTAAACCATTGTGTTGCATAAATGCGACATTGGCGGTGAAAGGGTTAATATGCGGTTCAAACACTTTTTCTTCAACCATTGCTAAGAAAAAAGACCACGTATTTTACGGACTACAACTATATGACGTACACGCTCGTGAAATGTACACATTTTTATATTGCTATACGTGTAGTAGTTTCCGTATTATCCGCCACACTATGAGGTACAGAGGTCTTAGTCTGATAAAAACAACAACTACACAACCAGATCGCCTTATTGTCCATAAAGTACGGTGTTTTCTGCTGTCGTTTGCTAACTGGTTGAATGGTTGGTTGGTTGGCTGGTTGGTTGGTTGGATGGTTGATCGATTGGTTGATGGGTAGGTTGGTCGTTTCGTTCGTTCACTCGTTCGTGCGCTTGTCTAATAGACGATTTTCGGCCGGGTGGGGGACAAAACTAGGGGAGAGCACTTCGTGAAAATTAGAGTTGATTACCTCGACTTAGTCGGTCAAAACCATAGCAACCATGGCGGCATGGCGTTGAAGCTTGAAACCACAGGATGCCAGTCAGCGACTTGCAAACTTTTTTTTTTAGAAAAATAAGGGGTGGCCAGTTGCTACAAGGTGATAGAACGTGCAAACTGTGACGTCAAAATATATTAAATTACATCAATTTTAGAATGACGCACTGCGTTCTACATGCTGTGTGTCTCCTCAAACACACGAAGCGAGGGCTGGGGATTTACCTGATGGTAGAGTAACTTTCCCTGTTTGACCGATTGAATTAGGCGAGATCACCATGAAATGACTCCCCTTAATTATTTCCGAACAATTCCTATTTTACTAACTTTGCAGAACAGCAGTAGTAACAACAACAACGACGATAACAAACAAACAAACAAACAAAGCAAACAAAGGGAGCAAATGAAGAACATCCTTCAAAGAATGTGATGCGTTTTGGAGGTGTATAATTACTATTAATTAGCAAGTTGACATTAGCCACCAGTTTGGGAACAAAACAAGCAAACAAATGAAGAACATCCTTCAAAACATGTGATGTGTTTTGGAGGTGTGTATAATTAGCAAGTTGACATTAGCCACCAGTTTGGGTCTGTAGCAAAGTAAGAGTTGTAAGATTTTTCTTTTCTGCAGCCATACGTAATCTATGCCTATAAGGCCGGGTTCACATTAGACGCGTAAGTTTCGTACGGAAAACCCTAAATAAGTGGAAGAAAGAAGGATACAAATTTACGCATATAGGGGAAGACGGGGTAAAAAGCACATGGGCGGGTAAGAAGCCCACCCCAATTATCTCATGAAATGAAGCAAATTTCAGTCTCATTTTGCCCATGAGACGAGCGTTAATGTCTAGCATTCGTCTCATGGGCAAATTTGACTGACATTTTCTTTATTTCATGAGATAATTGGGGTGGGCTTCTTACCCGCCCATGCGCTTTTTACCCCGTCTTCCCCTGGGGGAAATTCGGACACGTGCGCAAATCTTTTCCCTTCTTTGTTTCACCGGCTTATTTATGGATTGCGCACGGGTTTCCGCATGGAATATCCGCTTATGTGTGTACACGGCCTAACATTAATCTTTTGTGGATAAATATGACTTTCGAACCAGGGGAGGCATTTTGCACTGGCTCAACGCAGCATCCGGGACCTTCCCCACGCGATCTGTTCCAAAATCATGTCATTGAATTTATGAGTGTATGTGTATCGGCACGTTTATGAATGCCACATGCGTGCGCACGTGTCTATAATAATTATGAGTTAATTATAATTAATTATGTCTATGATTATGAGTTTCCTGCAGCACGACTTCTTTCAATCACCTTGCCGTGTTCTGGCAGGGGCAAAACCATGCACCTTTAAAGACCCCATCCACGTCACGTGTCACATTCCCTCTTATGCTAGGAAGATTTCTTAAAGACCCACCAGATCACGTGTCAAAATCATGGGTTTCACGTGTTTTCCCTCTTATAGCTGGTAAGAAATCTTGTTTTGACCAGGTTTGACCCCCATACAAATGCCCCTAAATTCAAACCGAAGCATCATTTTAAAAAGCAGCCTCAATTTGAAGTTGAGGACATTTGTACATGGGTCACAGCTACCCAGATAAAAAAAAACCAAGAGACTTAATCGTGGTGCGTCAGTGTGTCTTTAAAGACCCCCACGTCACGTGTCACATTCCTTCTTATGCTAGGAAGAGTTCTTAAGATTTCTTACCAGCTATAAGAGGAAAAACACGTAAAAACCGTGGTTTTGACACGTGACGTGGTGGGTCTTTAATTATCTTCATCTACACATGCCGACAAACTAACGTCGTTTTTCTTCAGCAAGAGGAAGTGTTGGCAGGCACACTCGAGATAAATGCAACCTTTATTTTAAGTCTTCTATATCGTAATACTGCATTTGTGTGTGAACGTAATATGCGTACGCGCGTGTGTGTTCGCGTGCTGTGTGAATGAGAGAGAGAGAGAGAGAGAGAGAGAGAGAGAGAGAGAGAGAGAGAGAGAGAGAGAGAGAGAGAGAGAGAGAGAGAGAGAGAGAGAGAGAGAGAGAGAGAGAGAGACAGAGACAGAGAGAGAGAGAGAGAGAGAGAGACAGAGACAGGACAGAGACAGAGACAGAGACAGAGAGACAGAGAGAGAGAGGGGGGAGAGAGAGGGGGAGAGGGGGGGGGGGAGAGAGAGAGAGAGAGAGAGAGAGAGAGAGAGAGAGAGAGAGAGAGTTGTAACTTGAAACATGAAAAAAAGTTATTACGCAAGGATTGAGATTTTAGGCCAAGCCTATTCTTACAATCTGTCCTTGAGAGAGAGGGAGAGAGAGAGAGAGAGAGAGAGAGAGAGAGAGAGAGAGAGAGAGAGAGAGAGAGAGAGAGAGAGAGAGAGAGAGAGAGAGAGAGAGAGAGAGAGAGAGAGAGAGAGAGAGAGAGAGAGAGAGAGAGAGAGAGAGAGAGAGAGAGAGAGAGAGAGAGAGAGAGAGAGAGAGAGAGAGAGAGTTGTAACTTGAAACATGAAAAAAAGTTATTACGCAAGGATTGAGATTTTAGGCCAAGCCTATTCTTACAATCTGTCCTTGGGACGTAAACAAGACTAAGACGAAACAATCAGGCAACAGATATGGGCATACATAACGATTCAAGGCATCAATAAACAATCAGGCAACAGATATGGGCATACATAACGATTCAAGGCATCAATAAAAAAAATCAGGCAACAGATATGGGCATACATAACGATTCAAGGCATCAATAAACAAAGTTGGAGCAGAACGAAATACCCAAACAGCTAACAACTAAAGCTACATGAATTTAGAAACAGCATTAGTATTTCAACATGCGTAATAGTTAATAAAAGAAACCACACACACAACTAGATAAGTCAACAAACAGAGATTTAGGTTGAAAAGGGGGGAAAAGCTACATCAATTTATAAACAGTATTAGTATTTCAACATGCGCAATAGTTAATATAAAAAAAATCATACACATAACTAGATAATCATACGCACAACTAGATAAATCAACAAACAGAAATTTAAATTGAAAAGGGGGGAAAAGTTACATGAATTTATAAACGGCAGTATTATTTCAATACGTGTAATAGTTAATGAAACAAATATCATACACATAGGAACGGCAATCAAAATATAGAGAAACGAAGAAATAAGGAAGAAGAAGCAGAAGAAGAAGAAGAACTTGAGCAGAAAAAGAAGAAGAAGGAGAGAGAGGGAGAGAGAGAGAGAGAGAGAGAGAGAGAGAGAGAGAGAGAGAGAGAGAGAGAGAGAGAGAGAGAGAGAGAGAGAGAGAGAGAGAGAGAGAGAGAGAGAGAGAGAGAGAGAGAGAGAGAGAGAGAGAGAGAGAGAGAGAGAGAGTACGAATACGAAACGAAATGTTATTGAAAATAAAAGAATAAGCTTGGGGCTTTTTGTTTCATACATTGTCACACCCTTAACAATAACAATATCGATATTACTTTTCAAATAATTAGAACATTGCAAATCATTGAAAGTGAAAAAGATACAAACATGCGAATCAAATTTCAAATTTAACTATTAAAAATCATTTTAAATGATTAATAGAAAGAAGGGGGGGGGAGGTTAATCGGAACACACTGAGCAACAAGTATAACAAAGCACAATGAGTACATTATAAGAGAGAGAGAGAGAGAGAGAGAGAGAGAGAGAGAGAGAGAGAGAGAGAGAGAGAGAGAGAGAGAGAGAGAGAGAGAGAGAGAGGGGGAGAAGGGAGAGAGAGAGAGGGAGAGAGAGAGAGAGACAGAGATAGAGAAAGAGAGAGAGAGAAAGAGAGGGAGGGAGGGAGGGAGGGAGAGAGAGAGAATGTGTGTGTATGTGTGCACGCGTGCGCGAAAACTCATGTGTAAATCTGTGTGTGCATTGTGTGTGGTTAGGTGTGTGACCGAGAGACAGAGAGAGAGAGAGAGAGAGATGGGGGAGACAGACAGACAGGTAGACAAATAGCGAAGACACCAACGCCTTGCTCTCATTACTTTCTTTCACAATCACCATAGTATCCCCATCCCCACCCTATCTCTCTGACCGTCTTTTTTGTGTCTTTTTTTTTTTACTCCTTTCGTAGTCTCATAATGTTTTGTTTGGATTTTCAACAGCACAGCCTCCCCCCCCCCCCCCTCATACCCCCCCCCCCTTACCCCCCCCCTTACCCCCCCCCCCCTCCTCCCCCCGCTCACCCCCCCCCCTTCCAATTATGTTTTATTTTTCGTCCATTGTCTATGCATTCTGTCCTATTATTTCCACTCCACCACGTCACCTCCTTTCGTGACCTCCACCCTTTGTCTTCGCAGATACCAAAACGTTTAGCTGAACGGAAACAGTGGTGTGTGGCTATTTCTAAAGTAGGTTAAAGAGTTTTAGAAAGGTTCAGTTTCGTGATCATGTTTGCTGATGCAGCATCCAGTAGCTAGCTGTTTGTTATTGGCTGTTGCTTTGATGTTGTTCTTTTTTCTAGATTTATGGGGCTCCGCTATGTCATCGTCGTCTTCGTTGTTAGTCCGTCACCAAGACGGACTATTGCGATGGGCTGTTTGTATTTTTGTTTGTTTGTTTGTTTGTTTGTTTTGGGGGGGTTTGGGGGTTTTTTCTGTCTGTCCCAAGGATATCTCCCGAACCGCTTGACCGAATCGCGTCAAATTGTGTGTGAAGGTGTGCCTCCTTAATAGGAAGAGATCGGCGCAAACCATTTTGCCGTCATGACCTTGACCTTGACGTACGACCTTGAAAACCGAAAATCTATTTTTAGCCATATCTCGGGCACCGATCAACATAGGATGTTGAAACTTGGTATGAAGGTGGTTTGGCTTATGCCCGTTCTGATGATGGCATACCGATCAAGGTCAAGGTCAAGGTCAAAAAGATCGCTGGAGCCTGAAAATCGGAGGGTCATTTTTTTCTCCTTCTGTCTGTCCCAAGGATATCTTTCGAACGGGTTGACAGAATCACGTCAAATTGTGTGTGCTGGTGTGTCACCATGAGAGGAAGGCATCCGCGCAAACCATATTGCCGTCGTGACCTTGACCTTGGCGTACGACCTTGAAAACCGAAAATCTTTCAGGGGCCATAACTCCCACACCGTTAGTGTTAGAGTCTTCAAATTTGGCATGAAGGTACTTTGGCTTATGCCCGTTCTGATGGTGGCATACCGCTCAAGGTCAAGGTCACGGTCCGGGCGATCCGTAGGCCTTGAAAGTGGTAGGGGTCTACACATTGGGTTTTAAGCCATATTTTCAACATTGGTACTTGACAGAAGCGCTTCAGATTGTGTGTGGTACTGTATACCCTAGAGAAGAAAACATCCGAGCATAAATTATCACCATGCTGACCTTGACCTTGAAGTGTGACCTTGAAAACCGAAATTTCCTTCTTTGCGCTATATGTTTCTTCTTCAAGCTGTATCTCGTGAACTAGAAGACAGAATCCCTTCCAATTTTGTGTCAGGATGTGACACTCTACGGGGTGTCGCAAGTGCGTGGCATTGCTGGTGACGGACATGTCTGCCGCTCGGCGACGCCCTTGTTGTTGTTGTTGTTGTTTGTGATGATGATGATGATGATGATGATGATGATGATGATGATGACGACGACTAAGACGAGGACGGCAATGGCCATGACGATGACGACGATGCACAATACCCGCATGCAAAATTTGAGCGTCCTAGATCCCTCCGTTATCGTGCCAGGTGTTCGGCCGAAACGGCTCCAGTGACCTTGACCTTTGTCCTATGACCTTCAATTTTGCACTTGGTCTAGGTATTCGTAGTACCTATCTGCATGCAAAATGTGAGCGTCCTAGGGCTCTCGCCGTTCAAACGTTATCGTGTTAACAGTCAGATAGATAGTCCATCCATCCATCCATCCATCCATCCTTCCATCCATACTTCCATCCATCCATCCATCCATCTATCTATCTATCTATCTATCTATTGATCTATCTATCTATCTATCTATAAATCTATCTATCTATGCATCCATCAATCCATCCATCCTTCCATCCATCCACCCATCCATCCATCTATCTATCTATCTATCTATCTATCTATCTATCTATCTATCTATCTATCTATCTATCTATACATCGATCTGTCTATCCATCCACCCATCTATCTGTCTATCTTCTATCTATCGATCGATCTGTCCATCCATCCATCCATCTATCTATCTATCTATCTATCGATCGATCGATCTGTCCATCCATCCATCTATCTATCTATCTATCTATCTATCGATCGATCTGTCCATCCATCCATCCATCTATCTATCTATCTATATATCTATCGATCGATCTGTCCATCCATCCATCTATCTATCTATCTATCTATATATCTATCGATCGATCTGTCCATCCATCCATCCATCTATCTATCTATCTATATATCTATCGATCGATCGATCCATCCATCCATCCATCCATCTATCTATCTATCTATATATCTATCGATCGATCTGTCCATCCATCCATCCATCTATCTATCTATCTATATATCTATCGATCGATCTGTCCATCCATCCATCCATCTATCTATCTATCTATATATCTATCGATCGATCTGTCCATCCATCCATCCATCTCTGTCCATCCATCCATCCATCTATCTATCTATCTATCTATATATCTATCGATCGATCTGTCCATCCATCCATCCATCTCTGTCCATCCATCCATCCATCTATCTATCTATCTATATATCTATCGATCGATCTGTCCATCCATCCATCCATCTATCTATCTATCTATATATCTATCGATCGATCTGTCCATCCATCCATCTATCTATCTATCTATCTATCGATCGATCGATCTGTCCATCCATCCATCCATCTATCTATCTATCTATCGATCTGTCTATCCATCCACCCATCTATCTATCTATCGATCGATCCATCCATCCATCCATCCATCTATCTATCTATCTATCTATCTATCTATCTATACATCGATTTGTCCATCCATCCATCTATCTATCTATCGATCGATCTGTCCATCCATCCATCCATCCATCCATCCATCCATCCATCCATCCATCCATCCATCCATCCATCTATCCATCTATCCATCTATCTATCCATCTATCTATCTATCTATCTATCTATCCATCTATCTATCCATCTATCTATGTATGTCTCCCTATGCCCTCTCTCTTTCTTCCTCTCCTTCTTTGCCTGTTGTTTTCCTTGTCCTTGTCTATTTGTTCTTCTTTCTTTTGTTTTTCTTCTTTCTTTCTGTTCTATCTTTCATTCCTTCTTATATTCTTTGGGGGGGTTTTTCTTTCTGTTTCTTCCCTTCGTAGTTTTTGTTTTGTTTTTATTCCTTTGTAGAATTCTTAGTTCCTTATTTTCTTCTTGTCTTTCTTTTTCCATTCCTTCCTGCCTTTCTTTCTGTGTTTCCTAAGATTACATTCTTTCATTCTGTTTTAGCTTTTCTTCGTTCCTTCTTTGTTTTCTTTCTTCTTTCATTCTTTCTTTCTTTCTTTGGTTCGTTTTTCTTTCTGTCTATCTTTGTGTGTGTGAATGCACGCACACTTACGTAGCCTACCTACGTATGTATGTACGTGTGCATGTATCTTTGTATGTATATAAATGCGTGTAGCTATGTATGTATTTTTTTTCTTAATTTTCTTTCCTTTTTTATTCTCTTGGGCAGAACATGAAATAAACGAACCGAAAGAGATGACACACAAAAAGTAATTGAGACAAAAATAATTTGGGAGAAAAAAAATTCTAAGCGGCAATTGACACCAAGAAAGACAGAAACAGAAAGACATTGGAGAGAGAAATGTAATTTTAAAACAATCTACAGAGAAAGAAAGAAACAAAGAAAACTTAAATAAAATGACAAAGGTAGTGATGTTCTTCTTCTTCTTCTTCTTCTTCCTTCTTCTTCTTCTTCTTCTTCTTCTTCTTCTTCTTCTTCTTCTTCTTCTTCTTCTTCTTCTTCTTCTTCTTCTTCTTCTTCTTCTTCTTCCTTCTTCTTCTTCTTCTTCTTCTTCTTCTTCTTCTTCTTCTTCTTCTTCTTCTTCCTCTTCTTCTTCTTCTTCTTCTTCTTCTTCTTCTTCTTTGTAGCCAAAAAGGTGCTACCTTTATGTTCAAATCTGTATGTGTAATATCATGCCTTGCCATGCTTGTATTCTATGTTCGTATATGTACCAAGGACAGATTGGAAGACTAGGCGTTGCCTAAAATCTTTATCCTTGAAAAATAAAGTTCAAGTTTTCAAGTTTTCAAGTTTCAAGTTTTCTTCTTCTTCTTCTTCTTCTTCTTCTTCTTCTTCTTCTTCCTTCTTCTTCTTCTTCTTCTTCTTCTTCTTCTTCTTCTTCTTCTTCTTCTTCTTCTTCTTCTTCTTCTTCTACAATAGTTTTGCTTCTTCTTCTTTGTAGCCAAAACAATTTGCCTAAATCTTTAACCCAGTAATAGGTCCATTCAATCAATCAATCTTATTCTTCTGATACGAGAGAGAGAGAGAGAGAGAGAGAGAGAGAGAGAGAGAGAGAGAGAGAGAGAGAGAGAGAGAGAGAGAGAGAGAGAGAGAGAGAGAGAGAGAGAGAGAGAGAGAGAGAGAGAGAGAGAGAGAGAGAGAGAGAGAGAGAGAGAGAGAGAGAGGGGAGGATGAGGAGGAAAAGGGGGAGGAAAACACATAAATGCAAGAACAGCAAATGCTAAAGTGATCCTTTTGTAAACAGGTCTAAATGAGGACGACATAAAATTAAAACTGTTGTGTATCTAACCTTCTGAAAGTGAACAGAAAACCTTAAAGGAATAACAGTGGAATTAAGGACCCACTGACCCAGCAAAATTAAGTCCCTTGATATGTTCTGGCCAGGTGTGACCCGCACACAAATTTCCCCCAAGTCAAAACGAGGCGGGTTCTTCAAAACAATGTTTTGTTTTGAATTTGGGGTAATTTGTATGGGAGTCACACCTGACCAAATTAAAATTTCTTACCAGCGATAAGAGCGAAAACACGCGAAATGGCAGATTTTCACACGTGACGTGGTGGGTCTTTTAAAAAAATAAACATTTACATGGATATTAACACATAAATAAATTCATACATACATGCATGCATACACACACGGGCCTACTACATGCATAGACACGTTATGTATACAGTCATAGGCTCGATTGCATACATGAATGCATGAATACATACATACGGTATACATGATGGGGGGGGGGGGGATCTAGAGCAGCGCCGTTGAAACAGGTTGCTGTCTTTGTTTAAATGTTGTTTTTTGCTCCTTGTGTTGCCTGCTTTTTGCTCCGTTAGCTACATTAATTTGCTGTTTGCTGATCGTGTACGCATTGGACTGTAGAGGGGAAGTATTGTTTTTTTATTTTGATCTTGTTGGTTTTTTGCTCCTTTTGTTGCCTGAATTTTGCTCCTTTTGCTATATTTTCTGTTTTCCTGTTTTCTTGTTTGTCTGTGTTGATAAAGGCGCATTCGCCGACATATCCAGTAGTTTTGTTTTGTCTTTTGTGAATAAAATAACGTCACTTTACGCTTGTCGCGTAGTTGGTTTTTTTGCTGTATGTTCCAGTGACGTTGCAGTCTGTTTAGAACATAGAACAAAATACCAAGTTATTGTAATAATACATATAACAATACATAATAATGTAGCTGCATTGCTAAAATGTTCGGGACTTTACTGGTGTTGTGCTGCCTCCGGTCATTGCCTCCAGGATCGTTCCCACCATCTTCATATCTACTAATGTCCCATATGTGTCTGTTCTAGACCGGAGGACGTTAAACAGATTTTCATTCATTCTCTGTATAGGCACTATCCCTCTCCCTCATTGCGATAAAGAGTAAATCAGCACATTTAACTATGTTCTTCTTTTCAGAACACAGAACAATTTATAAAGTTAATGATAACTGAGTTTGCGACTGAGGTTCACAAAATTAATAAAGACGTTGGACACAACAAGTTTTATTAAAGAAAATTATGTGTGTGTGTGTGTGTGTGTGTGTGTGTGTGTGTGTGTGTGTGTGTGCGTGCGTGCGCGTGCGCGTGCGTGCGCGTGCGTGCGTGCGTGTGCGTGCGTGTGTGCGTGCGTGCGTGCGTGCGTGCGTGCGTGCGTGCGTGCGTGTGTGTGTGTGCGTGCGTGCGTGCGTGCGCGCGCGCGCGTGTCTGTGTGTGTGTGTGTGTGTGTCAAGTCAAGATGATCTCTAATGAGGGTGAAAGATTGAGCTCGAACAGTTTTCTTTTTACACGACAAAACACCTCATCATCGCTTTCCACGCTTTATCATTCCACTTCTTCTCATTCTCATATTTTCTTTCCCCGTCTCTCTCTCTCTGTTTATGTCTTTCTGTCTTTCTGTCTATCTGCCTCCCCCCCTCCCACCCCCTCCTCTCGTTCTCTTAATATATTTGTCTATTTCCTCCCTCCCTCCCTCTCATTCCCTCTTTCCTGTTATTCTTTCTTTCTTTCTGTCTTTCCTTCTCCTCACCTTCCCCTCTTTCGTGATCATATTGACCCCCCGTTCTTTGCCACATCTTCAGGTAGTTTATAGCTCGTATTAGCAGGGCTGATTATTGTTTGTGGCTTCAAGCCACAAACCTATAACTCACTTTGTCGGTCTGTCTGTCTGTCGGTCGGTCGGTCCAAAATTGTCGCACATTTTGACAAAATTGTCGCACTTCAAATCGAGGCTACACTTCTGGCCGCTCTTTAAATGATGATTTTAAAAGCGTACAAAATAATAAATTACGTAATACAGACACTACAACAGACACGACGAGTAATGCGGTGCTTCTTTCGATGAGTATAAGTAGGATACATAGTTTTAAACAAAAGATATAAAAGTTACGAAATGGTGCAGAGATAACATTCTGGTTTACAGATTAAAATTATTGAAAAGCCAGGGGATAACTCATGATTGGAGTTGTAAAAATAGACCGCGTGCCACAAACTATTGCGATTTCGCGCTTGTATTTAGATGGGGGGTGGGGGAATGGGCTGATATTTGGATAGACTAGGGGTGGTAAGTTGAAACACGGGGAGGTGTGCCGCTAGAGAGGTGGGGTGGGGGTGGGGGATTAAGGGGCTAAGGGGCTAAGGAGTGCGTGCAATATTGTTTTCTTTGCTCTTCTCCGCTGTCTTTTTGGATCCCTAATTTGTGCTGTTCATTCATACGACCTTGTTCATGTTCTTTACGGGGTGTGTTTTTCTTGTTCTTGTTTGTTGTGGGCAATCATGTAGATTACACCCCCGACCCCACCCCACCCCCTTCATTTCTCGGTTCTTTCCGTTTTGTCACAGTCTTGCCTTTCTTAGCGAGCATGAAGGCAATATTTTAGCAACATTTTGAGCTAATTAATATGTTTTCTCAATAACTATTGTCCCTAAATGATTAATTCAATTATTTATCGTTTCGTCCAAAGGACGGAACAGCCAGTTCGGAGTTCCCCGCTTCTGGCGTCATTGTCATGTGACTACCA
>CM065693.1:21475125-21477625 GCA_017654935.2 Phymorhynchus buccinoides
AGACGTAATGCATCCATTCGGCCTTTTCTTTCAGCTAACTCATGCAAGCGCCTTGTTGCAGCTTTTATTTCTTCACGTTTAGATTTCTGCAATTCCATTCTGTTTGGCCTTCCTACAAAAGAAATTACTCGCCTACAGCGAGTTCAAAACAGTGCAGCCCGCCTCATACTGCGTAAGCGCAAGCGTGATCACGTCACGCCACTTCTGAAGGAGCTCCATTGGCTCCCTGTGCAGTCCCGCCTTCAGTATAAGCTGGCTGTCCTATTCTTCCGTCACTTTGAACAGACCCTTCCGCCTTACCTCTCCAGTGCTCTTCACACCTACACTCCTTCCCGCTCACTCAGGTCCACAAACACAAAACTTCTGAAAGTTCCAAAAACAAATCTAAGCTCATTTTCAGTGCCCCAGTTTCAGTGCCCCTGCTATCTCTACTTTCAAAGCTAAACTCAAGACTCACTACTTTCAAAGCTCATTCGGTTTGTAAATGTTTCCTTCTTGATCTTGTACCTGTACTGGGTGAATGATTAGGTAATAATGTCTTGTGTGACTGCGGGTGTATCAGTGAATGGAAGCGCCTTGAGTGTAAAATAATTATAGAAAGGCAGTATAGAAATGCTATCAATTATTATTATTATTATTATTATTATTATTATTATTATTATTATTATTATTATTATTATTAATTTGATCAGCATATAATCAGTTGTCCTCATCGTCATTGATTTTTTTTCTTATGTTTGCTTTCATTGTTGTTGTTTGGATGAGTTTACTCATTTCAAGTCATTATTGATGAAAATAAAACGCCAAAGAATTACGCAACATGGAATGGATATCTGTAATTGCGAATTCAGGTCATTTTCACACACACACACACACACACACACACACACACACACACACACACACACACACACACACACACACACACACACACACAAAACAAAAGGAAATGCAATACATACAGAAATAAGAAACAGAAACTCTTGGGACCAGGATTGCGCTTGTCATCACCATCTGGCTTCCCCCCAGGAGCGTGGCTTTCTCTTTATCCAGTCTGCAAGACCACTTAATCCATTTCTGTCCCATGTCGTTTTTTGCTCCACTTTCGTTTGTTTCCTTCTATATCTACCCAGTTTCGTTCTTTCGTCTCTCTGTTTCTCCATCTCTGTCTCTGTCTCTGTCTCTGTCTCTCTCTCTCTCTCTCTCTCTCTCTCTCTCTCTCTCTCTCTCTCTCTCTCTCTCTCTCTCTCTCTCTCTCTCTCTCTCTCTCTCTCTCTCTCTCTCTCTTTCTTTCTCTCCCTCCCCCCCGCCCCCCCTCTCTCCTTCTCTCCCTATCTCTATCTCTCCCACCTCTGTCGTTTTTCTTATCTCACGGTCCCTTTTATTTCTATATCCGTCTGGTTTCTCTCTCTCTCTCTCTCTCTCTCTCTCTCTCTCTCTCTCTCTCTCTCTCTCTCTCTCTCTCTCTCTCTCTCTCCCTCTCTCTCTCTCGCTCCCTCTTTCTCTCTCTCTCTCTCTCCCTTTCTTCCCATCCCCTCTGTTTCTGTCTGTCTCTCTCTGTGTGGAGCTTAGGTAACATGGACATTACTCTTTTCTTTACACTATTTGACACTATGGTGAAGCCAATGTTATTGTACGCAGCAGTGGTATGGGGTAGTACACAATATAAAACTACCAAAGCTGTTCAACTGTTTGCCTGTACAAAACTGTTAAATGTTAGTCATAACACTCCAAACAGTACACTAAGAGCACTTAGTTACTGGTTCTCTCTACAGCGGATGGAACTGAACAGAATCCCGAAGCAAGCCTATCTCTCCTTGACAAATAGCGTTATGAACATCACCGAGGGTAGAGCGCTACAAAATAACTGGGCTTATGATATAAAATACTGTCTTGATAGATATGGATTATCTGATGTCTGGTTAGCGGGCGGGGTTGGTAATGTTGAAATCTTCAAGAAGATCTTCAGACAAAGAATGGTTGATTGTTATCAGCAGGATTGGGTTAGCAAGCTTGATTCAAATGATCGCTTCAGTACTTACTATTCATTTAAGTCTCTCCTGCAACCAGAGTCCTAGTTGGCCTACTTAACAGTTAAAAAAGCTTAGAATAAATTTTACAATATTTCGTCTTAGCGTAAACGACCTGAACATCAATATCAGATACAAAGAAAATGTTAAAACATGCCCATTCTGTAACCAAATTGAGAACGAACTGCACTTTTTATTGATATGCAATGTCTATGTCGTGCCTATCTTCTTGAAATGCCTAATTCATGAATTAGGTAGCCCAATTGCCTAATCAATAAACTAGGCAACGGTACTGCCTAACATATACTCCTCTCAGAGAAAAATACATATTGAAGCACAGACAATTTTCGAATGTTAATTCTATCGAACTTAAGCAACTACATGTACTTGCGAATGATAATGTATATAGTAGTAGAGATATTGCTATGCACATCTACTATGCACTGAGGAAAAGAGAAGAACTCGTGTCT
>CM065693.1:21495125-21497625 GCA_017654935.2 Phymorhynchus buccinoides
AGAAACGTATGTTAGCCTAAGTCCTTTTGCGGACATTTTGTCCTTTTGCGGATACCATGATCTACAATAAGCCTAGGGTCTCCCGTAACCTTATATATTCTTGATCAGCATGCCACAACCTATTCAGATCCTGACTTTTGAACCGCCAGTGCAACCTCCGCCAAGGAAGACTCACAAAACATGTTTCATGTCCGAGCCTGTACCTCATGAACCAGTGGGTAGAATGGCTTCAAATGTTGTGTGGTAATGTAACATGGCGAGTAATTAAATAAATACTTGCAATGTTTTGTTTAAAGCAGAGACGAGGGTCATTTTAGACTAATGTACACATAAGGACAAACAGTACGCGAGAGGGCTTAACAAACGTATGTGGAAGATGTTTTTGAGGCGAGAACAAAAGCAGGAAAATAGGCCAATAAGGCAGGAAAAGAACATGGAAAAGAGAATGGAAGGTTAGAGGAAGTTGCAAGCACAGAACTTCCAATGGTGGGTGGGGGGGGGGGGGGGGGGGGGGACTATTTGTAATGAAATATCCCCGGGTATCCTCACGGGAAAGAAAGATATTCAGCAGCACGCAAAAAAAAGTACTAAGCTAGAATCTGAGAGACCAAATTAATATTGAAAAGCTTTATTGAAACACTCGCTGTGAGTGAACATCTGTTTAACGTCCTCCGGTCTGGAACAGACACATATGGGACATTAGTAGATGTAAAGATGGTGGGAACGATCCTGGAGGTAATGCTAGGAGGCAGTGCGACACCAGTAAAGTCCCGCATTTTTAACAATACAGATGTGTATGATAAGTACACTCGCTGTTGTTGTTGTTGTTGTTGTTGTTGTTGTTGTTGTTGTTGTTGTTTAATAGGCACACTAAGCTGCCCTCCAAAACGACTGACTCAGCAGTAGTGCAGTGTCTCCTCTGGTGGTTGCCTCTTGCCGACCTTACTATGCATAATATTAGGTTGGTCCCTGTGGACTGCTGGTTTCGGAGTCTGCGACCTAACAAACCGGGGTGTTGCTGTAAGTTAAGTCAAGGGTCGGAATGAGAGAGAGAGATGTTAGCATCAGACCTGGTATTGCAGTACCTCCAGGATCTGCTCAGAGCATGGAATGACGGCTGGTTGATGGTTCGTCCCATATGTGCTGTTTTGCAGCCGACTGGACGTGAAACCTAACTTTCATTCAATGAGAGAGAGAGAGGGGGTGGCGGAGAGATAGAGAGAGAGAGAGTGAGATAGAGAGAGAGAGAGAGAGAGAGAGAGAGAGAGAGAGAGAGAGAGAGAGAGAGAGAGAGAGAGAGAGAGAGAGAGAGAGAGAGAGAGAGAGAGAGGGAGGATAGACAGACAAACAGACAGACAGACAGAGGGTTTGTTGTTGTGTTGTTGTTGTCTTTATGATGGCAAAGTATTGTCAGCTTTTTACAAACAATTGCTAATAACCACGTAGCACAACATGGTCATCTGGACATAAAACAACAATAAAATAAATATGTGGTGGCAAACCACATAACCAAACGCGTTGTCAGTGTGGGAAATGCCACTCAGTAACAGCTTTAGTCAAACGTTCCTTGGCAGTTGTTATTATCATGATGCTTATTTACTGAACTACTACCCTATTGACAGAAAAATGACGTCTATATATCTATGCTGTTCATGAGAGAGAGAGAGAGAGAGAGAGAGAGAGAGAGAGAGAGAGAGAGAGAGAGAGAGAGAGAGAGAGAGAGAGAGAGAGAGAGAGAGAGAGAGAGAGAGACAGTAGTCTGGTAGCGATTGTAATAAGCTTTATAACCTAAGCACAGACGTACAGATAGATATAGGACTCCCACAGGGCCTTCGCCCCGTTCTATAGACACTCCCGCTTTTATATTAGAAGTAGAACTGTATTTTGCTACTTTACTTGGAAGAAAATAACAGCACTGTCGTCTTATGTAGGTTAACGTTGTACAACGACGTGCGTTGACGTCAGACAATGAAAAAAAAATGACATCAGCAAAAAACGTGACACAAGAACAAGGTGCTTTAAAGACCCAGTGACGCACCACGATTAAGTCCCTTGGGTTTTTGCTGGGTTGCTGTGACCCACGTGTAAATTTCCCCAACTTCAAATTGAGGCTACTCTTTAAACTGATGTGTCGGTTTGAATTTGGGGCCATTTATATGGGAGTCAGAGTTGGTCAAAACAAGATTTTTTATTTCCAGTTATAAGAGGGAAAACAACGTGTAACCCGTGACTTTAAGCACGTGATCCTGGTGGATCTTTAAATAGAGCTGAGAAGACAAACGGTGTTCTGAGGGGGTTGGGTTGGGGGGGGGGGGGGGGGGGGGGGGGGGGGGGGGGGGTAACAGAAGCTGGTTGAAGTAAGAACGTGAGAAAGGGGAGGGGGGGAGGGGGATGATCGGGTAAAGTTAATCGGAGCAGGTTATTTTCCATAGGCCTACAGGTGTTTCTTTGTGTGTGTGTGTGTGTGTGTGTGTGTATGTGTGTGTGTGCGTGCGTGTGC
>CM065693.1:21510125-21512625 GCA_017654935.2 Phymorhynchus buccinoides
TGGTCTCTAAATGCTCCAAAAAGTGCTTTCAGATGAGTAGGTTGATGCATTTTCTTCAGCTAGGCTAAACTTTAGACTGATTTCTCAAAATGGCTGACAATCACCCTACCAAATTTAAATGCTTATAACTCTAAAACGGAAAACGTTACAAGAATGGTTCTTATATCGGTTGAAAGAGAAGTGTCTGATGTTTCTAACACAGCTGTTCCACCCCATACAACTCAAGCTATTTAGTTAAAAGACTGAATTTAGAAATCTTAGATAAAAACTGCACCAAGCTTTTGCTTGTAAAAATATTTGGGTTGTATGTTCTTCATTGTATTTTTAATATATTGCTTTCATCAGATTTATGGTAAAAACTTATTTTGTTGAGCAGTATCATACAACATATTTAGTAGAAAATGTTCTTGAATAATACACAAACATAAATAAAATTGCCCATGAGTGAACATCTAGCAATATCCACTGAATATAAGTAATTTAGTCACATACTACTACATATTCGTGATTGTAATTTATGAAAAGCAACTTATGGTAAACTAAGGTTGGCTTGAAACAACTTCTGAAAATATAGATAAACTAAATGTTCTTCCCGAAACAGCTGTGCTAACTGTGCCATGTTCTCAGAATGGTCATTTTGACACTTAATGTCCCTTGTTGGGTCACATATGGGAATCATGGTCGGAAACGACATACAGATGTAATAATCATTATATAAAATGCATGTGTCTGCTTCGATGGGCTTTAAATACCTCGAAATAGCGTTGAGTATGTTGGAAAAAAAAGGTTGTACGGTGTTTGTGCGTTCAAAGTTAGCTCCCGTAATGGTCTCTACAATGCAAGTTAACATTTTCACACTTTCCCCATGGCAACTTAGTGACAGCCAGTCGTTAAGATCACTGGCATATCACTGCGTTGCCATGGTGAAAGAGTGGGAAATGTTCACGTGTATTGACACCATTATGACTGGCATACCACTGTGTTACCATGGGGAAAGAGTGGGAAATGTTCACGTGTATTGACACCATTATGACTATCATATCACTGTGTTACCATGGGGAAAGAGTGGGAAATGTTCACGTGTATTGACACCATTATGACTGGCATACCACTGTGTTACCATGGGGAAAGAGTGGGAAATGTTCACGTGTATTGACACCATTATGACTGGCCAATCACTGTGTTACCATTGTGAAAGGGTGGGAAATGTTCACGTGTATTGACACCATTATGACTGTGTTGTTATCACCGTGTTACCATGGGGAAAGAATGACAAATGTTCACGTGTATTGAGTTCATTACTGTGTTGCCATGGAGAAAGAGTGAAAAATGTCCACGTGCATTGAGTTCATTACTGTGTTACCATGGGGAAAGAGTAAAAAATGTCCACGTGTATTGAGTTCATTACTGTGTTGCCATGGGGAAAGAGTGGAAAATGTCCACGTGCATTGAGTTCATTACTGTGCTGCCATGGGGAAAGAGTGGGAAATGTTCGCGTGTATTGAGACCATTATGACTGGCATATCACAGTGTTGCCATGGAGAAAAGAGTAAAAAAATGTTCACGTGTATTGACACCATTGTGACCGGCATATCACTGTGTTGCCATGGGGAAAGAGTGGGAAATGTTCACTTGCATTGAGACCTTGCGTGCTGTCAGCCCTCCCCATTCCCTCCCCCGGCATACACGTGGTGAACACTGGATGACCACGTACAGTAGGGTCAGTTAATTATTCATGACAACGATTTCTCCAAAAGAGGTTAATTTAGACGAGTTCCCACATAGAGAGATCTGCGCTGCACGTGCCTGAGTGTGTGTGTTATTCACGCATTCATAATTATGGACGGGTGCTTTCAAACGCGCTCTCAAGCACATTATTATACAGACACGCGCGAATATTACGCGCGCGCACGCACGCACGCACGCACGCACGCGTCCACACTGAACATATTCACAGACACACACACACACACACACACACACACACACACCACACACACACACACGTCCGCACGCATGCAAGCACGCACACGCACACGCACAAACACACATATATATATATACACACACATTCACACATATTCACACACACACACACACACACACACACACACACACACACACACACACACACACACACACACACACACACACACACACACACACACACACACACACACACACACACACACACACACACACACACACACACACACACACTAATAATGGATGTGCTATTTCAAATGTGCGCGCATGCACACACACACGCGCGAACACACACAGGCACGCACACACGCACACACACACACACACACACACACACACACACGCACGCACGCACGCACACACACAATAATCATGGATGTGCGATTTCAAATGAGCGCACACACACACGCGCGCGCGAACACACACACATACACACACGCACGTACAACCGCACGCACGGACACACACGCGCGCGCGCGCACATATACCACACACACGCACGCGCACACATACC
>CM065693.1:21520125-21533323 GCA_017654935.2 Phymorhynchus buccinoides
TCGCCCTGTTTCGTTTCGCCCTGTTCCCATTTCGCCCTGGCCCGTTTCGCCCTGTTCTATTTCGCCCTGTTCTATTTCGCTCTGGCCCATTTCGCCCTGTTCTATTTCGCCCTGTTCTATTTCGCCCTGGCCCATTTCGCCCTGTTCTATTTCGCCCTGTTCTATTTCGCTCTGGCCCATTTCGCCCTGGCCCATTTCGCCCTGTTCTATTTCGTCCTGGCCCATTTCGCCCTGTTCTATTCGCTCTGGCCCATTTCAACCTGTTCTATTTCGCTCTGGCCCATTTCGCCCTGGTCCATTTCGCCCTGTTCTATTTCGCCCTGGCCCATTTCGCCCTGTTCAATTCGCTCTGGCCCATTTCAACCTGTTCTATTTCGATCTGGCCCATTTCGCCCTGGCCCATTTCGCCCTGTTCTATTTCGATCTGGCCCATTTCCCCCTGGCCCATTTCACCCTATTCTATTTCGCTCTGGCCCATTTCGCCCTGTTCTATTTGGCTCTAGCTCTGGCCCATTTCGCCCTGGCCCATTTCGCCCTGTTCCCATTTCGCCCTATTCTATTTCGCTCTGGCCCATTTCGCCCTGTTCTATTTGGCTCTAGCTCTGGCCCATTTCGCCCTGGCCCATTTCGCCCTGTTCCCATTTCGCCCTGGCCCATTTCGCCCTGTTCCCATTTCTACCTGGCCCGTTTCGCCCCAGCAATTACGGCAGTGTCCTTTTCGCCCTGTTTCGTTTCGCCCGGTTCCCATTTCGCCCTGGCTCTCTCTAGGATTCAACACAGTTGAATAGATTTTATGAATTTTGAATTTATTGATTAAAAAAAAAATATGGTTTCAATTTTTTTTAAATCCACAAGAGAATTAAAGAATGAGATGTATCGCTCTATGCTCATATCAATACTAAAATGTATTGATAATTCTTCTTCTTCTTCTTTTTCTGCGATCACGGGCTATCAATTCCCGCGATTACTCCCAATGGGAGTGGACTTTTGCGTGTGCAACCGGTTTTTAGCCCGCCATGAAGGCCGTTGCACTCTGACTTCGGGGAGAGTATTGATTGATAATGACACCCCCCCCCCCCACCCCCCGCCTCCCCCTCCTCTCCCCCCCCCTCCCCTTCTACGAGCAGCGAACTCGTTTGAACCCCAGTACGTGTCAGTAATTGCCAGTTACACCAGATGAACATTATTGGAAGAAGAGAAGAACACACACACACACACACACACACACACACACACACAGACACACACAGACACACAGACAGACACACACACACACACACACGCACACGCACACGCACACACACACACACACACACACACACACACACACACACACACACACACAAAATTGACATGGCAAATTTCAAACTGTTCAGCCTGTTTTCCCCAGAGATTGATGGCAATTCATATAGTGAACATGGGAGACAGGGCAGAATGGGAACAGGGCGAAATGCGACAGGGCGACAGGCGACAAGGCGAAATGACATGGGTTGACAGGGCGAAACGGCACTGCCACTGCGGGGTTGATGAAGTCCCCTTTAGAATTGGGTGACAAGGTGACTATCCTTCAGCCAGCCCCCCACCCCTTCCCCCCGGTACAACTCAATTGCGCCCATTGTAATAACCCCTACACTCAATCGCGCCTGTGTCGATTGCGCCCGTTGTAGTCATCAATTGCGCCTGTGTCGATTGCGCCCGTTGTAGTCATCAATTGCGCCTGTATCGATTGCGCCCGTTGTAGTCATCAATTGCGCCTGTGTCGATTGCGCCCGTTGTAGTCATCAATTGCGCCTGTGTCGATTGCGCCCGTTGTAGTCATCAATGCGCCTGTGTCGATTGCGCCCGTTGTAGTCATCCATTGCGCCTGTGTCGATTGCGCCCGTTGTAGTCATCAATGCGCCTGTGTCGATTGCGCCCGTTGTAGTCATCAATCGCGCCTGTGTCGATTGCGCCCGTTGTAGTCATCAATGCGCCTGTGTCGATTGCGCCCGTTGTAGTCATCCATTGCGCCCGTTAAAACGGTTGAAATGGCTCATGAGGAAACTTCACATGATCGAAGTTTGGCATAGTCAATATTTTTGTTTCAGAAGATAGAGCTAACATCCCTTTTAAAGATACTTCTTCTTCTGTGTTCCCAGGCCATATATGGCCATAATGGAAAAGGTACATATGTGTCCGGTTTTTGAGTTTTCACTGGTCTCCAGGCTGCGTACAGCCGACACATTACGATTTCGGAGGAGCTCAAAGGAGAACAAGTATTTGGAAGATTTTTTTTTTTTTAAGGGCAGGAGAATGGGCCAATAAGTCAGAAAGACAGTAGATGATAGAAAGCAAAGTGAAAAGGCAGAGTCAAAGAGAGTGGCAGATTAGAGGAAGTTACAAGCACAGAACTTCAAGAAGGTGGGGGAACTATTTTTACAAAGATCCCCCAGTATCCCCACGGGGAGAGACTTGTGGAGGGGGCGGGGTCGTCCAGCTCCCCATATGGATTCACAAGACATCCACCCACTGCCCCGTTAAAGATACAGAAAACAGAATTTAACTAACTCTTCTAGTTTTGATGTAATCATCTGTGCTTAATCTTATGAAGTTCTACTAAAGCTTAATTAAGTGGGAAGCTAAACTTTCTAAATTCAGTAAATTGGTTTACTCAATTTAGAAAGTAACAACGTTTAGCTTCCCACTTAAGCTTTAGTAGAACTTCACAAAATTAAGGGCTGGAGCTTAACTTCTAAGATACGTCAATCGCGGAAACCAGGCGCAATTGATATACATACCAGGATATGCGCAATTGAGTAATTATCATAATGGCGCAATTGAGTGGTAAATCCCCCCTCCTCCACCCCTAAGAATGACACAATGGGGAAATGGGAACTTCCAACCCCTTCTCCGTCTGTGTTATGACGGCGTTTCTCTTTCCAATACTCTCAACACGCCTCGGGCTGGGGGAAAGGCGCAAAGCTGTTTGTAAAGGGCTCGGTACACGTTAACACTATTCGCAAAATATCTCTATTTCCCCCATGTCAACACAGTGAGTTGTAAGGTCTCTGTATACGTTAACATTATTGGCAAAATATCTCTATTTCCCCATGGCAACACAGTGAGTTGTAAGTCATATTAAGGTCTCTGTATACGTTAACATTATTCGCGAAATATCTCTATTTCCCCCATGTCAACACAGTGAGTTGTAAGTCATGTTAAGGTCTCTGTATGCGTTAACATTATTTAGCAAAATATCTCTATTTCCCCATGTCAACACAGCGAGTTGTAAGTCATATTAAGGTCTCTGTATACGTTAATATTATTCGCGAAATATCTCTATTTCCCCTATGTCAACACAGTGAGTTGTAAGCCATGTTAAGGTCTCTGTATGCGTTAACATTATTAGCAAAATATCTCTATTTCCCCATGTCAACACAGCGAGTTGTAAGTCATATTAAGGTCTCTGTATACGTTAATATTATTCGCGAAATATCTCTATTTCGCCCATGTCAACACAGTGAGTTGTAAGTCATAATTATTATGGGCGGCCTAACACTGTGTTGCCATGGGGGAATAGAGATGTTTTGTGAATATGTTAACGTGTACAGCAGAGACCTTAAAGCGGGAGACAGACTATGCGACTGCCTCATATGACTCGATCAGGTCGTGACGTAGATCAAATTTTGTTTCCCGCACTGAAGAGGTCACAAGCCATCTGACTCGATCAGACTCGATCAGTGAAATTTAGAACCCGCCCTATTGGGGTCTGCAACGAACACCTTTTGCAAGAGTGAATGCCCTTGGTGGGTGGGGGAATATGGTTCAGTACTGACCAAACAGGGGGCTAACTCTCGCCAATAACCCTATTTGATGCCACTAAATGTCTGTCTTTCGCAAGAGTGAATGCCCTTGTCAGTACTGACCAGCAAGGGCATCACTCGCACTGTCAAGGGCGTTAATAAGCCTAGTTGCAGAGGCCTATATATTCGGCCCTGTCATCTGACTGGGCCCGACTGAGTCAGACTGATCGAGCAGGATGGTATGCAAATGAGGTGAAACGTCACGACCTGATCGAGTCGCATGAGGCAGTCACATAGTCTGTCGCCGGCTTAAAAGAATTGGGTGACAAGGTCAAGCTTAAGCTGCTTTGTATACGTGAGCATTGGAACTAGGGAATTACTAGTGTGAGGCTTCAGGCCTTAAAGAACCACCAGGTCACGTGTCAAAATCACGGGTTTCACGTGTTTTTTCCCTCTTATAGCGGGTAAGAAATCTTGTTTTGACCAGGCCTGACTCCCATTCAAAAGCCCCCAATTTAAAAACGAAACATCATTTTAAAGAGCAGCCTCAATTTGAAGTTGGGGGAATTTGTATGTGGGTCACAGTTACCCACAAAAACACAAGGGATTTAATTGTGGCGGGTCAGTGTGTCTTTAAAGCATCATGCACTAGTTGGGTTGGGTTTTTTTTAAACCGCCGGGGAATGCCGTAGTATAGTGAACAGAAGTGTGGTGTGAAGAATCTGGCCTGAGGAATTTGACTTGACATCCTTTGAACAACTTATAATTTTTTAAAAATATAGTTACCCTCCCTGTGTATGGACTGTATAATTAGACAGTAACAAATTGCATTATTCGATTACAAAAAACAAACAAACACGAATACAAACCTCTCGCAACCCTCTCTCAAGAAACGGAAACACATTTGTAAATTTTTTAAAAAGAAAAAGCAAACGCAATCCTTCACATTCTTCATACGTTCTTCCTAGCTTTGTTCGGGTCTCTTGTCTACAAACACCGTCAGAATGAATATAATAAAGTGCAAAAACAGAATACAAGGGCATCGCGGAGCGGCAGATATGTCCATTGCGGCTACGCCCTGTACCTGCCCCGACCTGTACCTCCCTTGCCCCTCACATCTTAGGCCCCTGTCCTCCTTATGTCCTTTGGGTGATACACCTACACACCCTTGACCGGGTACGAATCCTTGTCCGGGATGCACACCCTTAATTGGAGAAGTGTATACTCTTAACCGGAGACATCGTAGATCGGCAAAGGACAAAAAGAGACATACACGAACGAAAACATACACCCTTGCGATCGTAGATCGGCAAAGGACAAAAAACAACAGCAAACAAACAAACAAAAAGAAACATTCACGAATGAAAATAGACTCCTTGTATTGGCGATCGTAGATCGGCACAGGACAACACAGAAACATACACGAATGAATTCATACTCCTTTGGCAAGTGACAAAAGGTTTTCTCGTTTAGGTTCTCCAGCAGGTGTGAGTGACGATGGTCAAGCAAAGGAGGCTTCCCATCCACATGACGCCATTGTGGAAGACATTTGTGAAGAATCTACTGACAGAGGCCTGTTTTGTCATATTAAAGGTGGCCCCTGATGGATGCGTCGAGATCACCAGAAGACAGCCTTTTCAAGGATCGAAAACAATCACTTTGCTCTGGTTTCCTATAAATCAAACCGTCAAAACGGCGAAATATTCCTCCTTGGCGGAGATGCCGGATAGAGAAGCCATTTTGGATGGGATGGGTGGAGGCCACTCATTGTGGTTGAAGCTTTTTCTTCTTTGTAGTGCAGTATTTCCTTTGTTGAGAGCGAAACTCATTTGGGTAAACTGTATAAATTTTTAAAACCCGAAGGTTTATAATTATTGTGGAAATTTCGTGCAAACGATTTGGTCTAAACTCAGGCGGCCATCACTGAAATAATTTGACTTCCAGCATCTCCGCCAAGGAGAAATCGCCGATTTGATTTCAAGGAAACCAGAGCAAAGTGAGTGTTGCGATCTCTGTAAAAGGTGTTTTCCTGGTGATCTCGACGTGTTTCTTGCAAAACCCATCCGTCAGGGTGCCCCTTTAAGCAGAAAACAGGAATAAATTAAAAAATAGCCTAGCGGGCTACTGCTAGGCTTATTCATAAGGCAGAGGCTCGGGGTACGGGCCCGTAAGTCACGTTCTCTAGGCTACATATACGGCGCTCAATCAAGGACGCATAAATTGTGTGCAAATGTCTTTTTTTTTAAACTGCTAATATTAACTCTAACATGTTCCTAACCCTATCCCTAACCCTATTCCTTACCAAGATGCGTTAGATATACGAAATAAGAAAATTATTTTGTTGACGAAAAAATTGACTAGGAAGAGTTGCTATCCCTGAACATGGTCTGAGTGTTGCAGCAACGCCGTACCAGTAGCCACTGTGTATTCATAAAGGAGAAGAAATGGTAAAAGCTTAGTAAAACCTATTAACCTCGATCTCATATACTTACGATGTATTGATATGATTATTCGATATTATATAATGATAGGCCCCTATTAAATGCTATGCCATGATGAAATAGGCCTAAGCCGTTTTGATTATGAACACCAACCACTGAAATGCGTAAAACAGTAAAAGCCTTCTCGCCTTCTCCCCCACCCCAATCCTAAAGCAGCCGAGCATGAAAAGAGTTCAAACCAAAACTAAAAACCGAAATAACACAAACGTGCGCGCGGGCGCACGCGCACACACACACGCACACACACACACCCACACCCACTAGCGCGCGCCCACACGCGCTTATTTTGTTGTTGATACTATCGATCCTAAATAATTAATTAATATTTAAAATTAATAAGAAGAGAAAAAAAATACACGCAAATCGAGAGGGGGAGAGAGAGAGAGAGAGAGAGAGAGAGAGAGAGAGAGAGAGAGAGAGAGAGAGAGACAAACACAGTCAGACAGTTAAAGAAAGAGAATCGGAAAATGCACCGAGAAAGCTAAGAGAGAATAATTATGACAAGCGTAAAACCCGTGAAATGCGTGGATAAAGGTGTTGTTGTGTCGTGTGGTCCAATCTTAACCAATCGCGCACAAGCATGCACGCGCCTCGTTTTAATTTCCTGTACCCCTCTCGAAGTTTTTTTTTCTTTTTTTCTACTTTTCTTGAACTGTGCGTCTGCAAGACGACGGCCCCAATGTGGTCGTCTGCTGCGCCATATTGAATTTTTGACATCTGTACATTTGAAATGAAAGGTAAGTGGTTTGCGTATCCATGTGTGTCTTAAGCGTCGACAAAATATTATTGTCTTTATAAGCGTTGTAGATGGACAGAGGATAGTGCGAGAGCTGCCGGAATTCTGATGTTTTTGTGTGTGGAAAAACGACCGGCGATAGCTGATGGTGTCACTGTTCAGGGCCTGCTACACTACATACGATTCGGAGTTGAATGCGATGCGACTGTGACGATGCGAGTCACGATTCACTTGATATTCATGTATTGGGTCATGTATAGTGAGCGAAAATAGCAGGATCATTTTTAAACGGAAATATTTCACGTAAATCATGACTCACGTGGCCCAGTCGGATCGCATCTCTATACGATTTTACGCGTGTGTGGCGCCGGCTTAAGCAATTATTGCTAAGGTTCAGTCTGGACAGTTGCAGCCTGTGCTTCGTTAGGCCTACTTTTTCCAGTGGCAGAAACAATGTGCGGCAATAATTTGGCTACGTTTTGGCTGGGTTGTAGTTTAGATACCCGTAATAATTTTTCGCTTTGAAAATGTTCACTGAAAAGCAACATTCTGCCATTCTCGGGAAAAGGGATAGGGTTAGGATCAGCCTAAGGTTATTGACATTGTCATGTAACTGAAAGAACCGAGACTTTGAGAATGATGAGAGTCGTAAGCATGAAGGGGGTGTCTAAATTACATCTAGCTTTACTCGTTAATTTTACAAATTTGTTTAAAAGTTCTAATAATAGTTTTTCTTTAATTTTATAAATCGGGTCAATGCTTTTCAAAGATTGAGTTAAGCAATCTAAATGCTTTTAAAAAAATCCATATGTAGCTTTAGAGTTTGTTCTGCTTAAGAATTGGACTTTGTTTAGATTTTTTTAAAATTGACAATATTCACAATTTAGCCCACCAAGAACGATCATGTTAACTGAAACAGCAACGGGCTATGTTCTTTTCTTTTACAAATTATCGTTCTTGGCAAGCGTAATTGTGAATATCGCCAAAAATGTTCTCTTTATGTTTAGGTTCGGCTCTCGTTAACAAGGACTAGCTCAGTCCTGTGGTCACCATCACCCCACCAGAACAGGAATCGTCACTGCTGAAGACCCTCAACAGTCCCCCGTGGCCCAGCCCTGTCACCATCATCCCACCATCAACAGGAATCTTCACTGCTGAAGACCCTCAACAGTCCCCCGTGGCCCAGCCCTGTCACCATCATCCCACCATCCTCAGGAATCATCACTGCTGAAGACCCACAACATCCCCCCATGGCCCAGCCCTGTCACCATCACCCCACCAGCAACAGGAATCGTCACTGCTGAAGACCCACAACAGTCCCCCATGGCCCAGCCCTGTCACCATCATCCCATCATCCTCAGGAATCATCACTGCTGAAGACCCACAACATTCCCCCATGGCCCAGCCCTGTCACCATCACCCCACCAGCAACAGGAATCGTCACTGCTGAAGACCCACAACAGTCCCCCATGACCCAGTCCTGTCACCATCATCCCATCATCCTCAGAAATCGTCACTGCTGAAGACCCTCAACATTCCCCCATGGCCCAGCCCTGTCATCATCATCCCATCATCCTCAAAAATCGTCACTGCTGAAGACCCTCAACATTCCCCCATGGCCCAGCCCTGTCACCATCGTCCCATATTCTCAGGAATCGTCACTGCTGAAGACCCACAACATCCCCCCATGGCCCAGCCCTGTCACCATCACCCCACCAGCAACAGGAATCATCACTGCTGAAGACCCTCAACAGTCCCCAGCCCTGTCACCATCATCCCACCAGCAACAGGAATCGTCACTGCTGAAGACCCTCAACAGTCCCCAGCCCTGTCACCATCATCCCACCAGCAACAGGAATCGTCACTGGTGAAGACCCTCAACAGTCCCCAGCCCTGTCACCATCATCCCACCAGCAACAAGAATCATCACTGCTGAAGACTCGCAACAGTCCCCCATGGCCCAGCCCTGTCACCATCATCCCGTCATCAGGAATCGTCACTGCTGCCAGGCCGGGTCCATTTCATTGCCTTCTCACCTATGAAAGGTAAGTGAACCGGGTTATATTCACATTTAATTACAACCATGAACGCTTCAGATGAATGGGATCAAGATTTCAAACTGTATTTTCATTTGCGAAAAATGCAATCTTTTGCGTTAAGCAGTAATGGAGAAGAAATGTGAATAATTCCAGTTAGCCATTTGCAGAAAAGTCCTGATTTTAGCACATTATAGTCATGTGCGCGCACATGTTATGATAAAAAAAACACCAAACTGTCTGTAGGACTGCACATAATTTTTAGACCAGCTACTTTGTAAAAGCACATTGTGACTAGCTTGCTGCACACGTTCTCTGTTAGAATTAAAAAAATATTTTGTTTAATTATTGACTGCTGCACATTTTAAGTGAATTGTGGTTGATGATAATTTTTTTCCGGTCCTAATTTTTTTGTTTTATTTTTTGGGTGGGGCCAATAATTTTCGCCAGTCATTGAAACTGAAAATTACCTGAACGCGTTTGCATTCTCCCATCCACCTACCCCCCCCCCCCCTCCCCCTCTGGTCCTTGTGTATATCAGACCATGTTCACTGCACTGAGATCTTAATGCTGTAACACCTGAATTTAACTTCAAGGAGTAGGGATGTCCCCTGGGCAAGTGTTAAAAATAAAATTTCAGCCCAGCTCACTCGAATACCAGTTGCCTCTTCTGATACATGTCTGGAAGTTACAGTTGTAAGCAAACTTTTGCTTTACTGGGGGATACAGTTGAAGATTTTGAGAACCTGAACACAATATATATGAGGATGAACTTGGGTCTGTATTGTTGTGGCAACTACTTTCACTTTGCTAGGCGAATAGGTGCCATGAATAACTTTGGTAAAAGGGAGTTAATTATGATAAGTTCTTTCCCCTTATTCATTTCACTATAGTCTCTCTTAGCCTCACTATTTCATACTTGTTTTATGGGTGCAGCAGATTGGGGCAGTGTTGAGGAAATGGGGGCAAGTTGTTGTCGGTGATGTAGTTCAAGGCGAAATCGCAAAGTTTGCGGATGTTTGTCAAAATTTATTCTATCGCGTAAAGGATATTGGGTTAGGTGATATGATGATGAAGACAAAAAAAAAGGAACAGTGCTGTTACAGTTGAGAGTGAAGTCGTCTTGTCTTTGTCAAAATGGATGTGATGGGTGATTTTGTTATCTGCGAGGAACGTAGGAAATATTAGGCAATCAAATGAATCAACAAAGTATCGCTAGTCATTCATTATGGAACATCCACATGGAAGAGAGAGAGAGACTCTGAGAGTGAGAGAGAGAGAGAGAGAGAGAGAGAGAGAGAGAGAAACAGAAAGACACAGAGAGAGAGAGAGACGAAACAAAACTAAATTTTATTTACCCAAGGTAATGAGATAAGCAATTGACAGCTTTTTTATGCACTGCCCTAAGAGGGGAGAAAGAGAGAGAGAGAGAGAGAGAGAGAGAGAGAGAGAGAGAGAGAGAGAGAGAGAGAGAGAGACAGAGAAGTACAAGTGTGAAAGTAGTTATTAGAGGAGGGAGAATAACAGTGGAACATTCTATTTAAATTAAATTAAGTAAGAGACATTTAGAGAGATAAGCACAAGATGATAAATTAACATTACAAGGGTATTGATCAGAAAATAACACAGCAGACGCCTAGTAACAGAAAACATATTTCACATGAACAAGTCAACAATTGAAAACAAATTGGTAGTCTTAAATTTTTCGAGTAATTCTTTTTAAGAACGTTTTTAAAGGCTGGGTTTGAGGGATATGATTTTAAGGATGATAATAAATTGTTCCATGCTGTTCTCCCTGAATAAACAAACAAAGGTTTGAATAGATTATTATGTGCGTGTGTGCGCGCCTGTGTGTGTGTTTGCGTGCATGTGCCCGTGTTGAGTTTTTTAATTAGGCTTTTCTGCCAAAATAAGTGTTGAGGTGGGTAAGGGTAGCGTGTGACAACATCGATTTATTTAGAACAAGAACAATGTCTAAGTGAATCGAATCCGAATCGTGCACATAGAATGCAGATAGAGGGAGAGAGAGAGAGAGAGAGAGAGAGTATTGACGCAGAGAGAGAGTTGGAGACTGTTGAACGAGTTCTGGCTGGGTGGGTCACTGTGTGTGTGTGTGCGTGTGCGCGCGCGCGCGCGCGTGTGTGTGTCTGTGTGTGTGTGTGTGTGTGTCTTGATCTGCGTGCTTAAACTGACTCTATGCTCTTCTGCCAGTCTCTCACCAATCGTTCAATCGTGTCTCCCTTCTCTCTTTCCAGCTAGTATCAGAGACAGAGTCAACTGATGTCCTCAAGTAAATGTCGCAACTGCTTGTTCTAACATATTCTGCCATCAATCACCACCATCGTCAATCCTTTAATGTCAGGCGTCTTCCCTTTTGCTTTACAATTTGCTCTTGTGAAGCACTTTCTCAAGGGGAAAACCCCCAATATGGATCCCAATAATCTGAAAAAGACAACTACAGACCTGCATCACATATTGCTGTAGAAATTCTATTCTAATACAACTGAACGATCATCTGCTCGTCAAACAATATTCATCCTTATTAGTCTGCCTAAGTGTTTTAACCACATTACTTTGAAACAGATCTTGTTCAGATAGTGAATGAACTCCGCATTTGCTGTTTAATGCTGGCAGGAACATCTATTGACCGGCATTTTCTTATCGTCTGCTTGCCTTGATATCATAGACCTCCCTATCTTTTCTCTCTCGTCTGAACAACATACATTTGGAAATTAACAGGCCAGCTCTCGCTTTTCTACGTTTGATTGGGATGTGTAAAGGTCCCATTATTGCGATCACTTCTAGCCAATATTATCGCCACATAACCGAAACCCTGCAGACAGTACAACTAACGGAGATCAAAATTCCATTCTTCCAGAAATTGTCAGCTATTATTCCGACATCCACAAATGGATTATTCAAGATAAACTTTCAGTTGCAACGAGCATACTACCCCCTGTCTCAGTGGGAGTCCCCTGGCAGCATCAATCACTCTCCCTGACTCTGTTAAGAACCTATTTGTCACTCTGCACACAACTCTATGCATACTCTCCGGATCCTGACTGTCGGTCCTGTTAGCATCATATCCATCGTATTGGCTACATTCGTAAATACTATGGACTAGATGATACAAAAAACGAAAATAAGACCGGATATGTGTTTTATTTTCCCTCATCCTATCTGTCTTGCCTTTGGTGATTCTGTCTTTCTGCCTTACCCGTTTCTGTTCTTCTTTTGTCTACACACATTCAATGCACGCTCGTCTTGTCCTTAGGAAGAAAAGGTTTGATCATGTTTGCTCTACACTCCTCTGCACTTGTCTGTTAAGGATAGATTGAATACAAACTTAACACCCCCTGCTATAAATCTATGCTGTTCTCCTACTACTTTTCGTCCCAGTATTACCATGTACCTGTCCGTTCGCCTGTTACGTTCAGTTTCGAACCCAATTTCCCCTCAGATCCCTAGATCTGTCAACCTTTTCACTGTGATTTGATGTATTTTTTTTTAAGGACCAACCGTGTCATAGAACAAAACAACATGGCGTTTGAATGGAACGTCCTACTTCCAGAAACATTCAGGCCCCTTTCTGCTAAAATCTTTAGAATACTGCTGGAAGAGCCTAAAGCTTCAGATCAAAGGTAGGCAGTGGTTGTGCGGCATCATGCCTGGGTACCGCTGAACGGTCCCTTGTCTGGCGGTTGTCTTGCTGTCTACCACCAACCCTCTTCTCTCTCTCTTCTTTTTTCTTTCTTTTTCTTTCCTTTGCCCTGTTCGCCCCCCCCTTTTTTTTTTCATTGTAATATTAGTCACCAATGACTTTAACTAGTTGAAGAATAAAAAGAAACTCTGTTAGCATCTGATCCGTTGTAATTGGCTACATTCGTAATACCTTGGGACGAAGCCACGGATATATGTGTTTTTTATTTCCCCTCATCTATCTTGTCTTGACTTTGTGATGCTGCTCTTTCGCCCTTCCGGTTTCTGTTCTCTCTGTGTCTACAGCGCATTCAAAATGGAATTTGAATACAAACTTAACACCCTTGCATATAAATATCTGCTGTTCTCCTACTACTTCGTCAGTATTACCCCGTTCACCTGTTTACGTTTCAGCGAGAAGACGATAGAGGAGTTTGGTGGTCA
>CM065693.1:21536323-21543823 GCA_017654935.2 Phymorhynchus buccinoides
GTGTATCACCCAAAGGACATAAGGAGGACGGGGGCCTGAGGGGCAAGGGAGGTACAGGTCGGGGCAGGTACAGGGCGTAGCAGCAATGGACATATCTGCCGCTCGGCGATGCCCTTGTATTCTGAATGTTTTTGCACTTTATTATATTCATTCTGACGGTGTTTGTAGACAAGAGACCCGAACAAAGCTAGGAAGAACGTATGAAGAATGTGAAGGATTGCGTTTGCTTTTTTTTGTTTTAAATGACAAATGTGTTTCCGTTTCTTGAGAGAGGGTTGCGAGAGGTTTGTATTCGTGTTTTTTTGGTTTTTTGTAATGGAATAATGCAATTTGTTACTGTATATGCATGCAGTACACAGCATATACACAGTGAGGGTACCTATATTTTTTTTAAATTATAAGTTGTTCAAAGGATGTCAAGTCAAATTCCTCAGGCCAGATTCTTCACACCACACTTCTGTTCACAACACTACGGCATTCCCTGGCGGTTTAAAAAAACCCAACCCAACTAGTGCATGATGCTTTAAAGACACACTGACCCGCCACGATTAAATCCCTTGTGTTTTTGTGGGTAACTGTGACCCACATACAAATTCCCCCAACTTCAAATTGAGGCTGCTCTTTAAAATGATGTTTCCTTTTGAATTTGAGGGAAAACACGTGAAACCTGTGATTTTGACACGTGATCTGATGGGTCATTAATATAAAGACACACTGACCTACCACGATTAAGTCCCTTGTTTTTTTCTGGGTAATTGTGACCCATATACAAATTTCCCCAACTTCAAATTGAGGCTGCTCTTTAAAATGATGTTTCGTTTTAAAATTGGAGGCTTTTGAATGGGAGTCAGGTCTGGTCAAAACAAGATTTCTTACCCGCTATAAGAGGGAAAACGTGAAACCCGTGATTTTGACACGTGACCTGGTGGTTCTTTAAGGCCTGAAGCCTCACACTAGTAATTCCCTAGTTCCAATGCTCACGTATACAAAGCAGCTTAAGCTTGACCTTGTCACCCAATTCTTTTAAGCCGGCGACAGACTATGTGACTGCCTCATGCGACTCGATCAGGTCGTGACGTTTCACCTCATTTGCATACCATCCTGCTCGATCAGTCTAACTCAGTCGGGCCCAGTCAGATGACAGGGCCGAATATATAGGCCTCTGCAACTAGGGTTATTAACGCCCTTGACAGTGAGAGTGATGCTCTTGCTGGTCAGTACTGACAAGGGCATTCACTCTTGTGAAAGACAGCCATTTAGTGGCATCAAATAGGGTTATTGGCGAGATTTATCCCCCTGTTTGGTCAGTACTGAACCATATTCCCCCACCCACCAAGGGCATTCACTCCTGCAATAGGTGTTCGTTGCAGACCCCAATAGGGCGGGTTCTAAATTTCACTGATCGAGTCTGATCGAGTCAGATGGCTTGTGACCTCTTCTGTGCGGGAAACAAAATTTGATCTACGTCACGACCTGATCGAGTCATATGAGGCAGTCGCATAGTCTGTCGCCCGCTTTAAGGTCTCTGCTGTACACGTTAACATATTCACAAAACATCTCTATTTCCCCATGGCAACACAGTGTTAGGCCACCCATAATAATTATGACTTACAACTCACTGTGTTGACATGGGGGAAATAGAGATATTTCGCGAATAATATTAACGTATACAGAGACCTTAATATGACTTACAACTCACTGTGTTGCCATGGGGAAATAGAGATATTTTGCGAATAATGTTAACGTATACAGAGACCTTACAACTCACTGTGTTGACATGGGGAAAATAGAGATATTTTGCGAATAGTGCCTTTCCCCCAGCCCGAGGCGTGTTGAGAGTATAAGAGAAACGCCGTGATAACACAGACGGAGAAGGGGTTGGTAGTTCCCATTTCCCCTTTGTGTCATTCTTGGGGGTGGAGGAGGGGGGATTTACCACTCAATTGCGCCATTATGAAAATTACTCAATTGCGCATATCCTGGTATGTATATCAATTGCGCCTGGTTTCCGCGATTGACGTATCTTAGAAGTTAAGTTCCAGCCCTTCATTTTGTGAAGTTCTACTAAAGCTTAAGTGGGAAGCTAAACGTTGTTACTTTCTAAATTGAGTAAACCAATTTACTGAATTTAGAAAGTTTAGCTTCCCACTTAATTAAGCTTTAGTAGAACTTCATAAGATTAAGCACAGATGATTACATCAAAACTAGAAGAGTTAGTTAAATTCTGTTTTCTGTATCTTTAACGGGGCAGTGGGTGGATGTCTTGTGAATCCATACGGGGGAGCTGGACGACCCAGCCCCCTCCACAAGTCTCTCCCCGTGGGGATACCGGGGGGTCTTTGTAAAAATAGTTCTCCCACCTTCTTGAAGTTCTGTGCTTGTAACTTCCTCTAATCTGCCACTCTCTTTGACTCTGCCTTTTCCCTTTGCTTTCTATCATCTACTGTCTTTTTTAATAATAATAATAATAATAATAGTGAATCATTTATATAGCGCATTCCTCCACCAATGTGGAGCTCTATGCGCTTAACAACAACAAAAATTAAGAAGCAACAAATTCAACAACAACACGAAATAATCGCTCACGCACATGCAAATAGGCATACACATACACACCCCACCCACACATACACGCACGTACCGGCACACATACACACACACACACACACACACACACACACACACACACACACACACACACACACACACACACACACACACACACACACACCGTTACCATCACCACCACTCACCCCACCCAAAAAACACAATACAAAATACAATCAGTTGAACAAAGCATCAACACATACACACACACTCTCTCTCTCTCTCTCTCTCTCTCTCTCTCTCTCTCTCTCTCTCTCTCTCTCTCTCTCTCTCTCTCTCTCTCTCTCTCTCTCTCTCTCTCTCTCTCTCTCTCTCGCAACAAAGCTGACGTGCACATTGCAGTCAACACACAGTGAAACTAGTATGGGGGGAGGGGAGTGTGTGTGTGAGAATAGAGTCCAGAAGTAATGTGGCCTAAAGGTTGTGATGTAGCTTGAACAGGTGGGTCTTGAGAGCTGACTTGAAACATTGCAAGGACTGGATATGGCGGATTTCGCGTGGTAAGGAGTTCCAAACTGATGGGGCCGAAAAGGAAAAGGAGCGCTCACCAAACATTTTTGTTCGTGTACTAGGAACACAGAGAATTTTGGAATCTGAAGATGACCGCAATTGCCTTGATGGAGTATAGACAGAAAGCATGTCAGAAATGTAGCTAGGGGCATTTCCAGAGAAATAAGAATGACATAGAGTGGAAATTTTGTAGTCAATACGTGCTTTGATGGAAAGCCAATGAAGGGATATCAGGAGTGGTTGAACATGATGATACTTAGAGACCTTGAGGACAAGTCTGGCAGCAGAGTTCTGGACTTTTTGAAGCTTGTCAATGAGGTGTTGGGGGCAGCCATACAAGAGTGAATTACAATAATCTAGTTTAGAGAGAACAAAAGCGCAGACTAGTATTTTAGTAGTATCTATAGACAGGAGATGGCGAATCGTACCAATGCGACGCAGCTCACAGTATGCTGACCGACAGATAGTTTGAACTTGTGAGTCAACACTCATATCTTGAGAGATGTGGAAGCCAAGATTTCTAGCAGAAGGAGAAAAAGGTATTTGAGTGTCACAGACAGAGATGGAATCAGGCTTTGGGTACGGAAGTTTTCTAGATGGAGAGTGGATGAACAAGGCCTCCGTTTTGTCGTCATTCAGCTTCAGTTTGTTTTGTAGCATCCATGATTTGATGTTGCGAATGCAGAATTCAAGTGAAGATATAGAAGGAAGAATGGTAGATGGGGATACAGGCTTGTGGAGTTGTGTATCATCAGCAAAAGACTGAGAATCAACTGAATGAGAAGTGATCAATTCGGACAGGGGTTTAGTGTACATGATGAAGAGGACTGGTCCAAGTACTGAGCCTTGAGGAACCCCACATGTGAGGCCAACCATTGCAGAAGATGAGTCATTGATGGAGACAGACTGAGTTCGACCAGAAAGGTAAGACGAGAACCATGACAGAGCAGTGCTTGATATTCCATAGGTGATTTGAAGCCTCTTAAGGAGTATATGGTGGTCAATAGTATCATAAGCAGCTGAAAGATCCAAAAGAGTTAATATAGATGCGTCACCAGAGTCAAGAGCTAAGAGAATGTCATTAGTTACTTTCAACAGTGCCGTTTCTGACTTATTAGCCCATTCTCCTGCCTTTAAAAAAAACAAATCTTCCAAATACTTGTTCTCCTTTGAGCTCTTCCGAAATCGTAATGTGTCGGCTGTACGCAGCCTGGAGACCAGTGAAAACTCAAAAAACGGACACATATGTACCTTTTCCATTATGGCCATATATGGCCTGGGAACACAGAAGAAGAAGTATCTTTAAAAGGGATGTTAGCTCTATCTTCTGAAACAAAAATATCGACTATGCCAAACTTCGATCATGTGAAGTTTCCTCATGAGCCATTTCAACCGTTTTAACGGGCGCAATGGATAACTACAACGGGCGCAATCGACACAGGCGCAATTGATGACTACAACGGGCGCAATCGACACAGGCGCAATTGATGACTACAACGGGCGCAATCGACCCAGGCGCAATTGATGACTACAACGGGCGCAATCGACACAACAGGCGCAATTGATGACTACAACGGGCGCAATCGACACAGGCGCAATTGATGACTACAACGGGCGCAATCGACACAGGCGCAATTGATGACTACAACGGGCGCAATCGACACAGGCGCAATTGATGACTACAACGGGCGCAATCGACACAGGCGCAATTGATGACTACAACGGGCGCAATAGACACAGGCGCAATTGATGACTACAACGGGCGCAATCGACACAGGCGCAATTAATGACTACAACGGGCGCAATAGACACAGGCGCAATTGATGACTACAACGGGCGCAATCGACACAGGCGCAATTGATGACTACAACGGGCGCAATCGACACAGGCGCAATTGATGACTACAACGGGCGGAATCGACACAGGCGCGATTGAGTGTAGGGGTTATTAAAATGGGCGCAATTGAGTTGTACCGGGGGGAAGGGGTGGGGGGCTGGCTGAAGGATAGTCACCTTGTCACCCAATTCTAAAGGGGACTTCATCAACCCCGCAGTGGCAGTGCCGTTTCGCCCTGTCAACCCATGTCATTTCGCCTTGTCGCCTGTCGCCCTGTCGCATTTCGCCCTGTTCCCATTCTGCCCTGTCTCCCATGTTCACTATATGAATTGTCATCAATCTCTGGGGAAAACAGGCTGAACAGTTTGAGATTTGCCATGTCAATTTTGTGTGTGTGTGTGTGTGTGTGTGTGTGTGTGTGTGTGTGTGTGTGTGTGTGTGTGTGTGTGTGTGTGTGTGTTCTTCTCTTCTTCCAATAATGTTCATCTGGTGTAACTGCCAATTACTGACACGTAGTGGGGTTCAAACGAGTTCGCTGCTCGTAGAAGGGGAGAGGGGAGAGGGGAGAGGAGGGAGGAGGGAGGGGGGATCATTATCAATACTCTCCCCGAAGTCAGAGTGCAATGGCCTTCATGGCGGGCTAAAAACCGGTTGCACACGCAAAAGTCCACTCCCACTGGGAGTGATCGCGGGAATTGATACCCCGTGATCGCAGAAGAAGAATAAGAATTATCAATACATTTTAGTATTAATATGAGCATAGAGCGATACATCTCATTCATTAATTCTGTTGTGGATTTTAAAAAAAATTGAAACCATACTCTTTTTTTTATCAATAAAATTCAAAATTCATAACCTCTATTCAACTGTGTTGAATCCTAGAGAGAGGCAGGGCGAAATGGGAACGGGGCGAAACGAAACATGTAGAAAAAGACACTGCCGTAATTGTTGGGGCGAAATGGGAACAGGGCGAAATGGGCCAGAGCCAAATAGAACAGGGCGAAATGGGAACAGGGCGAAATGGGAACAGGGCGAAATGGGCCAGGGCGAAATGGGCCAGAGCCAAATAGAACAGGGCGAAATGGGCCAGAGCGAAATAGAATAGGGCGAAATGAGCCAGGGCGAAATGAGCCAGATCGAAATAGAACAGGGCGAAATGGGCCAGAGCGAATAGAACAGGGCGAAATAGAACAGGGCGAAACGGACCAGGGCGAAATGGGAACAGGGCGAAACGAAACAGGGCGAAACGGGATGTCCCCGGTGGCTGAACAGTGTAGTGTTTGTTCCCGTGTAATGGAGTGAAACGTGCCTTGATGGAGAGCCCGTGTTTTTACTAGCTGAAAGAGTTGCAGTCTTATGGACGGACGGGGTTGGTGCTATGTTACATAGCTTTGAATGAGGTCTGCATTCATTCAACTAGTTGATGTCATACCACATGCCAGACCTGTCAAGTGTGTGTTTTGTTGCAGCAGCGCTAATAACACAAAATACACACACACACACACACACACACACACACACACACACACACACACACACACACACACACAACACCACAAACAACAACACGCATACCCTCTTGTCACCTGCTATTTTCTCTAAGCAGACAGTAAGCATCCTTTACAAGACTTAGGCCGTGTACACACATAAGCGGATATTCCATGCGGAAACCCGTGCGCAATCCATAAATAAGTGAAGCAAAGAAGGGAAAAGATTTGCGCACGTGTCCGAATTTCCCCTATATGCGTAAACTTGTATCCATCTTTCTTCCACTTATATAAGTTTTTCTGTATGGAACTTACACGTCTAATGTGAACCCGGCTTAAGGGCAAAAACGGGATACTAGTAGATAGTATAGAATCGATGCTCTTACAAACTGTGGTATAATAATAACTGCGGGTCAGCTTACTGATGGTGGCAAACACAAAGAACAGGATTTGTAGTACAATAGATCAGAACAAAAGCTGAAGAAATTCTGCTTTAACGTCCTCCGGTCTGGAAAAGACACATAGTGGGACATTAGTAGATATAAAGATGGTGGGAACGATCCTGGAGGCAATGTCCGGAGGCAGTGCAACACCAGGAAAGTCACGATGTTTTTAACAATACAGATGTGTATGAAAACATCTAAAAAAAAAGAATAAGAACAAAATCAACTAGACTCCAAGCAGATTATATGTACCCCTTAGCTAAAGCGGGCTAAGAGGCACAAAACTCCCCCAAACCCCCCCCCCCCCGGGATAGAATCACTGCTAGTCTCTTACAGACTGTCACGTGCAACTGGGATCAGCTTATTGATGGAGATGTTGCATGGTCACGCCATCTTTGACCGCTATTTTCCACGGAATTGTTCCAGAGCAGGAATCAGGAACTCGAGCAGCGGCAGCAGCAGGAATCAATGGTCCGATTTCCGGCCTGTATCCTGACACTTCATCATACCTGTCCTAAACATCTCTGTGTGTCTCTCTCTGTGTGTCTCTCTGTGTGTGTGTGTGTGTGTGTGTGTGTGTGTGTGTGTGTGTGTGTGTGTGTGTGTGTGTGTGTGTG
>CM065693.1:21551323-21553823 GCA_017654935.2 Phymorhynchus buccinoides
CTTTCCATAATTATGTGTTTCGGGGTTTGAACCCCGTAACTGGCGCGACCTTGACCTTAATATAAAACTAAATATATCAGTGGATAGCTTGCATCTTGGCAAACTAGTATACCAAATTTGATGATGATAGACTGAATAGTTTTTGAGAAAAACGGACGAATAGCCGGACGGACGGACGGACGGAGCAGACAAAAACAATAGCTCCCCGAACCTTCGGCTCGGGGACTAACAACAAGACCAAAAGGTACAACAGCTAGAAGGAAAATAAGGCCAATAGCAATGTCACAATATTATTGGTATTTGGTGTTTTGGTATCATTATTATAGTCACAGAGACTTATCTCTGTGAAATTCCGGCTGCTCTCCCCCGGAGAGCGCGTCGCCGCAAGTGCAGCGCCTACCCAATTTTTTTTGGGGGTTGGGGGAGGCACAGGGTGAGGAGGGGGGGGGGCACACTTGGAAAATCTAGCTATCAATTTGGCCATACCAGGCAGCGGGATTTCTCCCTTGTGTCAAAATGAGCAAAAGAACGGGGCAAGGGTGGGGGGAAAAAGAAAGAAGAAAAATAGAAAGAGAAACGGAAAGAAGACGAAAGATAAGAAAAAGAAAAAAAAAAGAAACACAGAAGAAAAAACAAACAGAAAGAAAGAAAGAAAGAAAGAAAGAAAGAAAGATAGGAAGAAAGAAAGATAGGAAGAAAGAAAGAAAAGAAAGAGGGAAAGGAAAACAGAAAGAAAAGAAAGAGGGAAAGGGAAACAGAAAGAAAAGAAAGAGGGAAAGGAAAACAGAAAGAAAAGAAAGAGGGAAAGGAAAACAGAAAGAAAAGAAAGAGGGAAAGGAAAACAGAAAGAGGGAAAGGGAAACAGAAAGAAAAGAAAGAGGGAAAGGGAAACAGAAAGAAAAGAAAGAGGGAAAGGAGGAGGAACAGAAAGAAAAGAAAGAGGGAAAGGAAAACAGAAAGAGGGAAAGGGAAACAGAAAGAAAAGAAAGAGGGAAAGGGAAACAGAAAGAAAAGAAAGAGGGAAGGGAAACAGAAAGAAAGGAAAGAGGGAAAGGAAAACAGAAAGAAAAGAAAGAGGGAAAGGAAAACAGAAAGAAAGGAAAGAGGGAAAGGAAAACAGAAAGAAAAGAAAGAGGGAAAGGGAAACAGAAAGAGGGAAAGGGAAACAGAAAGAAAAGAAAGAGGGAAAGGGAAACAGAAAGAAAAGAAAGAGGGAAAGGAAAACAGAAAGAAAGGAAAGAGGGAAAGGAAAACAGAAAGAAAAGAAAGAGGGAAAGGAAAACAGAAAGAAAAGAAAGAGGGAAAGGGAAACAGAAAGAAAGGGGGAAAGGAAAACAGAAAGAAAGGAAAGAGGGAAAGGAAAACAGAAAGAAAAGAAAGAGGGAAAGGAAAACAGAAAGAAAAGAAAGAGGGAAAGGAAAACAGAAAGAAAAGAAAGAGGGAAAGGGAAACAGAAAGAGGGAAAGGGAAACAGAAAGAAAAGAAAGAGGGAAAGGGAAACAGAAAGAAAAGAAAGAGGGAAAGGAAAACAGAAAGAAAAGAAAGAGGGAAAGGGAAACAGAAAGAGGGAAAGGGAAACAGAAAGAAAAGAAAGAGGGAAAGGAAAACAGAAAGAGGGAAAGGGAAACAGAAAGAAAAGAAAGAGGGAAAGGGAAACAGAAAGAAAAGAAAGAGGGAAAGGAAAACAGAAAGAAAGGAAAGAGGGAAAGGAAAACAGAAAGAAAAGAAAGAGGGAAAGGGAAACAGAAAGAGGGAAAGGAAAACAGAAAGAAAGGAAAGAGGGAAAGGAAAACAGAAAGAAAAGAAAGAGGGAAAGGGAAACAGAAAGAGGGAAAGGAAAACAGAAAGAAAAGAAAGAGGGAAAAGAAAACAGAAAGAGGGAAAGGGAAAACAGAAAGAAAAGAAAGAGGGAAAGGAAACACAGAAAGAAAAGAAAGAGGGAAAGGAAAACAGAAAGAAAGGAAAGAGGGAAAGGAAAACAGAAAGAAAAGAAAGAGGGAAAGGGAAACAGAAAGAAAGGAAAGGAAAACAGAAAGAAAGGAAAGAGGGAAAGGAAAGCAGAAAGAAAAGAAAGAGGGAAAGGGAAACAGAAAGAGGGAAAGGGAAACAGAAAGAAAAGAAAGAGGGAAAGGAAAACAGAAAGAGGGAAAGGGAAACAGAAAGAAAAGAAAGAGGGAAAGGAAAACAGAAAGAAAAGAAAGAGGGAAAGGGAAACAGAAAGAAAGGAAAGAGGGAAAGGAAAACAGAAAGAAAAGAAAGAGGGAAAGGGAAACAGAAAGAAAGGAAAGGAAAACAGAAAGAAAGGAAAGAGGGAAAGGAAAGCAGAAAGAAAAGAAAGAGGGAAAGGGAAAGAAAGAAAAGAAAGAGGGAAAGGGAAAACAGAAAGAAAAGAAAGAGGGAAAGGAAAACAGAAAGAGGGAAAGGGAAACAGAAAGAAAAGAAAGAGGGAAAGGAAAACAGAAAGAAAAGAAAGAGGGAAAGGGAAACAGAAAGAAAAGAA
>CM065693.1:21560507-21585507 GCA_017654935.2 Phymorhynchus buccinoides
TTCTGATGAAAACGATAAATGTATCTGACGAAACCCTACTAGCTTCGTTCACTGTATTAATAACAGACCCCTCTACAAGAATCTGATAAAATGCCTGATACTGAAATATAGATATTTGATCAGATTCTCACTTTTTGAGATAAAAAAGTAGTCTTGAGATTCGTGTACGAATATTATGTTTATATATGTATACGAGTGAGGATTTAACCCTTTCAACGCCAGCCATTTTTCAGCCAAATTTTTCCATAAAACTTACCTGGGTAGAGAAAAGATTCTGTCTGCAATATTGGGGATTGAATGAATGAAAAATGGTGTTTTACGTGCTCTCGGTCATGGACACATATGGGAGATATGTAAATACAAAGATGGTGGGGAAACAATACTGGCTGCAATGCCCGGAGGCAGTGCAGCACCAGTAAAGTCCCGATTTTTTTTAATAATACAGATTATGTGTAGCAGTAACTACGCCTCGGTTAAACTTAATCGGCTATGGTACCGCCACAATGTAAGACTTTTTTTTAAAATTTAATATTGGGGATTCCTCCGTTACGTGCATAACATAGGGCCTGCCCTTACCTCCCAAAATGAAGAACATAAGGTCACTGGATACCAGACCCTCATTTGATGCCTTTCAGTGACATGGGTGTTAAATCATTGTGGTGCCAAGAGGCGACAGTGGCGATGAAAGTTTGTTTTAAATCAGAATGGTTAGACAGTAGTATTTCATGAGGATCACGCCTCACAAATACCACAGTTACAGTTGGGTAGTCGTACCACTGCTGATGGGTGTGTTGGTCGGCCCCTTAATCCCGCGCCACACACGCGTACAATCGTATGGGGATGTGATGCGATTGGGACACGTGAGTCATGATTCACGTGAAATATTTATGTCTAAAAATAATAATTCTGCTATTTTTGCTCACTACGCTCAAGTAGACCCAATACACGAATTTCACGTGAATCATGACTCACATCGTCAAAATCGCATCGCATTCAGATCCGAAATCCGTGTAGGGGAAGACGGGGTAAAAAGCGCATGGGCGGGTAAGAAGCCCACCCCCCAATTATCTCATGAAATGAAGCAAATTTTCAGTCTCATTTTGCCCATGAGACGAGCGTTAATGTCTATCATTTCGTCTCATGGGCAAATTTGACTGAAATTTTCTTTATTTCATGAGATATTGGGGTGGGTTTCTTACCCGCCCATGCGCTTTTTACCCCGTCTTCCCCTATGTGTGTATCGATCCCTGAAGGCTGTGAAGTCGAACGCGTAGACAGATAGCGGACATGTTTATGCATGTCATGTGACGTGAACACTGGCAAGTCTAGCATAATCAGTAGAGTTGAGAACCGGTTCAAAAATCCGAACCGGTTTTAAACCGGTTTTCCCTCTTCGAACCGAACCGGTGGTTTTTAACCAGTACTCGCATCACTAGTTTCACCTATGCAAACACATATTTATTTTGTCAGAATTATTCACACACACACCCACACACACACACACACACACACACACACACACACACACACACACACACACACACACACACACACACACACAAGAAAAACGACTTATGACACACACACTCACTCAACTCAACACTCTGTCAAAGTCAAAGCCATACACCACCACAAACTAGAAACAGCTACTCTTGGTTTACAAACACCCAATCTGCGCTGAGAATCAGTGTTTTTTTTTCGAAAAGAATGCGTTATTCTAAGAAAAACCTTACTTTCAGTTTGCAGTTAAAAAAAATCCCGGTTCACAGCAACTCGAACCGGGTTTTTTTAACCGCGAAAGTTTAGACCGGTTTTTTCGCTTCAAACCGGTCCCCCCCCCCCCTCTTATAATCAGTCATTCACGTAATAAACAAGAAAACTATGCTGGCGACAAACAAACGCTTTGTCGTACAGCAGTCGACATACAGCTCCGCGCGCGCGCGTCAACTGTCGCTTGGTACCTGACTGCTGGCGAGCGAGCTTCCTCCTCTATACCACACGACTCGCGTGCGTGCCTTTACAACTGGCAGGACACGCCCTTCGTGTGATATGTGTTGTGTGTGTGTGTTGTGTGTGTTGCGTGCGCGCGTGCGTGTGCGTGTGCGTGTGTGGTGCGCGCGTAAAACTGCATGTCTGTAGGCTCTATCTATGTGTGTTGTACAGTAGCTCTATACAGGTACTTGTTCAGCGGGTGGAGGGATTGGTAAGTGTGAACTGATAATACGTTGGCTTTGTTTGTAGCGGGGAGGAGGGAAAGATAGTGCAGAGACGTATTCAGCATTTTGGCAAAAAGAAACAACAGACAGACATACAGACAGACAGACAGACACGCGCCACGCGCTCGCTGGGTAGTAGGCCAAGTAGTGATAATGATAATAACGTAACTCATGCAGCCTTCATGCTAACTGTGAAAGCAATTGTTTGTTTTTTGGTGCCAGTTAGTGTTTTAGTTCTAAGTCTCTTGGCTCCGTTTATCAATTAGCCTAGTGGCACTTGTGGAAAAGAAAAGGATAAATGTTTTATAAACAGCGTGTGTGCATTATTTTGTGTTGTTGTTTTTTCATTTAAGTTTAATATCTTCAAAGCATTTGAAGATGTGTAGATGATATTTTCATTTTTATGTGAGTTTTTGTTCTTGTTTATATAGAGTGTTTGGGATCGTGCACTGCCAATGTTTTATTAATTAATAATCAACGCCATAGCATAAAAAAAATGATTTCCAAAAACTCGCGATTCCGCTCTGTCTGGCTCAGACTGTTGCTTTTGAAAGATGATTTTGAAGGCAAAATGTATGACATTTCCTTGAAATTTTGTGTCGTCTGCGTCGCCCGAGCTGTGTCGAATCTACTTCGGAAAACACGAAGAATGCCGAATCTCTCTCTCTCTCTCTCTCTCTCTCTCTCTCTCTCTCTCTCTCTCCTCTCTCTCTCTCTCTCATCTCTCTCTCTCTCTCCTCTCTCTCTCTCTCCTCTCTCTCTCTCTCTCTCTCTCTCTCTCTCTCTCTCTCTCTCTCTTTTCTCTCTCTTTCTCTCTCTCTCTCTCTCTCTCTCTCTCTCTCTCTCTCTCTCTCTCTCTCTCTCTCTCTCTCTCTCTCTCTCTCTCTCTCTCTCTCTCTCTCTCGTCGCGCGCGCGCGCGCTCGCACAACGACACAGTGCTAATAAAGTTTGTCACTAAGTCACGCAAAATATTTCTCAAATCCGGCAATGCATTGCTTCCAGTATTGCATCTTTATTCTTTAGTATGTGGTACGGGGAACTCTCTTCCATTCACAGACAGCATATAATAATAATAATAATAATAATAATAATATTTATGTTATATCAATGTAAGATTGAATAAATGATCTTTGCATTTCAAAAATAATAATTCTGGACCCGTGCGGAGCACGGGTGTAACTAGTTATTAATAATTTCGCAAAACTGTGTGTACATTGAGTGACTCACGTGTAGAATATTCTGCATTGACATCGGGGTAGGAAAACTGTTCAAACATTGTGTTGTGCCTAGGTTTAATTTGTCAGGGGCTATGCAAACAGTGCTTGCTACATACATTCTTCTTCTTCTTTTTTTCTTTTCAGCATAGATTCGTCTATTTTTCATTTCTTCTTTATATTATGTTATGCTCTGAATGTTTTTTTGGTAATAGTGTCTATAGTGTGTGATATGTAAAAACAAGGGGGTGGGGGTGGGGGGGGGTGACGACCGGCGTGAGCATTTTTAATTTTTTTTTTTAATGTTTCTTTTTAATGTATTGTAATAATGCTTCTTCTTGATTTGTTCTCCCCTCATAATATTTGTAAAGCGCTTTGAGAATGATTCTTTTTCATGGAAGAGCACTATAGAAGCTTTATTTATTATTATTATTATTATTATTATTATTATCATTATTATTATTATTAGTCCCCGAGCCGAATGTTCGGGGAGCTATTGTTTTTTGTCTGGTCCGTCCGGCGTGCCTCCGTCCGTCCGGCTATTCGTCCGTTTTTCTCTAAAAAACTATTCAGTCTATCATCATCAAATTTGGTATACTAGTTTGCCAAGATGCAAGCTATCCACTGATGTACTTAGTTTTACATTAAGGTCAAGGTCAAGGTCGCGCAGTTACGGGGTTCAAACCCCGAAACACATAATCGCTAATAATAATATATCGCGAAGTTTTGCATGTATTTTAATGCAATTTTTTTCACAACATTTCTTGATGAATGGTCTATAACACAGTTGTCATGAATGTTTCTGTGCGCGCGTGTGCGCATGATCGCGCGCGCTCAAATCACGGGTCCGAACCCCAAGGCTATATATAAAAAACTATTCAGTTACGTGCTGTTTTCATGCGTTTTTATGTAGTTACGTGCTGTTTTGATGCGTTTTTATGTATGTGTACAGCCGACACATTCCGATTTCGGAGTAGCTCGTCGATGCTGCGAGGGGACTTTGCAGCCGCTCGGCGTTGCACTTGTTACTCGTATGTTTGTTAACTATCATTTTCATTCCAAAAAAATGTTCGTCCGCTGCAACATTCGTATGCATATAAGATTATGTTTGATTGCATTATCATACTATGTATGCCCGTATTTTGCATGCTCTTTATATTGGTTGGTTTGTCCCTTTTTATCATTCTCTACGAGGGCTGGATGTTTAAAAAAGAGCATGAACTATTTGCTTATTCTGTTACCTCTGTAAATAATTTTCATTCAATTCAATTCAATTCTCTCTCTCTCTCTTTCTCTCTCTCTCTCTCTCTCTTTCTCTCTCTCTCTCTTTCTCTCTCTCTCTCTCTCTCTCTCTCCCTCGCTCTCTCTCTCTCTCTCTCTCTCCTCTCTCTCTCTCTCTCTCTCTCTCTCTCTCTCTCTCTCTCTCTCTCCCCTCTCTCTCTCTCTCTCTCTCTCTCTCTCTCTCTCTCTCTCTCTCTCTCTCTCTCTCTCTCTCTCTCTCTCTCTCTCTCTCTCTCTCTCTCTCTCTCTCTCTCTCTCTCTCTCTCTCTCTCTCTCTCTCTCTCTCTCTCTCTCTCTCTCTGAGATAGGATTAGGTTTGATTTTGTCAATTATTTGTCTCTTCCTAAATGTGTGCACGTTAAATATGAGATGAGCATGTAGAATAGGATTTTATTTTATTTTGTCATGTGTATGTATTTACGTTTGGATTTGTGCATGTTAAATATGAGTATCTACAGTGGTCTTAGGCTGGATGTTGTCGTGGTATCTGTTTAAATTTAAAGTGTGCATGTTAAAGACGAGTATGTAAAGTAGGTTTAGGTTTGATTTTGTGATGAGTATGTGCTTAGGTTCACTTTTGTTCGTGTTAAAGATGGAGTACATAAAGCAGGTTTAGGTTTGATTTCGTCATTGTATGAATTTACTCTTCACTCTTTGCATACACATTCTAAAAATATGACTAGGTTTGTTTTTGTCACGTGTGTGTATTTACCTCTTAATTCGTGCATGTTAATTATGAATAATGTAATATAGGAATATGTTTGATTTTGCCATGTGTACATATATTTACATTTAAAATTGTGCATGTTAAGATGAGTAGGTAAAGTAGAACTAGGTTTGACTTTATTACACGCGTGCATGTCTTCCATTTCAAATAATACATTTTGAAGGTGAGTATGTAAAGTATGATTAGGATTGGTTTTATCATGTGTTTGTGCACTTCTCAATTTGTGCATGTTCAAGATGAGTATGTAAAGTATGATTAGGATTGGTTTTGTCATGTGTTTGTGCACTTCTCAATTTGTGCATGTTCAAGATGAGTATGTAAAGTATGATTAGGATTGGTTTTGTCATGTGTTTGTGCACTTCTCAATTTGTGCATGTTAAAGATGAGTATGTAAAGTATGATTAGGATTGGTTTTGTCATGTGTTTTGTGCACTTCTCAATTTGTGCATGTTCAAGATGAGTATGTAAAGTATGATTAGGATTGGTTTTGTCATGTGTTTGTGCACTTCTCAATTTGTGCATGTTCAAGATGAGTATGAAAAGTATGATTAGGATTGGTTTTGTCATGTGTTTGTGCACTTCTCAATTTGTGCATGTTCAAGATGAGTATGAAAAGTATGATTAGGATTGGTTTTGTCATGTGTTTGTGCACTTCTCAATTTGTGCATGTTAAAGATGAGTATGAAAAGTATGATTAGGATTGGTTTTGTCATGTGTTTGTGCACTTCTCAATTTGTGCATGTTCAAGATGAGTATGTAAAGTATGATTAGGATTGGTTTTATCATGTGTTTGTGCACTTCTCAATTTGTGCATGTTAAAGATGAGTATGTAAAGTATGATTAGGATTGGTTTTGTCATGTGTTTGTGCACTTCTCAATTTGTGCATGTTAAAGATGAGTATGTAAAGTATGATTATGATTGGTTTTGTCATGTGTTTGTGCACTTCTCAATTTGTGCATGTTCAAGATGAGTATGTAAAGTATGATTAGGATTGGTTTTGTCATGTGTTTGTGCACTTCTCAATTTGTGCATGTTCAAGATGAGTATGAAAAGTATGATTAGGATTGGTTTTGTCATGTGTTTGTGCACTTCTCAATTTGTGCATGTTCAAGATGAGTATGAAAAGTATGATTAGGATTGGTTTTGTCATGTGTTTGTGCACTTCTCAATTTGTGCATGTTAAAGATGAGTATGAAAAGTAGGATTAGGATTGGTTTTGTCATGTGTTTGTGCACTTCTCAATTTGTGCATGTTCAAGATGAGTATGAAAAGTATGATTAGGATTGGTTTTGTCATGTGTTTGTGCACTTCTCAATTTGTGCATGTTCAAGATGAGTATGAAAAGTATGATTAGGATTGGTTTTGTCATGTGTTTGTGCACTTCTCAATTTGTGCATGTTCAAGATGAGTATGTAAAGTATGATTAGGATTGGTTTTGTCATGTGTTTGTGCACTTCTCAATTTGTGCATGTTCAAGATGAGTATGTAAAGTATGATTAGGATTGGTTTTATCATGTGTTTGTGCACTTCTCAATTTGTGCATGTTAAAGATGAGTATGTAAAGTATGATTAGGATTGGTTTTGTCATGTGTTTGTGCACTTCTCAATTTGTGCATGTTAAAGATGAGTATGTAAAGTATGATTAGGATTGGTTTTGTCATGTGTTTGTGCACTTCTCAATTTGTGCATGTTCAAGATGAGTATGTAAAGTATGATTAGGATTGGTTTTGTCATGTGTTTGTGCACTTCTCAATTTGTGCATGTTCAAGATGAGTATGAAAAGTATGATTAGGATTGGTTTTGTCATGTGTTTGTGCACTTCTCAATTTGTGCATGTTCAAGATGAGTATGTAAAGTATGATTAGGATTGGTTTTGTCATGTGTTTGTGCACTTCTCAATTTGTGCATGTTAAAGATGAGTATGAAAAGTATGATTAGGATTGGTTTTGTCATGTGTTTGTGCACTTCTCAATTTGTGCATGTTAAAGATGAGTATGAAAAGTAGGATTAGGATTGGTTTTGTCATGTGTTTGTGCACTTCTCAATTTGTGCATGTTCAAGATGAGTATGAAAAGTAAGATTAGGATTGGTTTTGTCATGTGTTTGTGCACTTCTCAATTTGTGCATGTTCAAGATGAGTATGAAAAGTAGGATTAGGATTGGTTTTGTCATGTGTTTGTGCACTTCTCAATTTGTGCATGTTCAAGATGAGTATGAAAAGTAGGATTGTTGTTTTCCCCGTGGGTATATACGCTTACTTCTCAATTTATGCAAGTTAAAAATTTTCAGCCAAACATTACTTATAATTTTTTTTTTTTTAGGTAGATACAAAAAAATCTGCAATATTGGGAATTTATCTGTGACATGTATAACATTAGGCCTGTCCTTACCTCACAAAGTGAAGAAAATTGGGTCTTCAGATAACAGGCTCTGATTTGATGCTTTTTAGTGACATGGGTGTTAAAAACCATTGTGGTGCAAAAATGCGACATTGGCGGCGAAAGGGTTAATAATATTAGGCTTGATTTCGTTATTATTGTGCTACTATATAGGGTTGTATTTGGCGTGCTTTATATTGCTTTGTCTGTGCTCGTTTTCCTTTTTCATTTCTACTTTTATATTTGTAATTTTGTTTCCAAGAGGGCTGGATGTAAAAAAGCATGTTATTGCTTATTCTGTTGCCCTCTATAAATAAAATTCATTCAATTCAATTCAATTCAATTCAATTCAATTCTCTCCTCTCTCTCTCTCTCTCTCTCTCTCTCTCTCTCTCTCTCTCTCTCTCTCTCTCTCTCTCTCTCTCTCTCTCTCTCTCTCTCTCTCTCTCTCTCTCTCTCTCTCTCTCTCTCTCTCTCTCTCTCTCTCTGCCCTCCCCACTCCTGTTGTATAATATTAATGGTTTTAACGTCTCAATTCTCACCACAGAGATGTGTGCGGTATGTTTATTTCACAATGGTTCAAATCTTGAGATTCAAGTAAGTGTGTGTATCGCCCTAAAAAAACAACCACCCAACGTTTCGGTACGTTTTCGTTGTTGATTTATTTTCCACTCTTATCATCTATCTTTCAGCTTAAGATGCATTCTAAACTTTGGCATTAATCTTGAGGAAATTGGAAATGACGAACATGCAGAGAGAGAGAGAGAGAGAGAGAGAGAGAGAGAGAGAGAGAGAGAGAGAGAGAGAGAGAGAGAGAGAGAGAGAGAGAGAGAGAGAGAGAGAGAGAGAGAGAGAGAGAGAGAGAGAGAGAGAGAGAGAGAGAGAGAGAGAGAGAGAGAGAGAGAGAGAGAGAGAGAGAGAGAGAGAGAGAGAGAGAGAGAGAGAGAGAGAGAGAGAGAGAGAGAGAGAGAGAGAGAGAGAGAGAGAGAGAGGAGAGAGAGAGAGAGAGAGAGAGAGAGAGAGAGAGAGAGAGAGAGAGAGAGAGAGAGAGAGAGAGAGAGAGAGAGAGAGAGAGAGAGAGAGAGAGAGAGAGAGAGAGAGAGAGAGAGAGAGAGAGAGAGAGAGAGAGAGAGAGAGAGAGAGAGAGAGAGAGAGAGTTAGAAGGGGGAAGGTAAAATCGACGTTTTAAAAATAATTCATCAGTGCCCTCATCAACTTCCTTTCATTTACTTGAAATCTCCTATTCGACTCCACCCCCCCCCCCCCCCCCCCCCCCCCCCCCACCCCCAACAAAAAAGAAGAAGAAAGAGTTTGAAAGATCGATCCTATATCAATTGGGCTTGGAGCACGCGCGCGCGCGTGTGTGTGTGTGTGTGTGTGTGTGTGTGTGTGCGTGTGCGTGTGCGTGTGCGTGTGCGCGAGCGCGGGTGCGTGCATGCATGCACGTGTGTAGTTGTGGTGGACAACACGACTGGTTAACCTACATATTTATTTATTTGTGTATGTACGTGCATAGTTGTGTGTGTGTGTGTGTGTGCGTGCGCGCGTGCGCGCGTGCGCGTGCGCGTTCATGCATGCACGTGTGTATGTAACTGTGAGGGTGATAGTGGAGAGAATACGAATACGAATACGAATGTTTATTGAGGGTAAAATGGATACGCTACAATAGCTTCTTTGCACCATGCCCTCTCGATCTCACTCACACATTCATACCATGCATCAAGCAAAGACAATTTGACACAAAACAATCAAGTCAAGAAAATGGAACACAAATTGGCACATGAAATAATTGAAAGAGAGAGGGGGGAGGGGAGTGGTACTCTGTGTGTGTGTGTGTGTGTGTGTGTGTGTGTGTGTGTGTGTGTGTGTGTGTGTGTGTGTGTGTGTGCGTGTGCGTGCGCGCGTGCGTGCGTGTTTTAAGTATTTAGTTATAATTTTCAGCAGAACAGGGAATTTTTATAAATGTAAGAAGTATTTATATGACCAGGCTCAATGTGCAATGTTTTCTTTATTGAAGATGGCACGAATTCAGTAAATATTGTATTGGATTTATATCAATCGATGGTACTACCTGTTCTTCTTTATGGCTGTGAAATTTGGGGTTATAGTGATTTAAAACTAATGGAAAGTTTTCAGCTTAAATTTTTGAAACATCTTTTTCATTTAAATCGTTCTACCAAAACAGAACTGGTTTATGGAGAACTGGGAATTTATCCTGTGTCAGTTCAAATAAAAGCACGTATGATCAGATTTTGGGCATCGCTACTTTCTTCACAAATCAACAAATATTCCTCTAGATTGTATCAAGTGTTGTGTGATTTATATAGAAATCAGGTTTTTACTTCTGGGTGGTTAATATGTATACGGGATATTTTAATAGAAACTGGATTTGACTGTGTTTGGGATACACAAACTTGTTTGTCTGTTAACAGACTTTGTAGAAATGTTCGTACTTCATTAGAGGAAAATTACAAACGTACTTGGAATGATGCCTTAGAGTCTAGTAATAAATGTTTATTTTATAGAAATTATAAAACCGATTTCTGCCGTGAAAGATATATTGAAATGTTGCCTGATGTTTATATATATCCTCTTATACGGTTTCGGTGTGGCAATCATAAACTCATGATATAAATTGGCAGAACATTTGGAATACCCCATGAAGAACGATTATGTAGTCTGCAATCAGAATGACCTTGGTGACGAGTTTCATTTTGAAATGAAATGTCCCCAATACAATGATATTAGATGTCAGTTTATTTCCAGAAAATGTACATGTGTAAAGTCCGTCTTTAACTACTGTCGATTGCTCTGTGGTGGTAAAAAGGTGTTATTAAATGTAGCTACATTTTTAAGGTTTAGTAAAGTTGTGTGACATTTTGGTGTGTTCATTACATTAGAGTTATCTTTTGTAACCGTTTTCAATTGTTGCATTAATTTTGTATTTGCTTGATTTGCTTCAAGTCCTCCATACCCCAAAAGGGGTCAAAGGATTAAGCAATCTTTGAATCTTTGAATCTTTGTGTGCGTGTGCGCGTGCGCGCATGCGTGTACGCGCGCGTGTGCGCATATGTTGGGGGTGGGGGTGGGTTGTAGGCATGAGGTGGGAGGGGCTAGATAGGGGTGATAGACAGATAGGCTGATTCACGGATAGATCAAAACACAAGTACAGGCGCGTAGGAAACAGAGTGGGAGGGAGGGGGAGGGAGGGAGGGAGGGAGGGAGGGAAAGAGAGTGAGAGGGGGTGGAGGCAAATATAATTTTACATAGAGAGACAGAGAGACAGAGAGAGATCGAGAGACAAACAGAGACAAACAGACATACAGGTTCAGAGAGAGAGAGAGAGAGAGAGAGAGAGAGAGAGAGAGAGAGAGAGAGAGAGAGAGAGAGAGAGAGAGGGGGGAGAAAGAGAGAGAGAGAGAGCATACTCAAACCTCCCCACCTCTAATTGATATCACATCATCTCTAACCCCACTGCCTTCCAAAACGATTGATACGGACCTCGTGCTTTCAGCCTAACCAGCAAGACAGATGACCAATCTGTGGCAGACGACACGACTCGTTGCTTCCCAGGACAGAGCGGTCAGTGTACCCACTGCAGCTGATGGATTCGTCAAATATTTGGTCAATTTACACTCAGTGTATACTCCTGCGTAAACCTCCACCAAGGTAAATGGCTAAGCCATCCATATTTAGACGCCCTAAAATTTCGCATTGAAAATGTTCACTGAGAACCAACGCCATTCTGCCATTTTGGGGAAAAGGAACAGGATTTAAAGATCCACCAGATCAGGTGTCAAAATCACGGGTTTCACGGGTTTTCCCTCTTATAGCTGGAAATAAATCTTGTTTTGACCAGGTTTCAATATCATACAAATGCCCCCAAATTCAAAGACAAACATCATTTTAAAGAGCAGCCTCCATGTGAACTTGGGGACATTTCTATGTGGGTCACAGCTACCCAGAAACCCCCCCCCAAGGGACTTAATCGTGGTGTGTCACTGGGTCTTTAAGATCAGCTCTATCAGGTAATGAAATTGAAGGACGCGGACTTTTGAGATCGAGAGTCGTAAACACGAGAGGGTTGTCTGAACTATAACTTTCTATAACTATAACTATAAGTTTCTACAACAGAACCATCAACAAGATGGTGGCGGTTGTGTGGAGAAAGAAGAATGTAACTTTGCCAGGTAAACTACTGACGTCTGCATTGTACTTGGCAGCTGAAGCTTCTTTAGGTACAGGTGTTTTTTCCTATTCAATGTGAGTTTTAAAGACCCACCAGATCACGTGTCAAAATCACGGGTTTCACGTGTTTTCCCTCTTATAGCTGGAAATAAATCTTGTTTTGATCAGGTCTCACTACCATACAAATGCCCCCAAACTCAAAGCGAAACATCATTTTAAAGAGCAGCCTCAATTTGAACTTGGGGACATTTCTATGTGGGTCACAGCTACCCAGAAAAAAAACTAGGGACGTAATCGTGGTGCGTCAGTGTATCTTTAAAACCTGAGTCTCCTTCACCCACCAACTTTATTATTTTTAATGTGTTGTGATCATTGTATATCAGTAATGCAACATTTGCCTTTGACACTCGATCGTTCTAGAACAGTAACACTTTCGTAAATGATAAAAAAACAAAACGTTTCCAACGGGGAAAAAAACCCCAACATAAACTTGACAAGGAAAGTAAGAATAACAAACAATTGTAACTTTCCCACTCTCACGCGTGTCCATGACATATTAAAACTAGAAATGCACCGCGACAGTGCAAAAAACCGGCAAGACTTGTTTTTTTATATGTTGCGATAACACAGTCAAATAGGTTATATTAATTAGTACAATGCTTGTTAAAGGAGTACTCTTGCTTTCCTCTTTGCCCAATACCTAGGGTAAGTTCCGTTTGACCATTGACAACATTTAATGATTAGTGCGTGGACCAAGTTTTCTTTCTAAACATTAATAACATTGAGCAAGGTCATGATTATCGAAAGGAACCTTCCTTTTCGAGATGCCTAGCCCTCAACAAAATTTGATTAAAATCAGTACAGTAGTTTTTTTTCAGAATATCGACACACAGACATACACACAGACAGCCAGACAGCCAGACCCGAAAACAATACTCATCGCAGACTCTGTGAGTCTGGTCGGGTAGTAATAATAATACCAAAAAAACCTATTGAAAATGTCAAAAGATCCCAATGTCATTATCACTGGCCTTCGCTGTCTTTTGGGGGATACATTGAGGTTTGTAAGTTTAGTGTTGAGGTCTCCTTGGAAAAAAACTAAACAAATCTGAATCTGTGTCGCTGGTTTTAGTATTAGGTGTAGGGTAAGACGGGGCAAAAAGCCCATGGGCCCATAAAATGAAGCAAATTCCAGTCACATTTTGCCCATGAGACGAGTGTTAATGTTTAGCGTTCGTCTCATGGGCAACATTTGACTGAAGTTTGCTTCACTGATTTCATGAGATAATTGGCATGGGCTTCTTACCCGCCCATGGGCTTTTTACCCCGTCTTCCCCTACGTTGATGATGATGATGATGATGATGACGATGACCATGACGATAATTTTTTTTAAAGGGGGGCGGGGGTGGGGGCGACGTGGAAGGGTCCGCACGATTTGAACTCGCAAAGTCTAAATGGGACGACCCACACATCCAACTGTAGTCGTACGGCTATCCAACTGTGACGACCTCTGTGAGGCATGGTTCTGATGAAAACGATAAATGTATCTGACGAAACCCTACTAGCTTCGTTCACTGTATTAATAACAGACCCCTCTACAAGAATCTGATAAAATGCCTGATACTGAAATATAGATATTTGATCAGATTCTCACTTTTTGAGATAAAAAAGTAGTCTTGAGATTCGTGTACGAATATTATGTTTATATATGTATACGAGTGAGGATTTAACCCTTTCAACGCCAGCCATTTTTCAGCCACAGTTTTCCATAAAACTTACCTGGGTAGAGAAAAGATTCTGTCTGCAGTATTGGGGATTGAATGAATGAAAAATGGTGTTTTACGTGCTCTCGGTCATGGACACATATGGGAGATATGTAAATACAAAGATGGTGGGAACAATACTGGCTGCATTGCCCGGAGGCAGTGCAACACCAGTAAAGTCCCGAGTTTTGAACAATGTAGATAGGGGTAGCCGTAACCACGCCTCGGTTAAACCTCATCGGCTATGGTACCGCCACAATGTAAGACTTTTTTTTAAAATTTAATATTGGGGATTCCTCCGTTACGTGCATAACATAGGGCCTGCCCTTACCTCCCAAAATGAAGAACATAAGGTCACTGGATACCAGACCCTCATGTGATGCCTTTTAGTGACATAAGTGTTATATCATTGTGGTGCCAAGAGGCGACAGTGGCGATGAAAGTTTGTTTTAAATCAGAATGGTTAGACAGTAGTATTTCATGAGGATCACGCCTCACAAATACCACAGTTACAGTTGGGTAGTCGTACCACTGCTGATGGGTGTGTTGGTCGGCCCCTTAATCCCGCGCCACACACGCGTACAATCGTATGGGGATGTGATGCGATTGGGTCACGTGAGACATGATTCACGTGAAATATTTATGTCTAAAAATAATAGTTCTGCCATATTTGCTCACTACGCTCAAGTAGACCCAATACACGAATTTCACGTGAATCATGCCTCACATCGTCAAAATCGCATCGCATTCAGATCCGAATCCGTGTAGCGGGGAAGACGGGGTAAAAAGCGCATGGGCGGGTAAGAAGCCCACCCCAATTATCTCATGAAATGAAGCAAATTTCAGTCTCATTTTGCCCATGAGACGAGCGTTAATGTCTATCATTCGTCTCATGGGCAAATTTGACTGAAATTTTCTTTATTTCATGAGATAATTGGGGTGGGTTTCTTACCCGCCCATGCGCTTTTTACCCCGTCTTCCCCTATGTGTGTATCGATCCCTGAAGGCTGTGAAGTCGAACGCGTAGACAGATAGCGGACATGTTTATGCATGTCATGTGACGTGAACACTGGCAAGTCTAGCATAATCAGTAGAGTTGAGAACCGGTTCAAAAATCCGAACCGGTTTTAAACCGGTTTTCCCTCTTCGAACCGAACCGGTGTTTTTAACCAGTACTCGCATCACTAGTTTCACCTATGCAAACACATATTTATTTGTCAGAATATTCACACACACACACACACACACACACACACACACACACACACACACACACACACACACACACACACACACACACACACACAAGAAACACGACTTATGACACACACACTCAACTCAACACTCAGTCAAAGTCAAAGCCATGCACCACCACAAACCAGCTACTCTTGGTTTACAAACACCCAATCTGCGCTGAGAATCAGTGTTGTTTTTTGAAAAGAATGCGTTATTCTAAGAAAAACCTTACTTTCAGTTTGCAGTTAAAAAAATCCCGGTTCACAGCAGCTCGAACCGGGTTTTTTTAACCGCGAAAGTTTAGACCGGTTTTTCGCTTCAAACCGGTCCCCCCCCCCCCCCCCCCCCCCCCCCCCCCCCCCCCCCCTCCCTATCTTATCATCAGTCATTCACGTAATAAAACAAGAAAACTATGCTGGCGACAAACAAACGCTTTGTCGTACAGCAGTCGACATACAGCTCCGCGCGCGCGCGTCAACTGTCGCTTGGTACCTGACTGCTGGCGAGCGAGCTTCCTCCTCTATACCACACGACTCGCGTGCGTGCCTTTACAACTGGCAGGACACGCCCTTCGTAGTGATATGTGTGTGTGTGTGTGTGTGTGTGTGTGCGTGCGCGCGTGCGTGTGCGTGTGCGTGTGTGTGCGCGCGTAAAACTGCATGTCTGTAGGCTCTATCTATGTGTGTTGTACAGTAGCTCTATACAGGTACTTGTTCAGCGGGTGGAGGGATTGGTAAGTGTGAACTGATAATACGTTGGCTTTGTTTGTAGCGGGGAGGAGGGAAAGATAGTGCAGAGACGTATTCAGCATTTTGGCAAAAGAAACAGACAGACAGACATACAGACAGACAGACAGACACGCGCCACGCGCTCGCTGGGTAGTAGGCCAAGTAGTGATAATGATAATAACGTAACTCATGCAGCCTTCATGCTAACTGTGAAAGCAATTGTTTGTTTTTTGGTGCCAGTTAGTGTTTTAGTTCTAAGTCTCTTGGCTCCGTTTATCAATTAGCCTAGTGGCACTTGTGGAAAAGAAAAGGATAAATGTTTTATAAACAGCGTGTGTGCATTATTTTGTGTTGTTGTTTTTTCATTTAAGTTTAATATCTTCAAAGCATTTGAAGATGTGTAGATGATATTTTCATTTTTATGTGAGTTTTTGTTCTTGTTTATATAGAGTGTTTGGGATCGTGCACTGCCAATGTTTTATTAATTAATAATCAACGCCATAGCATAAAAAAAATGATTTCCAAAAACTCGCGATTCCGCTCTGTCTGGCTCAGACTGTTGCTTTTGAAAGATGATTTTGAAGGCAAAATGTATGACATTTCCTTCAAATTTTGTGTCGTCTGCGTGCGTCGCCCGAGCTGTGTCGGAATCTACTTCGGAAAACACGAAGAATGCCGAATCTCTCTCTCTCTCTCTCTCTCTCTCTCTCTCTCTCTCTCTCTCTCTCTCTCTCTCTCTCTCTCTCTCTCTCTCTCTCTCTCTCTCTCTCTCTCTCTCTCTCTCTCTCTCTCTCTCCTCTCTCTCCTCTCTCTCTCTCTCTCTCTCTCTCTCTCTCTCTCTCTCTTCTCTCTCTCTCTCTCTCTCTCTCTCCCTCTCTCTCTCTCTCTCTCTCTCTCTCTCTCTCTCTCTCTCTCTCTCTCTCCATCTCTCTCTCTCTCTCTCTCTCTCTCTCTCTCTCTCTCTCTCTCTCTCTCTCTCTCTCTCTCTCTCTCTCTCTCTCTCTCTCTCTCTCTCTCTCTCTCTCTCTCTCTCTCTCTCTCTCTCTCTCTCTCTCTCTCTCTCTCTCTCTCTCGCGCGCGCGCGCGCGCGCGCGCGCGCTCGCACAACGACAACAGTGCTAATAAAGTTTGTCACTAAGTCACGCAAAATATTCTGAAATCCGGCAATGCATTGCTTCCAGTATTGCATCTTTATTCTTTAGTATGTGGTACGGGGAACTCTCTTCCATTCACAGACAGCATATAATAATAATAATAATAATATTATGTTATATCAATGTAAGATTGAATAAATGATCTTTGCATTTCAAAAATAATAATTCTGGACCCGTGCGGAGCACGGGTGTAACTAGTTATTAATAATTTCGCAAAACTGTGTGTACATTGAGTGACTCACGTGTAGAATATTCTGCATTGACATCGGGGTAGGAAAACTGTTCAAACATTGTGTTGTGCCTAGGTTTAATTTGTCAGGGGCTATGCAAACAGTGCTTGCTACATACATTCTTCTTCTTCTTTTTTTCTTTTCAGCATAGATTCGTCTATTTTTCATTTCTTCTTTATATTATGTTATGCTCTGAATGTTTTTTTGGTAATAGTGTCTATAGTGTGTATGTAAAAACAAGGGGGGGGGGGGGGGGGGGTGGGGGGTGGGGGACGACCGGCGTGAGCATTTTTAATTTTTTTTTTTAATGTTTCTTTTTAATGTATTGTAATAATGCTTCTTCTTGATTTGTTCTCCCCTCATAATATTTGTAAAGCGCTTTGAGAATGATTCTTTTTCATGGAAGAGCACTATAGAAGCTTTATTTATTATTATTATTATTATTATTATTATTATCATTATTATTATTATTAGTCCCCGAGCCGAAGGTTCGGGGAGCTATTGTTTTTGTCTGGTCCGTCCGGCGTCCGTCCGTCCGTCCGTCCGGCTATTCGTCCGTTTTTCTCAAAAAAACTATTCAGTCTATCATCATCAAATTTGGTATACTAGTTTGCCAAGATGCAAGCTATCCACTGATGTACTTAGTTTTACATTAAGGTCAAGGTCGCGCCAGTTACGGGGTTCAAACCCCAAAACACATACTCGCTAATATATCGCGAAGTTTTGCATGTATTTTAATGCAATTTTTTTCACAACATTTCTTGATGAATGGTCTATAACACAGTTGTCATGAATTTTTCTGTGCGCGCGTGTGCGCATGATCGCGCGCGCTCAAATCACGGGTCCAAACCCCAAGGCTATATATAAAAAAAAAAACTATTCAGTTACGTGCTGTTTTGATACGTTTTTATGTAGTTACGTGCTGTTTTGATGCGTTTTTATGTATGTGTACAGCCGACACATTCCGATTTCGGAGTAGCTCGGCGAGGCTGCGAGGGGACTTTGCAGCCGCTCGGCGTTGCGCTTATTATTATTATTATTATTATTATTATTATTATTAAAGAGCGCGATATAAGCTTTAATTATTATTATAATAACATATACGATGGCTTGGAGTCAAAACGGACTATCTTTAGATAATCCATTGCCGTATTATTGAACTTATTACGAAAACTAATAACTTGTATAAAAAAAGACTTCAGAAATATAAAAAGCATAACCCCCTTTTGATATTATTTGTAGTCTTTTTTAATACAAGTTCTTAGTTTTTGCAGGAAGTTCAATAATACGTCGATGGACTATCTAAAGATAGTCCGTTTTGACTCCAAGCCATCGTTTAAATTATTATACATCCCCCAAAATCTTGTTTGTCTCTTTTTGCATTCCACAGTGAAAATATAATGCCTAAGAACACATACATTGTTTAGCGAATAACAGTGAGCCTAATTTGCAGTTAGGGTTTAACGTTGGATAAAAACGAAGATGCATTTGGACATTGCAGATGCTATAACAATTTTTCTTTTCGTCATACATTGATCTTGGATCAAAACTAATTGCTGTTTTCTGGTAAACTTGCGTTGTGTAACTTTTTAAAAAAATCTTTAAAGGGCACCCTGATGGATGAGTTTTTGTGAGAAACACGTCGAGATCACCAGGAAAACACCCTTTACAGAGATTGCAACACTCACTTTGCTCTGGTTTCCTAGAAATCAAACCGTCAAATCGGCGATTCCTCCTTGGCGGAGGTGCTGGAAGTCAAATTATTTCACCCAAAGAGAAGGCGTGTGCCGTCTCTTTTCTAATGGCCGTCAAATCGTTTGCACGAAATTTTCGCAATACAAGCCTTTTTATTTTTATTTTTTAAAATTGTATACAGTTTATTTAAAGGTGTTTCGCTCACAACAAAGGAAATAGCCCCCCCCCCCCCCCTTTTTTTTTTTTTTTACTGCACTACAAAAAAATGAAAACGCTTCAACCACAATGAGTGACCTCCACCCACCCCATCCAAAATGGCTACTCCGGCATCTCCACCAAGGAGGAATCGCCGTTTTGACGGTTTAATTTCTAGGAAACCAGAGCAAAGTGAGTGTTCCGATCCTTGAAAAAAGGCTGTCTTTCTGGTGATCTTGACAGTCATGTTTCATGCAAAAACTCATCCGTCAGGGTCCACCTTCAATACTTTGTGGACACATTTAATGCAAATATCAGTCTCTTATCTCCAGGTTTTTTGTGAAAGTATGAAAATGATCACGACTTTTTGGAGGATATTTTTTTTTTTTTTGCAGTTGCCACTTCTCTCCATAAAATTCGCTGCTGAACATTTTGCGATGCAGTATTCATTAAATTGTTTACTTTGTTAATTTAGGATATAAAACTAATGAAAATGGCTGTTTTTATTTATATTTTACACACAACAAAGCGTATTCACAAAACTATTCACAATTTGCTAAGTTCGAATTTTCTTGTACAGTTCAATTTTAATAAAATAAAATTCTGCTTAACGTCCTCCGGTCTGGAACAGACACACATGGGACATTAGTAGATATAAAGATGATGGGAACGATCCTGGAAGCAATGCCCGGAGGCAGTGCAACACCAGGAAAGTCCCGAATTTTTAACAATACAGAATTCGAGGGGTGAATGCCAGAACTGTCTATCTGTGTTCTTTATTCCTTTTGAGATAGACCGTTCTGGCAGGCACCCCTCGAGATGTATTATTTGAGTAATCAGAATTGTCTGTATAGTTCCATTTGTTTCCGTTCATTTTTTTCTTTTATTGTTCAAAGTTTCCTCTTGTTTTATCTTATTCGTAAGGTCTGTGTACACGTTAACATTATTCACGAGATATTTCTATTCCCCCATGGCAACACAGTGATAGCCCGCTCTTAATATGACTTACAGCTCACTGTGTTGCCATAGGGAAATAGACATATCTTGTGAATAGTGTTAACGTGTACACAGACCTTTAAGAGTGGGCTATCACTGTGTTGCCATGGAGAAATAGAAATATCTTGTGAATAGTGTTAACGTGTACACAGACCCTTTAACCTTTTCACCGCCAAAGTCGCATTTTTGCACCACAGCAATTTAACACCCATGTCACTAAAAGGCATACAATCAGGGTATGTTATCCAAAGACCCTGTTCTCTTCATTTCTGGAGGTAAGGATAGGCCTTACTTTACAAATGTCACACGAGGAATCCGCAATATTACAGACATGATTTTTTTCAACCTAGCTAAGATTAAATGATTTTGGGGGGGCTGAAAAATGGCTGGCGGCGAAAGGGTTAAGAGTGGGCTATCACACTGTGTTGCCATGGAGAAATAGAAATATCTCGTGAATAATGTTAACGTGTACACAGACCTTAGCTACAGGTAAACAAACGCTCATAGATGAGATCATGATTATATATTTTTTGGGGTCCAGCTTGACTGCTCTTTCCAACGCTGTTATGATGTCAGACATCATCATCCGTGAGCCTCGTCATCAGTGCTGCTATCAATATAATTATCGTCGTCACATTATTCGTGCTGTGTGCCACCCGGCGTCAGTGGAGTAGGTGCATTTGACAAGAGTTCAAGCAGCGAGTTGCTTGTTGTGTCTGATAAATGATTAGTTTCTGCGCTTATCTGTTGTCCTCTCTCTCTCTCCTTCTGTCTCTCTGTGTCTCTCTTTCTCTCTGTCTCTCTCTGTCTTTGTGTGTGTCTCTCTCTCTGTCTGTTTCTCTCTCTCTCTCTCTCTCTCTCTCTCTCTCTCTCTCTCTCTCTCTCTCTCTCTCTCTCTCTCTCTCTCTCTTTCCCTCTTTCTCTCTGTCTGTCTCAGCCTGTCTCTGTCTCTGTCTCTCTCTGTCTCTGTCTCTCTCTGTCTGTTTCTCTCTCTCTCTCTGTCTCTCTTTCTCTCTGTCTGTCTCAGCCTGTATCTGTCTCTGTCTCTGTCTCTCTCTCTCTCCCCCCCCCCCCTCTCTCTCTCTCTCTGCTTATATCTTTTTCCAACAATAAAAAAGACTCGTTCGTTCGTTCGTTCTCTCTCTCTCTCTCTCTCTCTCTCTCTCTCTCTCTCTCTCTCTCTCTCTCTCTCTCTCTCTCTCTATCTCTCTCTCTCTCTCTCTCTCTCTCTCTCTCTCTCTCTCTCTCTCTCTCTCTCTCTCTCTCTCTCTCTCGTCTCTCTCTCTCTCTCTCTCTCTCTCTCTCTCTCTCTCTCTCTCTCTCTCCTCTCTCTGTGTAGACAATGTGCATGTTCACCTGGGAGAGCTCGGCTAGCTCAGGCTCCCTGCAAGCTTTTGCAAGAAACACGGAACACATTCCAGCAGTGTGTGTGTGCGTGCGCGTGCGTGCGTGTGTGCGTCGCTGCGTGTGTGTGTGTGCGTGTGCGCGTGTGTGTGTGCGTGCATGCGTGCATGCGTGCGTGTGTGTGTACGTGCACTTGCACATGCATGCTTGTACGCATGTATGTGTACGCACGTATATGTGCGCGCACTAGTGTGTGTGTGTGTGTGTGTGTGTGTGTGTGTGTGTGTGTGTGTGTGTGTGTGTGCATATTTACATGCATCTCTCGGTGCGCGTGTGTTGTGTTGGCAGTCTCAGTACAGCAAACGATCTAGGCACCGCTTGACAAGGAGGTACAAGCAACAAGCAAGCTAACAAAACAACGGCGACATCAACTTCATGAAGCAAAGACAAACACAAATCTGTGTCGAAAAGTCAAACAGAGGCGATAAAAAAAAATACGCACACGAAAACTTTAAAGGAACAGAGCTGGCTTGCTGGCTGCCGGCGTGCGAGCTTAGCTAAGCTGATGAGCTTCCTTCCTAAGCTTTGCAGCTCTAAGCAAGCAAGCAATAAGCAACCGGTGTGGCATTCTCCAAACTGATTTGTTCTGAACATGTCTGCGCATGTGCGAAATCGATCATGACGTACCATCGAATGTTATCTTGTTGTGTATTCGACACTAAATTGACCCTAAACCTATCCCCAAACCTATCCCTAAACCTATCCCTAACCCTATCCCTAACCCTAACCCAATCTCTAACTCTAACCCTAACCCTAAACATATCCCTAACTCTTCGCACATGCGCAGACATGTTGAGAACAAATCCATTTTGAGAATGCCACACCGGCATCGCTAGCTCTACAGAACATCCACAGCCCAGCAAGCCAAGCCAAGCCAAGCCAGCAAGTCAACAAACAAAGTCACCCAGTCAGTCAGTCAGTCAGTCAGTCACGCCTGCGCTCGCGCAACATCGTCACACACACTCACACACACACAGTCAGTCGTCAGCGAGTTTGTCATCTACGGTGTCGTCGCTGCATAGTTTGCCCTCCGCTGCTTACCTTCTCGGCTTCATCACCTAACCACACGGATTCAGCTTTTTTCCCCACGTCTTCTTTTCTTTACAGAACTCTGTGGTGTATAGATTTTCGTGCGTATGTGAATTAATTCAACAAACAGTGCGCCAGGATATTTTGTTTTACCTACAAACTAGGGAATACAATTGCATTTGTCTACCTGCATCATAAAGTGGTTTTTTTTTCTCTTTCCCATCCTGAATCCTACAAGAAGTGTTTTTTTCAACCCTAGTTTTTTTCCCCCTTCCCTTCCCTATTCAACGGAATGCACGGTAAGAATTGATTTTTGTTCTCTTATTATCAAATTGATTTCTTTCTTTCTTTTCTTGTTTCTGTTTTTTTAAACATTCCTCCTGTTACTTTGTGTAGGTAGGTGTGTGTGTGTGGTGTTTTCTTTTTCTTTTTATACATTCACGCCTTTCATTATTTTCCAGCAAAGTCTTCTTTATTGATTTTATTTTTTGTTCAGTTGATTTTCTCTGGTTGTTTGTATACATATGCATTTTCCTTTGTTCAGTTTTCGCTTGGTTTTGCGTTTTGATAAGGTCTTTTTTTCTGCACCGAAAAAGTAATCATAAATGTCTTTTTTGTGTGTTATACAGCCGTTTAAACATACACTGTATTGAATAAATAAAAGAAGTGAGAATCTGTCAATGAAGAAAGGGGGAAATGAAAAAACCGAATAAGGAGAACAAACAACAAAGACAATGTAGAGAGGAAGGAGAGAGAGAGAGAGAGAGAGAGAGAGAGAGAGAGAGAGAGAGAGAGAGAGAGAGAGAGAGAGAGAGAGAGAGAGAGAACATATTTCTTTTTATTTTTCAAATCTTCTTTGATTAGAGGTAAAATTTAAAAAAACTAAGTAGGCTACACTTTTAAACAGCGTTGCAGTAAAGATGCAGGGGAATAAGATACAAATTATTATTTAAAATAAAGCAACCGAAGAGGAAGAAAAGAGGGCAGGTTGCAGAAGCGAGCCTTGAGGTAAGCAAGCGTGCATCTCATTAGCCCAGACATCACAGCACGCAGCAGGCACCACTAAGCACAGAGACATGCGGCTAAACGGAGGCCGTTCGCCAGAGATCAGATAGACCCACAGAAACCATCTTTTTTATATATCTACCTGGGCCTGACGAAGGTCTTAGTTTTCATTATTTTTCGCACAATCGAAGTTTGCTCTTCGTTTTGCTTCTCCTTATGACATATCATTCCTAATTCTAGCCCATTCCCTTGCCGTAGCCCTATCCCGACCGTAAGCACAACGAAGTCGGACTAACATGAGCTTTTGTTTTTGTTCTCACATGCTGAGTGTTTCCTTCATTTGCTTCGGTTGTTTTCAGTTCTAACCCTAACCCTTACCCCATTCCTAACCCTATCCCCTTTCTGGCCGATCAATTCCAACCGTATCCCTACCCTATTCCGTATTCGCCGACCTGGCGAACGGCCTCTGTTTAGACTCAACTGCACAAGAGAGGGCTGGCACATCGCTTTACTTCGTCTGCAATCCTTCTTTCTCTTTGTTTCTCTCTTCCATTTCTCTGCATGTTATTTTTCTGTCAATGCTGTACTTTGTTTTCCTTGATGCTTGATAGCTTGTGTTTTTTACTCGCTAAGTTTTTGATTTATCAATGAATTTTTTTAACAAAAGTATTTTAACGTAAAACTTTGATTTTGTTTTTACCTTGGTTTTGTTTTTATACGTGGTAATATTTAACGTGGTGAGAGCCCTGACATGGCCTTAGTTGTCGACGGGGCTATAATTTTTAATCTTAATCTTAATGGCTTCCTTCACCTCCGACGCCTCTCTACCAAACTAAAAAGACAGAAGAAATAAGACAGAACAATTGAAAAAAAGGGAAACGAACACACGAAATATTCCTATCTTCCCCCCAAAAAAAGAAAAAAAAGTCTTGATCCAGGTAACTTGTCTCTTGATGTTTGGCTTTGAGATCTACCTAAATTCTTCTTAATTCTTGCTATTTTTGGGGGGACGTTCGTTTCTTGTTTCTTTGTTTTGTATGTTCAAAACCTTAAGCCCATTTTGTTCTTCTGTAAGGGAAAAGAAGAAAAAAGGGTTGGGAAGGTGTGTGTGTGTGTGTGTGTGTGTGTGTGTGTGTGTGTGTGTGTGTGTGTGTGTGTGTGTGTGTGTGTGTGTGTGTGTGTGCGTGCGTGTGCGTGTATGTGTGTGTGTATGTGTGCGTGTGTGTGTGTGTGTGTATGTGTGTGTGTGTGTGTGTGTGTGTGTGTGTGCGTGCGTGTGTGTGTGTGTGTGTGTGTGTGTGTGTGTGTGTGTGTGTGTGTGTGTGTGTGTGTGTGTGTGTGTGTGTTAAGAAAACAAAGGGGGGGGGGAGAGGGGGGGGGGGGGGGGGGGGTATGTATTGAATTATTTATGTAGTTTTCCAAGAAAACGAGAACTCGGATTAAAAGAGGTTTGTTTTCTTTGACACGTATAATGGAGACTACACGGCTAGTGCCTGAGGGACATGAGAATGCAAAATCCACAGGGGGGTGGGGGTGGGGGGGGGTGGGGGGGGGGTGG
>CM065693.1:21600507-21605507 GCA_017654935.2 Phymorhynchus buccinoides
GTGCGTGCGTGTATGCGTGTGTGTGTGTGCGTGCGTGTATGCGTGTGTGTGTCTGTGCGTGCGTGTGTATGTGCGTGCGCGCTTGCTTGTGCATGCGTGTGTGTGTGTGTGTATGCGTGCGTGCGTGCGTGCGTGCGTCGTGCGTGTGTGCGTGTGTGTGTGTGTGTGTGTGTGTGTGTGTGCGTATGCGCGCGCGTGTGTCTTCTCTGTTATTCCCTACAGCCGCTAAGTCTCTGGCCAGACCCATTCATTTGAAGGATTAACCGTGGATTTACTATTGGCTAGTCTTGACATCTTTATCTGTTGTGCGGTTCAGTTTGTTTCAGCGACTATGGAAAATCATTCTATTTTCTTCCCTCATTTGCCAGTAAAAGCGACCCCCCCCCCCCCCCCCCCCCCCCCCCCCCTTCCCCTTTGCTTTTTTGAGATTGTGCTTGGTACATACAGACCTACATTTGTGTATACTCTATTATCCCTCGAAACTGGGGCCTTATCACTGAAGAACTGGGGGTGTAGAGTTTGGGTGAAACTGCGAAATGAAGGCTGTAAGATTCGGTGTTGGGCGACACCGTATATTTTCGGTGTTGGGCTACGTTGTCTATTCGGTGTTAGGCTACATCGTATATTTAGTGTGGAAATTCGGTGTTGGGCGACAGTGTATATTTCCCTCAAACATTTTCGGTGTTAGGCGGCGATGTGCATTCGGTGTTACTCCTGTCACCCACTACCAGCCTTTACTTCAGTGGCATCCCAAATGAATTTGCAGCTTGGACTTTAACCCTTTCACCGCCAATGCTGCACTTATGCACCACAATGGTTTAACACCCATGTCACTAGAAGGCATCAAAGCAGGGCCTGTTACCTGAAGACCCTATATACTTATACATATTTAATTTTGGGATATAAGGATAGGCCTAATGTTATGCATATGACAGAGGATTTCCCAATATTGCAGATAAACAAGCGCGAAATCGCAATAGTTTGTGGCACGCGGTCTATTTTTACAACTCCAATCATGAGTCACCTCCCCTGGCTTTTCAATAATTTTAATCTGTAAACCAGAATGCTATCTCTGCACCATTTCGTAACTTTTTATATCTTTTGGAAAACATTTAAAACTATGTATCCTACTTATACTCATCAAAAGAAGCACCGCATACTCGTCGTGTCTGTTGTAGTGTCTGTATTACGTATGTTTATTATTTTGTACGCTTTTAAAATACATCATTTTAAAGAGCAGCCTCAATTTGAAGTTTAGCCTCGATTTGAAGTGCGACAATTTTGTCAAAATGTGCGACAATTTTGGACCGACCGACAGACAGACAGACCGACCGACCGACCGACCGACAAATTGAGTTATAGGTTTGTGGCTTGAGCCACAAACAAAAACAACCAGTTTAATGGTATTTTTGGCTGAAAAATGGCTGGCCTTTCGCCGCCATCCATTTTCAGCCCAAAACTACCATTAAACTTAACTGGGTAGAGATCAAAAGTACCTGCAATACTGGGAATTACTCTGCGACATGTATAACATTAGGCCTATCCTTACCTCCCAAAATTAAGAAAATAATGGTCTTCGGATAACAGTACCCTGATTGAAAGACTTTTAGTGACATGGGTGGTAAGCCATTGTGGTGCATAAATGCGACATTGGCGACGAAAGGGTTAATGTAGGATTTAGGATTACTAAAGGTTTTAAAATTAAGATTATTAATGGTTTGGGGGACTTTCCCCTACGTCATCGGTCCTCAGAGAGAGTGGGGATGTACCCTGATTTATGTTCTCCACTAGAAACAAGTTTTCAGCCCAGTCCACCGGAATAGCACAGCTTCCCTTCGGTTGTCTGGTTGTCACAGTCGGAAGTGATAGACAGGCATGCCTACCTGTGTGTTTCTCCCCCGTATGTTGTTTCGTTTCTCTCTCTCTCTCTCTCTCTCTCTCTCTCTCTCTCTCTCTCTCTCTCTCTCTCTCTCTCTCTCTCTCTCTCTCTCTCTCTCTCCCTCTCTCTCTCTCTCTCTCTATTCTCTGTGTGTGTAGTGTGTGTGTGTGGTGTGTGTGTGTGTGTGTGTGTGTGTTTGTGTGTGTGGTGTGTGTGTGTGTGTGTGTGTGTGTGTGTGTGTGTGTGTGTGTGTGTGTGTGTGTGTGTGAACTTATTGTCAACACAATGGTGGTTAGCTTTCCAGAGCGTGTGTAAATGAGTGTATTATATGCATTCGAATCAGACCATTCAGGAGAATGTTCTCACACAAAAATACTGCAAGATGTTTGATAGTTTAATCATAAATCACTGTCAAGACAATGAGGGTTTCAGCACATTGTCAATACAACGCGGGGAGAACCTGTATGTATGTATGTGTGTGTGTGTGTGTGTGTGTGTGTGTGTGTGTGTGTGTGTGTCTGTGTGTGTGTGTGTGTGTGTGTTGTGTGTGTGTGTGTGTAAGAAAGAGCGAGAGAGAGTGGAGGGAGTGGGGGGGGGCGGGCGGAGAGAGAGAGACAGTGTGAGAGAGAGAGAGAGAGAGAGAGAGAGAGAGAGAGAGAGAGAGAGAGAAGAGGGGGGGGAGAGAGAGGGGGAGAGAGAGTGTGGAGGGGGGCTGGGGGTATATATTCCCCACATGTATTTAATTTTATCATTTCTATTGATATCTTGTTCTTACGATGTCAAAGTTCTTTTTTATGTTTTTAATCTTGTATGTCTCCTTTTTCTTCTTTCTTAAACCTGGGTTTTTTTTGGGTCTGTAATGGCGCCTGGAGGCTCGCGAGGGACAGGCGTCACTTAAAAAATGAATTAAATCATTATTATTAATTGTTATTATTAATGGAGTTCTTCTTATTCTAGCATCTTTTTGTGAGAAAAAGTGTGCTCCGATCGCCACAGCCTAATCGACAGAACTGATCATGATGAGAATTGCAGCGTGTATAATGATGATGCCTCTTGTCTTTAGTTTACAGTATGATTGAATATAAAATGTGTTTAAGTTAAACCGCCGACATGTTATGGTCTGACATTCTTAAAGAAACGAAATATACAAACAAGTAATTGTTTTTTTGTTATTTTAAACTGCACAATGAAACAAATTATGTAAATGTTGCTTATGTTTTCTTTAGACATCATACATTTCCTGTTATTTGTTTATGTTGATCATATTCACCTTCTGCAAAGGCGATACATTATTATAATATAATAAAACATATTATTATTATTATTATTATTATTATTATTATTATTATTATTCTCTTAGAAACTATGCATCAGAAAACAACAACTATGCTTTAAATCTCTATCTGGTAGTTAAGTGCTTGATTTTTCTCACTCTTTTTCCTCTACCAGGAACACTCCCTGATTGATATATAAAAAAAAGATTGATGGTGGAATGATCTCACTCTTTTCTGCCCGACCCTCTCTTTGACGAGTTACTTCCGTGGTCGATTTCCGGTCAGCATTTCCGCTTCCGCCTATTTGACAGGAACGGTTACTCTATCCCAGCGATTAAAGGGTTTCTGCTTACATCTCCCTTACTATTATGTGGGGAAGACCGTTTGTCTCTCAGCGAATGTTTGACTTACTATCCACTTTCGTAATTTATAACCAAACTGATTGCCCTCTCTGTATGGCTAAGCTGTCTGCTCTCGATTACTTCATTTCCTCCGTTTGATCGACTTTAAAAGTTTTCGTTGCATAATTATGCTATATAACTATGTTTTCGTTGCATCTAAAGTAGCAAAGAAAAGAAGGCAAGAGATATAAAAAGGAAATGGTTGCAATGGGCGACTTAGTGGGATTTATTTCCCGCCAGGGGGCATGACGCTCGAGAGGGGCTTATCACGCTATATTCTTAGTTGGGGGATAAAGAGAGAGCGAGAGATAGGGAGGAGTCCAACCCCCTCTCTCTCTCTCTCTCTCTCTCTCTCTCTCTCTCTCTCTCTCTCTCTCTCTCTCTCTCTCTCTCCTCTCTCTCTCTCTCTCTCTCTCTCTCTCTCTCACTACGCCCAACTAAGAATATAGCGTGATAAGCCCCTCTCGAGCGTCATGCCCCCTGGCGGGAAAAAAATCCCACTAAGTCGCTCATTGGGTTCATCCCTTCTTCAAACCACGCTCATTAAAAACTATTAATACATAAATATAAACTGCAGCTAATAAAGGCGTGGTAGACGGTATGACAAAAAAGAGAGAACAATAGGCATACCCATTTGAACTGAAAACAAAGAGAGAACAATAGGCATACCCACTTGAACTGAAAACAAAGAGAGAACAATAGGCATACCCATTTGAACTGAAAACAAAGAGAGAACAATAGGCATACCCACTTGAACTGAAAACAAAGAGAGAACAATAGGCATACCCACTTGAACTGAAAACAAAGAGAGAACAATAGGCATACCCACTTGAACTGAAAACAAAGAGAGAACAATAGGCATACCCATTTGAACTGAAAACAAGACAAATGGGGACAGAAAAACGAAAACATTGTTAGAAAAATGGGAAACAAAAGAGAGAAAATAAAATGCACTGCCAAAAAACCCCGAAGCAAGTTGAATTATGAATTATTCAAATGAGATTCTAACAGCAATGCGAAGTTCTATGCTTCTATGCAATCTGTTGTGTAATGCCTTGTTAGAGAACACAGTAACCTTTAGCTTGTTGACTCTTTTTTTTAATCGTTATTCTCTGTGTATCATATACCGTTTGAAACGATTTTTTTAAATCTTATTTAAGACAAGGGATTGAATAACTCGAAACGAAACAGGAGGTAACTGGCTACCTGGGTACAGAATAAAACATAATAATTTAGGAGAAAGAATGACAGCAAAATAAGAAGAAAACTAGAGCGTTAAGACGCTAAATCACCAACTGCGCGGCAGCGTTTTCGGCTCCAGTGACCTTGACCTTTGACCCATGACCTACTTGAGCTATATCTCTCCATTACCTACCCGCGTGCAAACTTTGAGCATCCTAAGTCCATCCGTTCAAACGCTAGAGAGGATACCGCGCGGCAGCGTTA
>CM065693.1:21610507-21615507 GCA_017654935.2 Phymorhynchus buccinoides
TGGTAAGAAAGGCAATAACGGAAAAATACAATTAACCGAGAAATGTAGGGGGGGGGGCACATCTTGACCTTTACCGAAACAAGTTGCAAAACTGACTTTTCAGCGCTTTGGAAAATCGGTTCGCATTAATCCCTTGACTGCCACCAACGTATTACGTACTGACCTGATGACATCACTGATGACGTCATCAGATGAAGAGGAATAACTCTGATATGTTGGCGTTTGCTCTAACACAGTCAAGAGAGTAATATCCCCAGACCATTTTGCCAGATTGGCTCTATCAGTTATCTTTTTCGTGGCATGATTTGCCCAATTATTTTTTCTTTAATTTTCTCTGGCAGTCAAGGGGTTAACAATTAATTTGTTTTTAAGAGCCTCTGTCTCTCGTTGCCATTATCCCACATGTCATGCTACCGTTAGCCATTGATCAGGGCTATTGGAGTACAATGACCGCACCTTACCCAGAGACCCGTTGTAGCCCTTTCATCGCCACTGTCGCCTCTTGGCACCACAATGATTGAACACCCACGTCACTGAAAGGCATTAAATGAGGGTCTGGTATCTAGTGACCTTATGTTCTTCATTTTGGGAGGTAAGCATAGGCCCTATGTTATGGATGTCACAAAGGAATCCCAAATATTGCAGATGAAATCTTTTCTCTACCCAGGTAAGCTTAATGGAACGTTTTGGCTGAAAAAATGGCTGGCGTTGAAAGCTTTGTTTATAATTAAAAACAAAGTACAAACCTATACTAATAAATGCGGCCAAAGGATGAATTGGTCTTTGGGGACCTTCCCCAACGCCAGCTGTCCTCAAGATTTTTTTTGCCGAGAGATGTGCCCTATACAAGGCCCGGATTGAGCCCTCATTTTGCGCAGCCAGGGGTCTTTCGACCCACGAAGTCTGGAAACAATACGAAGCTCGGAGTGAGTTAATTGAGTGTTTAACGTCCTCCAGGGCATAGATCATATGGGACATTACTATTTATGCAGCGATAAGAAAGAAAGTGAACATATTTGTATTAGGTTCGGAGATATTACTGGTCCCTTATATCGGAACTTGTCCCTCATTTTCTGAAATCAGGGGTCATACGACCCTTGAAGATCGAAGACGATCTGGAGCTCTGGGAATAATTGCAGCTGTCTCCTCAGCCATCTATGCTTTATAGTGATAAATGACAATGTGGCTTAGGTTAAATGCGCACAAAAACGTAATACCAGTAATGTTGTCATAGATCTAATACCAGGGCGGATTGCACCAGTGCCAGTGCTTTCTAATGTTATCTGAGTTCCAAGTAGATACAGGGAAAATAGCCACGAAAGCAATCCCCTTTAGATTTACCTTGTGACAAAGCCACCACCAGCCACAAGTCTTCGTTGCCTCTCTGAGGCGCCTTCAGAGATGGAGAGATCGAGAGAGAGAGAGGGAGAGAGGGGGGTCTTCTGACTAATGGGAGTCTGACACGGCAGCACCCCAGCATAATATGGCACAAAGAAAGCAAGGCTTGGAAGCTACAGATCTCGGGGGGGGGGGGGGGGGGGGCGGGCTATACAGTGTATGGGGAAGATGGGTTGGTTAGTCTTTTTGTTGTTGTATAAAAGTGTGCTTTGAAAGTATCGATTTTATTTCACAGTACAGAGAGAGAGAGAGGAGAGGGAGAGAGAGAGAGGGGGGGCAGATGGAGAGAGAGAGAGGGAGAGAGAGAGAGAGTATGACCAAGGAAGCACAATATAATGAATTTAAAGAATATTAGTCTAATTGGAGAGAGAGAGAGAGAGAGAGAGAGAGAGAGAGAGAGAGACGAGAGAGAGAGAGAGAGAGAGAGAGAGAGAGAGAGAGAGAGAGAGAGAGAGTATATTTGGACGGGAAAGGGTGTGGGGTGTGAGGATGTCTTTGGTCCATGTGGTTCAGGCATCTCATGCTTTTTAACAACTACTGGTTTCCTTTATTGGGATTAAATCGTTATAATGTGTAGTTGGTATTTCGGTAATGACACATGAGGAACATACATACGCGCGTTTGCACGCGCGCACGCTCTCACACACACACACACATATATATATATACACACACACGCACGCACACGCACGCACGCACACACACACACACACACACACACACACACACACACACACACACACACACACACACACACACACACACACACACACACACACACACACACACACACACATGCGCACGCACGCACGCACACACACACACACACACACACACATACACACACACACACACACACACACACACACACACACACACACACACACACACACACACACACACACACACACACACACACACACAAGTATATTATTTTGTGCCAGAGATATTCCCTATGCAAGGCCCTCGTTTTGTGAAAAACAGTATATTATTTGTTAATTCAGTGTTCCATCTGGAAATAAAATGTTGACTTGACTTGACTGACTTGACTTGACAAACACACGCATACACACGGTATTATCTTGTATACACAAATCACCACAGTTATGCTACAGCACACTATATTTGTGTCTATGTGTGAAGAAATGTGGCATTCCAGACATCCGAGACCAAAGCACCGCTTTCATGAGCCCTCCCTCTCATACCAGTAATGAATAGCGGACACAACAGACCAAACCCACTGAAGACAGACAGACAGGCAAACGATATCGAACAATGCATACAATAGATGCTTTTATCGGACAAAGCTGGTCAAATGGTCTGACCAACAATACTAAAAAAATCCCCGGGGGCTTAGAGTGGTGGCTAAGGTAGTAGAGATCAACAGATCAAAGTGGTCCTCAACATACAGTCTTCACAATGTAGAACGTCTTTGAGCTGTCTTGTACTTCAGTCACCCCCCCCCCCCCCCCCACACACCTCCCTCAAATGTTCGCATTGAGAACGTTCACTGGGAAACAGCATTCTACCACTTTTCGAGCAGAGGGCATTTTGGTCTTTAGTATATTCTAGTCACAGAGACAGGGGTAGGGTTAGGATGAGCGTCGGATTATTTTCGTAAAACTGAAAGAAGCACGATTTGGGATTGGGGGTCGTAAACATGAGGCGGGTGACTAAGGTACGTACAAGGTTGCCCATTTTGTGTTCAGTTAAGTCTTTTATCAAAGGCTATTAGCGTTAACCCTTTCACCGCCAGCTATCTTTGAACCACAATTTTCCATTAAACTTACTTGGCTACAGACAATATTTCGTCTGCAATATTGTGGGATTTCTCTGTAACACATTTAGAATAGGGTCAATCCGTACTGACCAAATTTAAGAACACGATATAATTGAATAATGGACCCTGATTTCAAGAGTTTTAATTACATGGGTGATAAATCGTTGTGGTGCAAAAATGTGACATTGACGGTGAAAGGGTTAATCCTCTAACTTTAAAGAATTCACTGTTTCTATTGTATTGTCGTATTTTGCAAACTACCCATGAGAACGTTGCGGGGCAAAGTATTCTCTGCTTCAATCATACCATTTTAGACCACCTTTCCAGAATAGTAATGACCTGAGCACCTCCTATCCTCTGTTGTCTGGAGGCCATCTTCGTCAGACACAATTTACAAAGACAAACACGGGGTGTGGCTGCGAATTGGGATTCGAGATGAGCGGCGTGGGAGCAACGCCACTGTACGGCCCAGAAGGTGGGACAGCAAAAAAACCCACAACCAAAATGTAATTAGCAATGTAATTAGCTAGCTTAGATTAGTATCTTCTTGTTCTTGTTCTTGTTGTTCTTGTTCTTGTTGTTCTTCTTCTTCTGTTTCTTCTTCTTCTTCTTCTTCTTCTTCTTCTTCTTCTTCTTCTTCTTCTTCTTCTTCTTCTTCTTCTTCTTCTTCTTCTTCTTCTTCTTCTTCTTCTTCTTCTTCTTCTTCGTTGTCGTCGTCGTCGTCGTCTTCTGTTTCTTCTTGTTCTTCTTCTTCTTCTTCTTCTTCTTCTTCTTCTTCTTCTTCTTCTTCTTCTTCTTCTTCTTCTTCTTCTTCTTCTTCTTCTTCTTCTTCTTCTTCTTCTTCTTCTTCTACTCTTCTTCTTCTTCTTTCTTCTTCTTCTTCTTCTTCTTCTTCTTCTTCTTCTTCTTCTTCTTCTTCTTCTTCTTCTTCTTCTTCTTCTTCTTCTTCGTTGTCGTCGTCGTCGTCGTCTTCTTTTTCGTCTTCTTTTCTTCTTGTTCTTCTTTTTCTTTTCTTCTTCTTCTTCTTCTTCTTCTTCTTCTTCTTCTTCTTCTTCTTCTTCTTCTTCTTCTTCGTTGTCGTCGTTCGTCGTCGTCGTCTTCTTTTTTCTTCTTCTTCTTCTTTTTTCTTCTTATTTCTTCTTTCTTCTTCTTCTTCTTCTTCTTCTTCTTCTTCTTCTTCTTCTTCTTCTTCTTCTTCTTCTTCTTCTTCTTCTTCTTTCCCAGGCCATATAGCCACAATGGGTGAGGTACGTATGTGTCCGGTTTTCAGTTTTCACTGGTCTCCCCGCTGCATACATCCGACACATTCCGATTTCGGAGGAGCTCAAAACAGAACATTATCTGGAAGATGAAAACAAAAAGTCAGGAAAATGGGCCAATAAGTCAGAAAAATAGTAGATGATAGCAAAGACAAGGAAAAGGCAGAGTCAAAGAGAGTGATAGTTTAGAGAACGTTGCTAGCACAGAACTCCCAGGCGGTGGGGGAACTATTTGTACTGAAATACCCCCACCCCTTTCCGGATATCCCCATGGGGGGAATAAGTATGTAACTATTAGAACTAGAGGTGGGGGGGAAAACCGGTTTGAACCGAAAAACCGGTATTGAAATTCCGCGGTTCGAAAAACCGGTTCGAGTTGCTGTGAACCGGTTTTTTTAACTGCAAACTGAAAGTAAGTTTCTCTTAGAATAACGCATTCTTTTTTAAAACAACACTGAATCTCAGCGCAGATTGGGTGTTTGTAAACCAAGAGTAGCTGTTTCTAGTTGTTGAGCTAAGTTTTTAGTTGAGTGTGTGTGTGTGTGTAGCCTATGTGTGCGCGC
>CM065693.1:21628007-21630507 GCA_017654935.2 Phymorhynchus buccinoides
CGGGGTTTTCCAGCCCTCAAGACGTAGGTACTCGTGAAAAGGATAATTAACTTAGAGCCGGGGGGGATATTTCGGGGGGGGGGGGGGGGGGTAATACATAGTAGATAGGTAGAATGGGGGGATGAAGATGATGATGAGCGGATTGAAGCAAGCACGTAAACAAACTTCCAATAGGTATGCTGCGACACAGACACACAAAAAAGGATATGAGCAAGGGAAGTATATATGTGTGCACACAATACCTTGGTCACTCTTAAACTCGCTTCGCTCCCTTAGACCACAATTTTGCCTCTGCTTTTGCTTTTGTAGTGGTTTGTCGTGGGGAAACCAATCGGTGTAGAGAGGTTTTTTCTATGTAAAGTCTACATATAAAAAATAAGTCTGATCTACCACTTCCCTATGTTTAAACATGAAGTAAAACCCCGTAATCTTCTTTCATTTCTCCTTTTGTTTATGCATGCTTTGTTTGTGTGTATGGCTGGAGTGATTTGTGAGGTTTGTTTCAATAATTCAAAATTGTTGCGATACGAATGAGTTAAAAGCCAGTCATTGTCGGAAGTGACAGACTGGCGAGCATGCAATGTCTAGCGGGAGAAGCTTTTGGACGTTCAGTCCTCAAAGGATTGAATTTCTTCATTAACTGACATAACGGTCATAAAATTGTGAACTATCAGGACTTGTCCTGTCATCAACTTTCATTATGATCAGTCGAGTGGTTTGAGCTGCGGATACAGGAACACACAGGCACACCGCGAAGCAACGCACACATGCACGTACTCGTTCTGGTTGCAAAATACTCCCGCGTTTACCGAACTGGGATTAGAAAAAGCTCAAGATGAAATGATGAGATTCTAATAGAAGAGAAAGGCGGATAGTAGGGAGAAAATGAGGGCATGAGAGCGTGAGGACAGAAAAGAGGAGGGGTAGGTGTGGGAAGAAAGAGGAGAACGAGGGTAGGGTAGGGGGGGGGGGGATATCTCGGTTACGAAGCGATGTGTCCCCGTCTTTATATGTCCCCGTCTCTATGTGTCCCCGTCTCTAAGTGTTCCTGTCTCTATGTGTCCCCGTCTTTATACATGTGTCCCCGTCTATGTGTGTCCCCGTCTCTATGTGTCCCCGTCTCTATGTGTCCCCGTCTCTAAGTGTTCCTGTCTCTATGTGTACCCGTCTTTATAAATATGTCCCCGTCTATGTGTGTCCCCGTCTCTATGTGTCCCCGTCTTTATATGTCCCCGTCTCTATGTGTCCCCGTCTCTAAGTGTTCCTGTCTCTATGTGTCCCCGTCTTTATAAATATGTCCCCGTCTCTATGTGTCCCCGTCTATATGTGTTCCCGTCTTTATATGTCGCCGTCTCTGTGTGTTCCCATAGGACACATAGAGACTAGAGACGGGGACACATAGAGACAGGTGATTCTTAGAGACGTTGGGAGGCACAGAGACGGGGACACATAGAGACAGGTGATACTTAGAGACGTTGGGAGGCACAGAGACGGGGACACATAGAGACAGGTGATACTTAGAGACGTTGGGAGGCAAAGAGGCGGGGACACATAGAGACAGGTGATACATAGAGACGTTGGGAGGCATAGAGACGGGGACACATAGAGACAGGTGATACATAGAGACGTTGGGAGGCATAGAGACGGGGACACATAGAGACAGGTGATACATAGAGACGTTGGGAGGCATAGAGACGGGGACACATAGAGACAGGTGATACTTAGAGACGTTGGGAGGCATAGAGACGGGGACACATAGAGACAGGTGAACCATAGAGACGTTGGGAGGCATAGAGACGGGGACATGGGACACAATGGGTGTGACACACAGAGACGGGGGCGCATCGCATTGATCCCCAAATGAGGGTGATACTTTGAGACAGAGAGTACATCTCTCTCTAGAGACGGGTGCACATCGATACGATGGCCGAGCTGTTTCCAGCAGCGTTCACAATGACGCTTCATCAAGGCGCGTGATCCACCGGGCCAATCATCACTGTGCCCATTGTCTCTGGATCGTCTTCACTACACCCTCAACGACGCATGGGAGACTAGAATAGAAAGGTGGTGGGGGGGGGGGGGGGGGGGGGGGAGGAGGAAACGTTGGTTGGTTGAGTGGAGGCTTTACGTCCTCATGGCGGAAAGCCCTTAGGGACAAGTTGTTTTGGTGCTGGGTCGATGTAGAGATGGCCGCAAAGCGGTTGATGGTCATGAGGAAGAGGGTCTGGGGATGAATTCGTGGAGGACGCTGGGTGTCGTCGTGATGGTGTTGGTGTCTTTGACGTTTGTCCGGTGATCACCATCGGTGCTGAAGGTTAAAGGCAACGTAGAAGGGTTGAGTGAAGACGAAGAATCAGATGGCTAGCCATATAGATGCTCTGTTAGTAGTGTATGCCCAGTCAGTCGTTTCCGACTATGACTGCTAGATAACAGAGGGGGGCAGTTGCTGTTCAGGACGGCTGGACTAGAATGTGTTTATAGCGGAGATGCCTTGACCAGG
>CM065693.1:21635507-21638007 GCA_017654935.2 Phymorhynchus buccinoides
TAGTGTAATACCTGCCCTTTCCAATATTCCTGAGCACAATGGACATCCTGCGCTAACCAGATACCAGTGCAACCAATCCCCCACCACCATTCACCCACCCCCCATTCCGGTAGTTTCCCGAATCGCCTTTTCCCATTTCGCCTAATTTCATGATCACCCTTTCCAACATCGCCTAATTTCATGATCGCCCTTTTCAACATCGCCTAATTTCATGATCGCCCTTTTCAACATCGCCTAATTTCATGATCGCCCTTTTCAACATCGCCTAATTTCATGATCGCCCTTTTCACCATCGCCTAATTTCGTGATCACCCTTTTAAACATCGCCTAATTTCATGATCGCCCTTTTAAAAATCGCCTAATTTCATGATCGCCCTTTTCACCATCGCCTAATTTCATGATCGCCCTTTTCACCATCGCCTAATTTCGTGATCGCCCTTTTAAACATCGCCTAATTTCATGATCGCCCTTTTAAACATCGCCTAATTTCATGATCGCCCTTTTAAGCATCGCCTAATTTCATGATCGCCCTTTTAAACATCGCCTAATTTCATGATCGCCCTTTTAAACATCGCCTAATTTCATGATCGCCCTTTTAAACATCGCCTAATTTCATGATCGCCCTTTTAAACATCGCCTAATTTCATGATCGCCCTTTTAAACATCGCCTAATTTCATGATCGCCCTTTCCAACATCGCCTAATTTCATGATCGCCCTTTTCACCATCGCCTAATTTCATGATCGCCCTTTTAAACATCGCCTAATTTCATGATCGCCCTTTTCAACATCGCCTAATTTCATGATCGCCCTTTCCAACATCGCCTAATTTCATGATCGCCCTTTCCAACATCGCCTAATTTCCGGATCGCCCTTTCCAACATCGCCTAATTTCATGATCGCCCTTTCCAACATCGCCTAATTTCATGATCGCCCTTTCCAACATCGCCTAATTTCATCATCGCCCATTCCAACATCGCCTAATTTCATCATCGCCCTTTCCAACATCGCCTAATTTCCTTATCGCCCTTTCCAACATCGCCTAATTTCCTGATCGCCCATTCCAACATCGCCTAATTTCATGATCGCCCTGTCCAACATCGCCTAATTTCATCATCGCCCTGTCCAACATCGCCTAATTTCATCATCGCCCTGTCCAACATCGCCTAATTTCATCATCGCCCATTCCAACAACGCCTAATTTCATCATCGCCCATTCCAACATCGCCTAATTTCATCATCGCTCTTTCCAACATCGCCTAATTTCCGGATCGCCCATTCCAACATCGCCTAATTTCCGGATCGCCCTTTCCCATAATATATCGTCTTTTTTTCGTTTCGCTTTTCCACGTTATATTCTTTGAGTTAAGTGCCATTTTGGCCTACTCGTTGCTTCAAACAGTCAGTGTGTGTGTGTGTGTGTGTGTGTGTGTGTGTGTGTGTGTGTGTGTGTGTGTGTGTGTGTGTGTGTGTGTGTGTGTGTGTGTGTGTGTGTGTGTTTGTGTGTGTGTGTGTGTGAGTGTGTGTGTGTGTGTGTGTGTGTGTGTGTGTGTGTGTGTGTGTGTGCGAGTGTGTGTGTGTGGTGTGTGTGTGAGTGTGTGTGTGAGTGTGTGTGTGAGTGTGTGTGTGTGTGTGTGTGTGTGTGTGTGTGTGTGTGTGTGTGTGTGTGTGTGTGTGTGTGTGTAGTGTGTGTGTGTGTTGTGTGTGTGTGTGTTGTGTGTGTGTGTGTGTGTGAGAGAGAGAGAGAGAGAGAGAGAGAGAGAGACAGACAGACAGACAGACAGACAGACAGACAGACAGACAGAGAACCAGAGCTAGATACACAGAGACGGAAACTAAGACAGAATATTCTCCAGCAGTCAATAAATAAACAAATATGTCATTTGTGTTTCAGTCAGACAATACATAAATTGTGTGTGTGTGTGTGTGTGTGTGTGTGTGTGTGTGTGTGTGTGTGTGTGTGTGTGTGTGTAAGTGTGTGTGTGTGTGTGTGTGTGTGAGTGTGTGTGTGTGTGTGTGCAGTGTGTGTGTGTGTGTGTGTGTGTGTGTGTGCGTGCGTGCGTGCGTGCGCGTGCGTGCGTGCGTGCGTGCGTGCGTGCGTGCGTGCGTGCTGCGTGCGTGCGTGCGTGCGTGCGTGTGTGCGTGTGTGTATGTGTGTGTGTGTGTGTGTGTGTGTGTGAGAGAGAGAGAGAGAGAGAGAGAGAGAGAGAGAGAGAGAGAGAGAGAGAGACAGACAGACAGACAGACAGACAGACAGATAGACAGAGACAGAAACGTAATCAGAGATAGACAGAAAGAGCGAAAGAGAGAGATTGTTTTATTGTGTGGTTGAACAAGACTAATGAAGAAGACAGAAAAAGATCTAGAAAGAAAGCGAAATAACACTGTGGATAAGGCGAAGGCAAACCGTTTAACCCTTTCACCGCCAATGTTGCATTTTAGCACCACAATGATTTAACGCCCATGTCACAAAAAGGCCTCAAACCAGGGTCTGTTATCCAA
>CM065693.1:21645507-21648007 GCA_017654935.2 Phymorhynchus buccinoides
TCCTGCCAAATGCTGTCCCTTTGCCCCCCCCCCCCTCCCTTCCCTACTCATCATCCAAAACAGGGGGGGCCGGGGGGGGGCTATGGCCACCTTCTCCCCCCCCCCCCCCCCTGAAGTCATCTTTAAAAGACCCACCACGTCACGTGCCAAAATGACGGTTTTCACGTGTTTTCTCTCTTATAGCTGGTATGAAATCTTAAGAAATCTTCCTAGCCTAGGAAGGAATGTGACACGTGACGTGGGGGGTCTTTAATTGTCTCTATATCCTATTGCTCAACTGGGCCTGTATTCACGTTGAGATAGCATGAGACTTAGCATGATGCTAACTTAGAAGCTCTTCCAATGTCCTATAGGATTTAATAGGACTTTTGGAAGAGCTTCTAAGTTAGCATCATGCTAAGTCTCATGCTATCTCGACATGAATACCGTCCCTGGTTTCTACCTTCATGAACTGTAATCACATTTGTTCTGCACTCCACTACCACCACCACTGTCCATCCGTTGCCCTTTGGACTGAACTATGTTCACGAAAAATACATTCCACCTGTCTGCTGCTACTTCACTTCATGGCTATAACTATAAGTGCCCAGGACTCGAAACGTTGATGCCTTTTTCTCACTTGTACCCTTTCTCTCTACCCCATGTTTGACATCGTTGTTTGCCAAGGTACTGTGGTCATTTGTTTGATCTTCTTACTGTGAATAATAGTAATTGTTTAGTGCATCAATGACCGTAAAGAATAGCGATTGTTTAGTGCATCAATGACCGTAAAGAATAGCGATTGTTTAGTGCATCAATGACTGTAAAGAATAGCGATTGTTTACTGCATCAATGACCGTAAAGAATAGCGATTGTTTAGTGCATCAATGACTGTAAAGAATAGCGATTGTTTAGTGCATCAATGACTGTAAAGAATAGCGATTGTTTAGTGCATCAATGACTGTAAAGAATAGCGATTGTTTAGTGCATCAATGACTGTAAAGAATAGCGATTGTTTAGTGCATCAATGACTGTAAAGAATAGCGATTGTTTAGTGCATCAATGACTGTAAAGAATAGCGATTGTTTAGTGCATCAATGACTGTAAAGAATAGCGATTGTTTAGTGCATCAATGACTGTAAAGAATAGCGATTGTTTAGTGCATCAATGACTGTAAAGAATAGCGATTGTTTAGTGCATCACAGACTGTAAAGAATAGCGATTGTTTAGTGCATCAATGACCGTAAAGAATAGCGATTGTTTAGTGCATCAATGACTGTAAAGAATAGCGATTGTTTTGTGCATCAAAGACTGTAAAGAATAGCGATTGTTTAGTGCATCAATGACCGTAAAGAATAGCGATTGTTTAGTGCATCAATGACTGTAAAGAATAGCGATTGTTTTGTGCATCACAGACTGTAAAGAATAGCGATTGTTTAGTGCATCAATGACTGTAAAGAATAGCGATTGTTTAGTGCATCAATGACCGTAAAGAATAGCGATTGTTTAGTGCATCAATGACTGTAAAGAATAGCGATTGTTTAGTGCATCAATGACTGTAAAGAATAGCGATTGTTTAGTGCATCAATGACTGTAAAGAATAGCGATTGTTTTGTGCATCACAGACTGTAAAGAATAGCGATTGTTTAGTGCATCAATGACCGTAAAGAATAGCGATTGTTTAGTGCATCAATGACCGTAAAGAATAGCGATTGTTTAGTGCATCAATGACTGTAAAGAATAGCGATTGTTTTGTGCATCACAGACTGTAAAGAATAGCGATTGTTTAGTGCATCAATGACCGTAAAGAATAGCGATTGTTTAGTGCATCAATGACTGTAAAGAATAGCGATTGTTTAGTGCATCACAGACTGTAAAGAATAGCGATTGTTTAGTGCATCAATGACTGTAAAGAATAGCGATTGTTTTGTGCATCACAGACTGCAAAGAATAGCGATTGTTCTGTGCATCAAAAACTGCCAACAATAGGGATTGTTTTGTGCATCAACTAACTATGAAAAATAGAGATTACTTTGAGCATCAAAGACTGTAAAGAATAGCGATTATTTTGTGCATCAAAGACTCTCTCTCTCTCTCTCTCTCTCTCTCTCTCTCTCTCTCTCTCTCTCTCTCTCTCTCTCTCTCTCTCTCTCTCTCTCTCTCTCTCTCTCTCTCTGTCTCTCTCTCTCGCGCGCGCGCGCTCGAGCGAAGTGTCCACAGTAAGCTTGAAGGCCTGTTTGTTGTTGAAGTTTTTTGACAGGACCCCCTGACGTGCCACAGCTTGTGAGATAAATAGGGATTGTTTTGTGCATCAAATAACTATGAAGATTACTTTGAGCATCAAAGACTCTCTCTCTCTCTCTCTCTCTCTCTCTCTCTCTCTCTCTCTCTCTCTCTCTCTCTCTCTCTCTCTCTCTCTCTCTCTCTCTCTCTTTCACGCGCGCGCGCTCGCACGCGCGAAGTGTCCACAGTAAGGTTGAAGGCCTGTTTGTTGTTGAAGTTTCTTGGCAAGACCCCCTGA
>CM065693.1:21670507-21678007 GCA_017654935.2 Phymorhynchus buccinoides
CGTACACACACACACACACACACACACACACACACACACACACACACACACACACACACACACACACACACACACACACACACACACACACACACACACACACACACACACACACACACACACACACACACACACACACACACACACACACACACACACACACACACACACACACACACACACTATTTAAATAAAAAGTAATATATGCGAGGTTATGACTTGTGGTATTTACTTCCTTCATGTGAAAGAAAAACAACAACAAGCATATCGTAATGCAAAGACGGAAGCGTTTGTAGAAGTTAATCATATTGGTTTGAATACATCTGTATTAATTTCCAGACAATACATAATAACTATGCAATATATAAAGAGCGTCAACAAGCTAGAGCTTATAGCGTGCTCTATTTAATTGCTTTTGATATGTTGAATGATAACTGTATTCATTTTCACGTCTAGCCACCCCCGTGGGGATACCGGGGGGTCTTCCGTACAAATAGTTCCCCCACCTTGTGGAAGTTCTGTGCTTGTAGCTGCCTCTAATCTGTCTCTCTCTTTGACTCTGCCTTTTCCATTGCTTTGTGTCATCTACTATCTTTCTGACTTTAGGCCCATTCTCCTTGCCTTTAAAAAAACCACAACTCTTCCATATAGTTGTTTTCCTTTGAGCTCCTCCAGAATCGGAATGTGTCGGGTGAATGCAGTGAGGACACCAGTGAAAACTGGAAAACGGACACACACGTACCCATTGTGGCCATATGGCCCTGGAACGCAGAAGAAGAAGAAGAAGAAGAGTCTATCTGTTTCCTCTGAAATTCGTGTTCTTTGTCCACCCCCCCCCCCCCCCTCCTCTTGTTTTACTGTTTCTTCGCACCCCCCTTTCTGTTTTAACTGGTATATTGTTTGAAGTTTTGTTGTCTATGTCTGTTGAAAATTACTAAAACAAATATTAAACCCTTTGAACGCCAGCCATTTTTCAGTTAAAACTTTCCATTAAACGTACCTGGGTAGAGGAAAGATTCTGTCTGCAATATTGGGGATTCCTCTGTGACATGCATAAAATAGGGCCCATCCTTACCTCCCAAAATTAAGAACATAAGGTCACTGGATAACAGACCCTCATCTGATGCCTTTCAGTGACATGGGTGTCAAATCATTGTGGTGCCAAGAGGCGACAGTGGCGATGAAAGGGTTTTAATATATAATGAAGCAACTCACATAGGCCTCTACTGAGTAGCGATGAGAAAGTGTGTAGGATGGGAATTTTGAATTATAGGGGTGGAGGCGGATTTGACGAATGAGTATGATAGAGAAAGAGATGAAGAAAGATGTACTTCTGTGGAAGAGTCTAGTATAATATATCCCTTTTAGAGGGAGATAGGGTGACATCTGTTTGAAAGTGAGAGAGAGAGAGAGAGAGAGAGAGAGAGAGGGAGAGAGAGAGAGAGAGAGAGAGAGAGAGAGAGAGAGAGAGAGAAAGAGAGAGAGAGAGAGAGAGAGAGAGAGAATTCAATGGATTTTATTTATAGATGGTAATAGAATAAGACTTAAAATTTATCAACCAAAAAAAGGAATGGTTCCAGCAAACAAATAGTATAAGTGCATGGCTTTGTACATCGATTTCTCGGCAAATATGTAGATTTACACCCTCCTGCTCTATTTCTTGGTTCTTTCCGTGGTTAGGGTTAGGGTTAGGGTTAGGGTTAGATGGTCTTTTCTTTTGCCACAAGCATCTGTTTTTTTGTCAAAATCATCAATTTTTTTGGAGCATTAAATCGCTGCCTTAATAAAATAGTACATGCTCTTTTTTTTACATCCAGCCCTTTTAAAAACATGGTAAAAATGGACAACCAAAGCAATATAAAGAGCATACAGAACACAGTCATACATATTTGGATAATACAATCAAACCCAATGTTATATGCACAGGCATGTTGCATCATACGAACATTTTTAATATGATGATGATACAGTTAACAAACATAAGATAGTAAAAGTCATACACACAAGCATTCCCTATGTATTAATTTAATAGTGCATAGTTTTTTTTGTTTTTTTTGTTTTTTTTACATTTATGATTTATACTGTAATAATGGAGTTAGCAGCATTGGATTTAGTCGGACATAATTTAGCTTTAATGGTGATTAAGTAATTTCAACAGATTCAAGTATTGTGAACGTCATGTACAGTAACAGAGGGAGGGAAAGGGGTGGGATGGATGTAGGGATGGAGAGAGAAAGGGAGAGAGAGAGAGAGAGAGAGAGAGAGAGAGAGAGAGAGAGAGAGAGAGAGAGAGAGAGAGAGAGAGAGAGAGAGAGAGACAGAGAGAGAGAGAGAGAGACAGAGAGATAATTCAGTATCAAAGTAGATTATTCATTAAGGAGGTCTTCATTAGTTTGTTGAAAGTGGATGGTCTTTTGACTGTCTTTAAGTAAGCTGGCAGGTTATTCCAGTAGGTTGCACCGCTATACGTTAGACTGGCTTTAAATAGGTCTAGTCGAGGAGTTGGAATTATCAATTTTTGTAAATTTTTATATGCCTGTAACTGTTGATCGAAAAACTGTTGAGCATTTCCGGTCATAATGGCCAACTTAGGACAATAATTTGACCGCCAGGGGTCACTCAAACCGGTAGGGGCTTAGCGCGTGATATTCTTAATTGAGTGTAGTGAGAGAGAGAGAGAGAGAGAGAGAGAGAGAGAGAGAGAGAGAGAGAGAGAGAGAGAGAGAGAGAGAGAATGAGAGATGAGAGAAAAGAGAGAGAGAGAGAGAGAGAGAGAGAGAGAGAGAGAAAGAGAGAGAGAGAGAGAGAGAGAGAGAGAGAGAGAGAGAGAGAGAGAGGAGAGAGAGAGAAACAAATCAAACAAGGGCGTCGCCGAGCGGCAGACATGTCCGTCACCAGCAATGCCACGCACTTGCGACACCCCGTAGAGTGTCACATCCTGACACAAAATTGGAAGGGATTCTGTCTTCTAGTTCACGAGATACAGCTTGAAGAAGAAACATATAGCGCAAAGAAGGAAATTTCGGTTTTCAAGGTCACACTTCAAGGTCAAGGTCAGCATGGTGATAATTTATGCTCGGATGTTTTCTTCTCTAGGGTATACAGTACCACACACAATCTGAAGCGCTTCTGTCAAGTACGAATGTGGAAAATATGGCTTAAAACCCAATATGTAGACCCTACCACTTTCAAGGCCTACTGATCGCCCGGACCGTGACCTTGACCTTGATCGGTATGCCACCATCAGAACGGGCATAAGCCAAAGTACCTTCATGCCAAATGTTGAAGACTCTAACACTAACGGTGTGGGAGTTATGGCCCCTGAAATATTTTCGGTTTTCAAGGTCGTACGCCAAGGTCAAGGTCACGACGGCAATATGGTTTGCGCGGATGCCTTCCTCTCATGGTGACACACCAGCACACAACATTTGACGTGATTCTGTCAACCCGTTCGAAAGATATCCTTGGGACAGACAGAAGGAGAAAAAAATGACCCTCCGATTTTCAGGCTCCAGCGATCTTTTTGACCTTGACCTTGACCTTGATCGGTATGCCATCATCAGAACGGGCATAAGCCAAACCACCTTCATACCAAGTTTCAACATCCTATGTTGATCGGTGCCCGAGATATGGCTAAAAATAGATTTTCGGTTTTCAAGGTCGTACGTCAAGGTCAAGGTCACGACGGCAAAATGGTTTGCGCCGATCTCTTCCTATTAAGGAGGCACACCTTCACGCAAAATTTGACGCGATTCGGTCAAGCGGTTCGGGAGATATCCTTGGGACAGACAGAAAGAAAAAAAAAAAACCCAAAAAAAACAACAACAGACAAACCAGCCCATCGCAATAGTCCGTCTTGGTGACGGACTAACAAAGAGAGAGAGAGAGAGAGAGAGAGAGAGAGAGAGAGAGAGAGAGAGAGAGAGAGAGAGAGAGAGAGAGAGAGAGAGAGAGAGAGAGAGAGAGAGAGAGAGATGAGAGAGAGAGAGAGAGAGAGAGAGAGAGAGAGAGAGAGAGAGAGAGAGAGAGGAGAGGGAGTTGTTATCATTGCCCATCGGGGCGTGTCCCTTTCACACCATATTGGCGTCATCAACTCTGCGTGGTTCTGTTCCCTGGTTTCACGCTTCGCTTGTCGTGGCGAGGAGAACGTCCATGCTGCGTGCTAATGGGTTGCGTGATGGCACTAGGCGTGTCGCGTAAAGCATGCTGAGGGGGGTGGGGGTGGGGGTGCATTTCGTGCAGTAATTCTATGGACACCACAGGCATAACATTACACCCTACGTGCATCTACTTGTGTTGACCCAAAGATGTTGCTGCTGCTGTATTTGTTTTTTGTTGTATTTGGTATATTCTGTTCACATAAACTTGTCTCTGTGAAATTCGGGTTGCTCCCACCTGGAGAGCGCGTTACCGCGAGCGCAGCGCCATTTTTTTTAGGGGTGGGGGCGGGATGATGATGATGAGGTGGGCGGACTTGGGAAACCGACTTGCGCAAAGGGCACGGGTCAGACTGGCTTTAAGTCCCCCCGTCCGATGCCCAGACTCGATGCTCAGTTCGTTTCTCCCGTCGAACTAGAATGAAAGGGCAAGACCCGGATTCGAACCCGGGTCACTCACGCATTGAAACAGGCAGGCGAACGTCTTAACCACTCTGCTACCCTTCCTGTGACAGGTGTTGCATGGCAGTAAGCTTACAAGGGTCGTTATCGACCATTTTGTTATTTGCCCCTGTATACTGGGCAAAGGAGTATCAGTTTGTCACATTTTATTTTCTTAGTTTTTTAAAAATGAAACCTGTGATTGAAGCCTGGTTGTGGCGTGACGTGTGTGATTTTCTGCTTTTCTAAGATCAGCGCGTATGAAAGGCGTTCTTATTTTGTGGTTTTGGGCATTAATATAAATAACATAATGACTTCGTATATGTTATGCATTCGCTCGAAGAGAAAATGTTCATAGGTCTCGTTCATGTTCTTTCTCACCTTGTTCTTGGTCACATTCTTCTTGTTCTCCACCCCTCCCTTCTTATTAGGTATTAGGTATTAGGTACTTTATAGTCACAGAGGCGTCTCTGTGAAATTCGGGCTGCTCCCACCTGGAGAGCGTGTCGCAGCCAGAGGGGCGCCACCGATATTTTGGGGGGGCATGCAATTTTTGTGTGACTGATGAGGAAGGAAATGGAGGTGAGTATATTTTGACCAACTGGCAACTTTTTCGTTGCCACTGGGTTTAAGTCATTCAAGTCGTTCCACCCACATATGGCCGGAATTGGTATAAGGCTGTCAATTGCATGAATTTGTTTCAAGGGAAGTAAATCTGTGTGCACACCACACTTTGGTCACTTTTAAAAACTCGCCTCGTTCCCTCAGACCACACTTTTGCCTCTTACTATGCGTTTGTAGTGGTTTGAAGAGGAATAACTAATTGCTGTAGAGTTTTTCTATATAAAGTCTGACACTTTGTGAAGGACTGCCACACATGTCAAGAGTTCAGCAGGAGCCGGCAAAAGGAACCGTTGATCAGCAGTGCCAGTCCTGACCTGCCATGGCAGTATCTAGCAGCAGATCTGTTCGAGTTCAACAAGAACAGTTACTTAGAGTAGTGGTGGACTACTACTCTGATTTCTTTGAAGTTGATAAACTCTCCACAAAAGACAGTGGGAAAGTTGACAACAAAATGAAAGCCCATTTTGCGAGGCATGGAATACCGCAAAGACTGATGACAGACAATGGACCTCCTTTCAACTCAAAGGAGTTCAAAAACTTTGTTCGAGTCTATGGATTTGAACATGTGACAAGCTCACCTTATTATCCCCAGTCAAATGGGAAAGCAGAAAGCGCTGTCAAAATAATAACAAATGTGATTAAGAAATGCCACCACAGTGGAGAAGACGCATACCTGGCAATTTTGGAGCTACGAAACACTCCATCTGAACTACTGGACAGTTCACCAGCACAGAGACTGTTCTCAAGAAGGACCAGAACACAGCTGCCAACAACCACGTCCATGCTGAAGCCCTCAGTCAAGGAAGCCTCACATGGACTACATGCCAGAAAGGAGAAACAGGCGAGATACTACAACCGTGGAACTATGGAACTGACGGACTTGAAGCCTGGACAAATGGTTCGGATCCGACCTCCTGGTTCCAAAAGATGGGTAAAAGCCCGAGTTGAGAGACAGGTTGAGATACGGTCGTACAACATACACACCGAAGATGGGCGTAGATTCAGAAGAAATCAGCGGGACATCAAAGAAACAAGCGAGAGCAAGCCAATGTCGCAACCACCCAGAGAAACTAGGATCTTCTACCTCACCAACAGAAACTCCTACCAGTTTGCAGTTCCATCAGGAGCATCATCAACAGCAAAAAGCGAAACAAATGGTGCCCCACTGGACAAGGAACAACCCAGGCAGAGATTCAACAGGCCACGCAATCAGCCAAACCCAGGAGCAGAATCTTCAACAGACGGAGAAGGGACAAAAACAAATGGAAGGAGCAGAAATGGGACTCCTACTAGACCGGAACTAACCAGGGTGCAGACTGATGGCCGCTTTCAAGAAGATGACCCAGGACTGGACCACGCTGCTGGACAACCACCACCACAACACGCAGACCCAGGACGCACGCGATGTGGGCGCACCATCAAAACACCTGCCTACCATAAAGACTATGTGTAATCGACATTCAAAACATTATTCATTGGATTGTTGAAATAACTTAAAGTTGCTTACCTTCATTGGATGATTTTCTTGAGTTTAGGTTACAAGCTTTCCTATGAACGATTATACCACAACACTAGTTGCTTGTTAGACTTATTATTGTTTTAAATGTGTTCTATTGTTTCATTCGGTTCAAGTTGTTTAGGTTTTGTTTATTCAATTTTAAAGGCAGGAAGATGTGACGTGATTCGTCTGCTAGATTAATGTGACGTCAAACAAAAGGAAGTGACGCGCTTTGCTGGTACTTGGAGACGATAAACAAACGGTCGTCGAAAGCTTGGCCCTGTTTATATATATATATATATATATATATATATATATATATATATATATATATATATATATATATATATATATATATATATATATATATATAAAAGTATGATCTATCACTTCCCTATGTCTAAACCTGAAGTAAAAACATGTCATCTTCTTTCATTTCTCCTTTTGTCTATGTCTGTTTTGTTTGTGTGTATGGCTGGAGTGATTTGTGATTTGTTTTTAATAATTCAAAATCATTGCGATGCGAATGAGTTAACGTGTGCTAAGTGCAAAATGTGTGTGTGTTAACCAGCATTTTTGTGTTGCTAAGCATTAAGAGGTTTTTTTGTCCGTTCCAACAGATGTTTGTGCGTTAGCTAATATGTCATGTTATTCAGTTTTGTGTTAAGAGTACTCCACTGCACCAAAAAGCCTGAATATACAAAGAGTGATTACTCCGCGGCTGCCTGAAGCCAGGTTTAAAAAAAAATCCCATCCTTTCACCTACACTACAGGTGGGAG
>CM065693.1:21685507-21695507 GCA_017654935.2 Phymorhynchus buccinoides
CGGTCAGTTAGTCCGTCTCTCTCACTCACCCACTCACTCTCTCACTCACTCACTCATACACATACATAGACACGCACGCACCCATGCACGCTTGCTAATATATACACACACTTGCGCACACTATCGCTCTCTTTCTCTCGCTCTGTCTGTCTGTCTCCCCCACCCCCCCTCTCTGAACATGTCCATTCGGAGAAAGCAGTCTGGAGAAACAATCTTGAACTTCAATAGTTTTCTTTGTACTTTAATACCTGGGAATAGAAAATCTAATGCTTCTGAACTTCTTAAATGTGTTGTATTAGTTTGGTAAAAGATAGGGTAAGGCGCTTAAAGTTGGACAAACCTTTGGTTTTAAAATTCTAAGCTATTCTGTTTCGACTGCTTAGTAACGGCTGTGACTTTCGAAAACGGAATAATGTGTCGTTAACTGTAAAACGATCTTTCGAATTTACTATCAGTCCACGCTTGCATGATTGGACGATAAACCTCGAATTTCTCGATGGGAAAGATTCCAGAGAGAGAGAGGGAGAGAGAGAGAGAGAGAGAGAGAGAGAGAGAGAGAGAGAGAGAGAGAGAGAGAGAGAGAGAGAGAGAGAGGGGGGGGGGGATAGAACCTTATGTGTCCCTTTCACAGTTGGAACACGAACTGACTAATCTCTCTGCTGCATATAAAGCATGCCGTCAGCAGTATAATAATGGACGGCCACCTGATCAGACGTCATGCAGTATTACTGACACACTGAACCGAGGTCTATGAGTAACTACGTACATGGGATGAAGAGACCTTTTTGACAAAACATCTGGAAATGTCACTGCACTGCTATGTGTGTAGGACTGATACGACAGCCCTTTGTGGTCGCCAGAACTGTAACCACAATATGGATCCGGTGCATCACGGCTGTTGAAAGAATGGCTGTAAGAACCTCTGGAGATGACACTTCGCTGTTCTGTACATAGGACTGATGCAACAGCCCTTTGTGGTCGCCAGAACTGTAACCACACTATGGATCCGGTGCATCATGGCTGTTGAAAGAATGGCTGTAAGAACCTCTGGAGATGACACTTCGCTGTTCTGTACATAGGACTGATGCAACAGCCCTTTGTGGTCGCCAGAACTATAACCACACTATGGATCCGGTGCTTCACGGCTGTTGAAAGAATGACTAAGAACCTCTGGAGATGACACTTCGCCGTTCTGTACATAGGACTGATGCAACAGCCCTTTGTGGTCGCCAGAACTATAACCACACTATGGGTCCGGTGCTTCACGGCTGTTGAAAGAATGACTGTAAGAACCTCTGGAGATGACACTTCGCTGTTCTGTACATAGGACTGATGCAACAGCCCTTTGTGGTCGCCAGAACTATAACCACACTATGGATCCGGTGCTTCACGGCTGTTGAAAGAATGACTGTAAGAACCTCTGGAGATGACACTTCGCTGTTCTGTACATAGGACTGATGCAACAGCCCTTTGTGGTCGCCAGAACTATAACCACACTATGGATCCGGTGCTTCACGGCTGTTGAAAGAATGGCTGTAAGAACCTCTGGAGATGACACTTCGCCGTTCTGTACATAGGACTGATGCAACAGCCCTTTGTGGTCGCCAGAACTATAACCACACTATGGATCCGGTGCTTCACGGCTGTTGAAAGAATGGCTGTAAGAAGAACGGTTGTCCGTTCGCGTGGAAATGGAAACGTCACTTTCCACGGCTGCTGTGGAACTTGTGAACATTTATCTTGATTATTTTGTTTCTTTTTATGAGTCATGCAGAGCTTAACATGCCTCATGCAGGGTTAAGTATGATGCCGATTAAGAATATCATTAAAAAAAACAATTTCAGACAAGACGAAATAAAATCAGCAACACCGTGTTAAAAAACCCAAAAAACAAATCCGACAAAAGGCCAGAAAGGCCAAAGTTTGATCATGAGCGGTAGACGGCAGAAGCCATTGTGTTAGTGACATTGTAACGGTTCAGGGACATCATCAGACATGGTTTCAGTTACCACAACCGTTGATTCACCCCCCAGGCAACAGCTGGTAACATCTGCCTCCACCCCCACCCCATACCTTCCCTTCTCCCCTTCCCCATCCCCCGCTCTCTATGCGCGACATTGTTGAACCTGCCTGTGGCTAAAACAAAAGAGAGTGTGGTGAAAGCTGTAAAAATAACCTTGAAATCCCCACCCTTTGTGCTTTTTGTGTTACGTCGTTGAGCTTATCTGTGGCTAATAAAACAAAAGGGGGTGGGGTTAGATAACCTTCTAATTTCTCTCAAGTTTGAAGTACTATTAGATTGAAGTTAGTTGACTGCTGAGGAGCTGGAGGAGCTAGGATCTTGCCATGAAGTATGCATATCAAACAAAAACACAGTATGTGCTGGTCATGTTGGTCAATGTCGCTGAAAATTCCAGTTTTATTCTCTCCGGCGAGGTGTGCCATACTTAGAGAGAGATGCCAGCTTTGGCATACTAGGATACTGTGAAAGGAATGTTCTGTGAATTTAGCGTGCAGTCCGACATTTGAACGTCAACACCTAATGGAAGTTGTCTTTGCGAGTAGCTTATGAACGGGTTCATTACAAAAGTGTGGCTTTGAGAAACAGCTGACTTTTAAAGCAATGCGTAATGCGCATCGATCAAAACTGCGTGCAGTCGACCTTGACCGTGAGATAATGGCCCTTGGTGAGGGACACAGGGGCCACTGTAAAATAAGTATACATAGGTTTACATTATGCCAGGACACCATCAAAATGTACAGTCCTTAGAGAGAATAAGTATACATAGGTTTACATTATGCCAGGACACCATCAAAAGGCACAGTCCTTAGAGAGAATAAGTATACATAGGTTTACATTATGCCAGGACACCATCAAAATGCACAGTCCTTAGAGAGAATAAGTATACATAGGTTTACATTATGCCAGGACACCATCAAAATGCACAGTCCTTAGAGAGAATAAGTATACATAGGTATACATTATGCCAGGACACCATCAAAATGCACAGTCCTTAGAGAGAATAAGTATACATAGGTCTACATTATGCCAGGACACCATCAAAATGCACAGTCCTTAGAGAGAATAAGTATACATAGGTCTACATTATGCCAGGACACCATCAAAATGTACAGTCCTTAGAGAGAATAAGTATACATAGGTTTACATTATGCCAGGACACCATCAAAAGGCACAGTCCTTAGAGAGAATAAGTATACATAGGTTTACATTATGCCAGGACACCATCAAAATGCACAGTCCTTAGAGAGAATAAGTATACATAGGTTTACATTATGCCAGGACACCATCAAAAGAGAGAATAAGTATACATAGGTCTACATTATGCCAGCACAGTCCTTAGAGAGAATAAGTATACATAGGTCTACATTATGCCAGGACACCATCAAAATGTACAGTCCTTAGAGAGAATAAGTATACATAGGTCTACATTATGCCAGGACACCATCAAAATGCACAGTCCTTAGAGAGAATAAGTATACATAGGTCTACATTATGCCAGGACACCATCAAAATGCACAGTCCTTAGAGAGAATAAGTATACATAGGTCTACATTATGCCAGGACACCATCAAAATGCACAGTCCTTAGAGAGAATAAGTATACATAGGTTTACATTTATGCCAGGACGCCATCAAAATGTAGTCCTCAGAGGGAATAAGTATACATAGGTCTACATTATACCAGGACGCCATCAAAATGCACAGTCCTTAGAGAGAATAACTATACATAGGTCTACATTATGCCAGGACGCCATCAAAATGTAGTCCTCAGAGGGAATAAGTATACATAGGTTTACATTATGCCAGGACACCATAAAAATGTAGTCCTTAGAGAGAATAAGTATACATAGGTTTACATTATGCCAGGACGCCATCAAAATGTAGTCCTCAGAGAGAATAAGTATACATAGGTTTACATTATGCCAGGACGCCATCAAAATGTAGTCCTTAGCTTGCATCACAATCCCGGGTGTCCATAAATCAACAATGACGCGAAAGGTGGAAAAAGATCATGACAGATAATTATGGTGCTCAGTTGTAATTTAGACCCCCCCCCCCCCCCCCCCCCCCCCCCCCTTAATATATTTGCATTATACTTTTTTTATATTGAGAATCAACGCTCTGCCATTGTCGGGAAAGAGTTAGGGTTAGGATCAGCCAAGGGTTACTGACATGACACTGAAAGAACCAGACTTTGATATCGAGAGTCGTAAACATGAGGGGGGGGGGGGGGTGTAAAACTATTATCTGGCAATTTAGGAAGGTTGTTTTAGGTATTAGTTAGCCGACGGAAATACAGAAGCACAGACGATTGTATTAGTATAAAGACATAGCAAGCACGAGTAAAACGATTTTACTATATTTATCAATGTGAATGAAAAAAACACATATCCTGTTCAAGATCCTGCCCGCACCCAACCCCATCACATCTCTTACGTCTAAAATGATAGACGAATATTCTGCGTTTATGATTTTTAAAATATCCGCGCTTCTGAATAAATAAATAAAAAGAACTGGCGATTTTGTATTCGTTCCACTGCGTTTAAGATTAGATGTACCAATCCGCGTCTATTTGTAAAATACTGCTATATTTTCATTCTGTTGTATTTAATGTAAGAACTACTACATTCCTTTCTCCTGGTTGAACTCGGATGGTTACTCATTTCTGTTTGTGTAGATGTGCATCAGATGTGCATCAGATGTGCATGCTAGCACAGTTGTCTGAGAAAGAAAGAACAGAGTACTGTTTTGATGTTTGAGTGTTTAGCTCTGTGTGTGCTTTGTTTTCTATTTCTGTGCCCCAAGTGGGTATGAAATAAAACATTTGCCTTGCTTTGCCTTGCCTTGCCTTGCCTTGTCTTGCCTTGTCTTGCCTTGCCTTGTCTTGCCTTGTCTTGCCTTGTCATGCCTTATCTTGTCTTGCCTTGTCTTGCCTTGCCTTGCCTTGTCTTGCCTTGCCTTGTCTTGTCTTGTCTTGCCTTGCCTTGCCTTGCCTTGTCTTGTCTTGTCTTGCCTTGCCTTGTCTTGCCTTGTATTGCCTTGCCTTGTCAGTTCTTCAGATTCCTTATTATTATTTCCCACAACACAAACACTATTGTGTTGTTGTTTTGAGTGGCTTCCCCGTGCGTACTGGTGTGGGGTTCTCTTGTCAGGCGGTTCGGGCCGTGTACACCTCGTGAGTGGGCGGTGCTGGTGGCGTGTCAACTTACATTTAAAGGCACTCGGATATTGAAAACAAAATAATCAATAAGTAGGTCTGTCTTGTGTGCTTTTGTTCACTCAGCTAATGGCATCAAAAAGCCTGAATATACAAAGAGTTCGCAGCCCGCAGCTGACTGAAGCCGGTTTTTGTACTCCCGACCCTTTCACCTACACTACAGGTGGGGATCATTGCGAACTCACCCACTGCCTCTGTTGCCATACTTAACACTTCCCACCTTCCACCTTTTCACCTTCCAGGTGGGAAGTAAGAACGCTGGCTTCATTCTTCGCAAGGTTTGTTAGGCTGCGAAGTAATGACTCTTTGTGAATGTAGGCTTTTTGATGGCACACGCTAGTGAGAGAGATGTTTGTATTAAGTGACATGCCCCGCGCGAGCCATCTTACATTTTGGCGCGTGTCTGTTTGTTGCCCATCCCCGCGCAAGACACTATTAGGTGACATCAGCACAGGCATCGATTATAGATAAACATCGAATACACCGAAGGTCGTTAAATGGGAACCTCGTGCGTAAATGTGACGAGTTAATGGGTCCTGGTGTTATTAAGTCACTCAGAGTCACAGAGAGAGAGAGAGAGAGAGAGAGAGAGAGAGAGAGAGAGAGAGAGAGAGAGAGAGAGAGAGAGAGAGAGAGAAAACAACAACAACAATGAACAATATTTTCATATGTATAGGCCATTGGCCCTTAGAAAGGCCAAAGTCATACATGAATACCCATATACATAAAGTACTGACATATTTAAGCATAAATGGTACCACAGATACATATTAATAAATGGAACACGATGCCGTTAAGCATTTTATGAGAGAGAGAGAGAGAGAGAGAGAGAGAGAGAGAGAGAGAGAGAGAGAGAGAGAGAGAGAGAGAGAGAGAGAGAGAGAAGAGAAGAACAATGAACACAATTTTAATGTTTCAGGCCTCCGGTCTAGAGAGAGAGAGAGAGAGAGAGAGAGAGAGAGAGAGAGAGAGAGAGAGAGAGAGAGAGAGAGAGAGAGAGAGAGAGAGAGAGAGAGAGGCAGAGAGAGAGACAGAGACAGAGAGATAATCCTATCGTCATTTTGTGGTTATTGCGGTTGCTGATGCTACCGTTGTTGAGTTTGCTCGAAGCTTTGAGTCTGTGCCAACAAAACAACATGAAGCAGAACGAGTGTGGTGTAACTACCACATGTTGTTATTCACTGCGATGGCAAATGATGTCACACCGGTGTGAAGGACGACAACCGTACTGGCCTTGAAACAAAGGGTCATCACGCTGGTTGCCTGTACAAGTCCTGCGACGTCGGAACATCCCGTACAATTCTGCCAATGTCCATTATGATAGGTTCAGTTGTTTCAGCCATTTTTAAACACATTTTGTTAAATTAGAAAATTTGAACTCGTTGGGAACACATATATATGGTTTGCCATTTGGTTGGCAAGAACATTTCTTGTGGACATAGGGAACAAGTCCAACAATCTTGCTTATGGGTCGGTTCAGCATCTTTAACAGAATGCACTCTATTTCAATGGATGTACTTTTATAGGGCAAATCAATGATATACCACCCCATGCTAATACGATTGGAAATCCAGGCATCACCGTCCATGTATCGGGAACAATAATTCTGCCAATATTTTCATTACTGTCAGTTCAGTAGTTATTAAGTCTCAGGTGATTGGAATGGTTTGTTTGTTTGTTCACGCACACGCACACGCACGCACACGCACACACACGCGCGCGCGCGCACGCGCACACACACACACACACACGCACGCACGCACGCACGCACGCACGCACATACGGGCAGGATGAAAAAAAGCCTTGTTAGCTTATTCTTTAACCCTCAATAAAGATCATTTTGACTTGACTTGACTTGACATACACACACACGCACGCACGCACGCACGCACGCACGCACGCACGCACGCACGTACGCTGAACGCACACAAACACACACACATACACACGCGCGCAAGCACGTACACGCACACACATACACACACACACACCACACACACACACACACACACACACACACACACACACACACACACACACACCACACACGCACGCACACGCACACGCGCACACACACACACCACACACACACACACACACACACACAGCAGCAGCAGCAGCAAAACGCACATACGCCCAGTTCCAGTTGCAAGGTACTCTAGTTCCCACAGAACTGGGATTACAACAACAAAAATGCATTATATTTAATTGAAGTGTTAAAAACCAAAGAGTACGATCATCCCCCTTTGCATCTTTCGTGCTATGACTTTCTGGCGTTTACCTCTGTAATGTTGATAGACAGAGCAGCTGGTGCCAGCGGTCAGTCACACGGGCCGTGACAGCCACGTGTCATCTGTCTCCACAGTCATACGTCATGCTGACACATCCTCCACTTGTAATCCCCATCCCCTCCCCCCTTCTCTCACAAGGCAAAAAGCAGGACTGCTCTCGTGTTGATAGTGCAGGCGTGGACGGTGCGTCTCTGGGTCCCATCAGCACTTAAGGGTGTTGTTTTTATGCATTCTCATTTCATTCATTCATTCATTCATTCATTCATTCATTCACTCATTCATTCATTCTTCTTCGTCGTCTTCTTCTTTGCCTCAGGCAGCCATGCAGCTTCATCATTTCATTCATATCCACAAAGAATGGAAAAGATTGATGGAGGTAGAGTAGCAGTATTCTGCTTTTAGCTTTTTATCTAGCGTAGCACTGCACCCTCAGCTCATCAATTTAATAATTGAAAGAATGAGGCTAGGAGATAATTTATAAAAAATAGTGAAGCTAAGCGAAGATGGCTGACTCTTCGTTAAAGGGATACAATCCCCCCTCCCCTCCCACCAAAGTTACCGATGACAACCCCGCCTAGTCATGCATAGAGTAAAGGCATAGAGAAATAACCCCCGAAACTCCCTTTTTTAAAAATGAAGTCCTAGATTTGCGCGTACACCATCACCGACACCTAACGACTGTTGTTATAGTCCGTCAGTAGCTTGAAGTTGGAACCAATAGTGTAATGACTAATGAGAGTGAAAGCTTTATTATGATCGTTGATCGTAGGTTTTCAACAACATTATAAAATCGTTTTACAGCAAACTCTATCGTGAAACAGTTATAACTCTCAAACTAGGAAACATTACGGATGAGACAAGCTGAACAAGCGTACAGTTAACACCTTCAAAGTCTTTGACTAGCTCATGGTGTTTTGATTTTATATCCCATAATGTGTCTGTTCCAGACCGAGAGGACGTAAAACACCATTTTTCATGGTGTTTTGGCCTCTGAAGACCACCCCTACTGATGCGAGAGACTCAGAGAGTGACTATTGTGCCCTGGGCAAGGAAGATGTACCGTTCAAATAAATATTAGCCCAGTGTTTTTCGAAAGAGCACCACACTCATATACACAGTAGATAAGAGAGCAGGCCATTCCTAATGATGCGAGAGATTGATTGTATACCCTGGGTAAGGAAGCTCTAATGTAAACAAATGTTAGCCCAGATTTTCGAAATAGCAGCTCACTCGCAGATACAGAGTAGATAAGAAAGAAAAGGGGCTGGGGTGGGTAGGATGTTTTGCGGATGGAATGGATTAGGTGTGGAGGCAAAGAGGTGGATAGTTACTTGACTCTTACTATTTTGACTGTCACTGTTGTTAACTGGATTTTTATATCATGGCGGTAAATGGGTGCGTTAGTGTGTGTGTGTGTGTGTGTGTGTGTGTGTGTGTGTGTGTGTGTGTGTGTGTGTGTGTGTGTGTGTGTGTGTGTGTGACTGCATGTGTGTGCTTATATAATATACATCTAGGGTTTAAACCTATACACACGTGTATGTGTGCACACAATGAGCGTGCGCTGGTGCTCAATGTGCAATTAAAGTTATACATGTACAAATCCAGCGCGCGAGCGCGCGCGTGTGTGTTTGTGTATGTGTTTGCGCACGTATGTGCATGTGTACGTGTGTGCGCGCGCGTGTGATATCCCCCACCCTCCACCCTTCTTATCACCACACATTACCAGTCCTTAAGCTTTTCTCTTGTCTCAGCGGTGGTTTGGGCTCTGACCAGGTGACACAATGTTATGACAGGTGTTATGACCTGGTGGCACAATGTTATGACAGGTGTTATGACCTGGTGGCACAATGTTATGACAGGTGTTATGACCTGGTGGCACAATGTTATGACAGGTGTTATGACCAGGTGGCACAATGTTATGACAGGTGTTATGACCAGGTGGCACAATGTTATGACAGGTGTTATGACCTGGTGGTACAATGTTATGACAGGTGTTATGACCTGGTGGTACAATGTTATGACAGGTGTTATGACCTGGTGGTACAATGTTATGACAGGTGTTATGACCTGGTGGTACAATGTTATGACAGGTGTTATGACCTGGTGGTACAATGTTATGACAGGTGTTATGACCTGGTGGTACAATGTTATGACAGGTGTTATGACCAGGTGGCACAATGTTATGACAGGTGTTATGACCAGGTGGCACAATGTTATGACAGGTGTTATGACCTGGTGGCACAATGTTATGACAGGTGTTATGACCTGGTGGCACAATGTTATGACAGGTGTTATGACCAGGTGGCACAATGTTATGACAGGTGTTATGACCAGGTGGCACAATGTTATGACATGTGTTATGACCAGGTGGCACAATGTTATGACAGGTGTTATGACCAGGTGGCACAATGTTATGACATGTGTTATGACCAGGTGACACAATGTTATGACATGTGTTATGACCAGGTGA
>CM065693.1:21703007-21718007 GCA_017654935.2 Phymorhynchus buccinoides
AATGTTCAGGTGTGGTGTGTAGATGCATTGGCTTATGGTAATTCCAAATATTTAGTACATGATAGGTCAAGGTCATCCCGATAGGACCATCTGTAACAACCGGTCAAATACAACCACACATTTTTTTAAAAGATATTTATCATGTATTATTTATTTTTTTGAAACTACTCAGTTTCTTGTCAATGGAGCGCAGATGCTTCATGCTGCTGTCATGTGCCTAAGTTCAGCCGCTCGGGAACTTATCTGTCGCTCGGCGATTCACTTGTTGAGGCTGTTGCTGTTTCTAATTGAAAGGTTATTTCGTCATTAAATTGGCAATGGCGATCATTCCATTCAGGCGTTGGCAGAAAATCTTTACACATGCGAGTGACACCTATGTCTTTATGTACAGCTTTGTAAGCTTACATGGATCTACCGATCATTATGCACGTGTCACACGTGCCACCCACCGTTCGTTCATAAGGAGAGAGAGGGGTGAGAGAGAAAGAGAGAGAGAGAGAGAGAGAGAGAGAGAGAGAGAGAGAGAGAGAGGGGAGAGAGAGAGAGAGGGGGGGAGAGAGAGAGAAGGGAAGGGAGACAGACAGACAGACGGATGAAATGTAGGTGGTAAGAAGAATACGACCCATTATTTGCATGAGTGGAGACGCACAGTCACAGTCACACATCCCACTGAATTTAACTGGTGTTATAAAATGATGTTTTAAAACAAAACAAGATCGTTGCCTTTCTGTCTTTTTTTCGGGGGGAGGGAGGGTGGTAGAATATACACAGATAGAACATACACGTGCGGGCTGATTTGAGGGTCGCCCCTTGCTGGTTTTTGTGTGGACGGGGACACATAGAGACGGGGACATTTAGGGATGGGGACACACTAGGGACGAAACTGGGGACGCAAGGACTCTGATGGAGACGGGGGCGTGATGCTACCTAACCAAACTTCAAGTGATAAAACGTCAACGAGGCAGGCAAAACTTTTGCAAAGACTTTGATGTTTCTACGGTTTACCTTCAAACTTCAGATTTTTTCCAACCTGAAAGTTAAACTCTAGATGTTATATTTTACCCCTGCTGCTGTTTGCTATATTCTTTGATATTGTTTTCTTGTAGGATTTCATTTCCAGCTTGTCCACCCCATCTCTAGTCCACTCTCTCTCTGTCTTCAAGGAGTGGGCTCTCGGCCTTTGTCACGTTTCAGATCAGATTTCGGTAGAATGTTGACGGTAGAATCCACTTAGCTAGAGAAACATGGGGAAATTGAGATTGAAAAGTAGTGGAGAAGTAGTGGAGAGAGAGAGAGAGAGAGAGAGAGAGAGAGAGAGAGAGAGAGAGAGAGAGAGAGAGAGAGAGAGAGAGAGAGAGAGAGAGAGAGAGAGAGAGCGAACGAACGAACGAACTAATCTTCTTTAAAGGGGCACCCTGACGGATGAGTTTTTGTAAGAAACACGTCAAGATCACCAGGAAAACACCCTTTACAGAGATTGCAACACTCAATTTGCTCTGGTTTCCTAGAAATCAAACCGTGGCGGAGGTGCTGGAAGTCAAATACTTTCACCCAAAGAGAAGGCGTGTGCCGTCTCTTTTCTAATGGCCGCCAAATCATTTGCACGACATTTTCGCAATACAAGCCTTTTTATTTTTATTTTATTTTATTGTATACAGTTTATCTAAAGGAGTTTCGCTCACAACAAAGGAAATAGCTCCAATTTTTTTTTTACTGCACTAAAAAAAAAGAAAACGCTTCAACCACAATGAGTGTCCTCCACCCACCCCATCCAAAATGGCTACTCTCTCCGGCATCTCCGCCAAGGAGGAATCGCCGTTTTGACGGTTTGATTTCTTGGAAACCAGAGTAAAGTGAGTGTTCCGATCTTTGAAAAGGCTGTCTTTCTGGTGATCTCGACGTGTTTCTTGCAAAAACTCATCCGTCAGGGTCCACCTTTAATGTTGGTAATGAATAAGCACAATAAAGAGAGACAGAGACAGAGAGAGTTGAAGATTTGGAGAAACAGAGAGAGGCTGACAGAGGGGAAAGCTGAGTAGACACTAGGTAGAGAGTAAAGAGAAGAGAAGGGGCAGAAATGCCACGGGGTTGCAAAATCTTGATGACATGGAGATAGAAAGTTGACAAGATGCGTTGGGTGTTAGCGTGTGCCGTGTTTGCCCTGGAGCCAGAGCGGGAGTACACTGAAATGGGCACGAGGGCCTGTGTGTGTTTCTCTGTCTGTCCGTGTGTACGTGCTGAAATAGGTCTGTGTGTGAGCAAATCATGTTCCACTTCACAGCGCCTAAACCACTGAACCAATCTTAAGGGAGAGATTGGCAGAATGGTTTCTTAAGTGGTCAAGGTGTGGACCGCGGTGTCAAGTTTACCAAAGGGCAAGCCATATCAACGTAATCGTAGTGAATCCGATTTGCATAATAATACAAGGACACTGATTATTTAAAAAGATAATCAATGGATTGAAAACAAGATAGGCATAGTGAAAACGTACATCCCGAACATGTCTTTTTGTAAACTATTTATTTAGTCAGTGTTGTCAATACAGGATTTTTTTTTAAACGCAAAGCCCCACAATAGACCAATAATAAAACATGTCTCCTTACTTGGCGCAGTGGTAGTGTCGCGGACTAGTGGCTGGGAGGTCTCAGGTTCGAGTCCCATCAGAGGCGAGGGTTTTTATTTTTGTCCTGGACGACTCCTACCCACGGTGAGTGTGCCATGGGCTCAGTGGGAAGACTGCAACCACACAGTCGAGTTTCGTTCACTTAATGGATGCGATTCTGAGAGTGTTGTTCTAATTTGGTCACTAACACTGCAGGTTTCTGTACTTCTCGGGCCTGGCCGGGATATCATTTTGAAAGGAAGCGTAGAGCACAGTCCTGTCATTAGTCTCAGACCAACAAGGAACTCCATATCATCATCATCGTCATCATCATCATCATAGCTATCCGCTTCATCTCCATCAATCATCAAAAAGAAAACGTCTCTAATTATGTCAGCTTGCATGCCCTGCTATCATGGTGACCTCAATTTCGATTAACAATCCAGTCTATTATTATTATTATTATTATTATTATTATTATTATTAGAACATTTAGCACGCCTAATCAATTAAATGCCCTAGGCGTTTACAATATAAAAATATAATATACACATATAACACCACATATAATAATATTTAACATATAGCTTAAAGAATGGGAAATAAAAATTACACAAACACCCAAAGACGGTCAGACAAACAGACACGTAATTACACACATTCACGCGCGCAAGTCTTATGCCTTGGTGCGTTCAGGTCAAAGTATTTTCTGGGGGGCTGTCGATGGACGGACATGGTGGCACCCGCGGGGGTGGACGTCACTCTCGCTGGCTCCGCAACTAAGGCGTTATTGTCGTTAGTAGGTGGTGTCCTGTGTATATTAGCCCAGAACAGGCTCCCCTAAACTCCACTGAAGTGACTCAACAGCAGTGCAATGTCTCCTCGGTTGGTTGCCTCGTGGCGGCCTAAAATAGATTCTCGTCTCTTCGACTGTTGGTTTCGGATTCTTTGACCTGACACGCCAGTGTGTGGCTGCGAGTTGGAATTCAGAATGAGCGGCGTGGCAGCGATGCTACTGTTCGGCCCGGAAGATGGGACCGCAGATAAAAATAAACAAGTAAATGAAACTTATGTGTGACCTAGCACCACGAAAGGGACATTAAGTGTCAAAATTACCATTCTGAGAAAATGATACAGTGAGACACTTCAGACCTTTCGCTTTCAAATGCTATAAGAACTCTGAACTATTCTTGTAACTTTTTCCGTTTTAGAGTTATGAGCATTTGAAGTTGGTAGGGTGACTGTCGGCCATTTTGAGAAATCACAGTCTGAAGTTTAGCCTAGCTGAAGAAAATGCATAGACCTCATTTTAAAGCACTTTCATTTGAGTATTTAGAGACCTTAACAAAGATTGTCCTTTATAAATATGAAAGAGCACGAAAATGCCCATAACTCAAAACTGATAAAAAGTTACATTTTTGACTTTGCAAGCCTGTTGTGAGAAACTAACCCAGCGACTTAATGTGCCTTTCATGGTGCTGGGTCACATGTAGCGCTGTCCGATGGCATGCCATCCTCAAAGTGCTCTGACTTTCATCTCCTTTGGCTTTCATCAGTAACTGGGAGATCAGCTTATATGGCTCTGCCACCTTGCTCTTAACTCCCCTCCCAATGTATCCTCCTCTTGTCTGTTTTTGTGACAAACATCAGAGGAACGAAGAGGGTGAAATTTGCGTAAGGAACGTAAAGAAGAGAGGAAAACGATAGTGCTGAGAGAGAGAGAGAGAGAGAGAGAGAGAGAGAGAGAGAGAGAGAGAGAGAGAGAGAGAGAGAGAGAGAGAGAGAAGAGAGAGACAAATACACACACACACAGAGGTATATACAGACAGAGAGAGAGAGAGAGATAGAGAGAGAGACAGACAGACAGACAGACAGACAGCCAGCCAAACACAGAGAGACACAGAGAGAGAGAGGCAGGGCGAGAGACAAAGGGAGAGAGATAGAGAGAAAAACAGACACAGAGAGAGACAGAGAGATACAGACAGAGAGAGAGAGAGAGAGAGAGAGAGAGAGAGAGAGAGAGAGAGAGAGAGAGAGAGAGAGAGAGAGAGAGAGGGGGGGGACAGGGAGAGGCGGACATGCACTGTATCGCTGGATGTCAATAGTTGATGTATCGTGTAAGCATCTCGTTTTTGTTTGTTTGTTTTTTTACCGCTATTTGTTTTCCTTCAACTTGCAAAATGGGGCATGATAAAGACACGAAAATAAAAAGGAATGATAATAATAATAAGACAAAAAATGTTTTCCACATAATGATTTATTGGCCTCTTTTTGTGTGTGTGCGTAAGATCATTATTCCTTGTCAACACTTTGGAGAGAGAGAGAGAGAGAGAGAGAGAGAGAGAGAGAGAGAGAGAGAGAGAGAGAGAGAGAGAGAGAGAGAGGCGTGAAACATGATGTTATTGTGAAGGCTACAGGCCCTTGCACAATGTAAGGAGGCTGGGGGTGAGGGAAACATCACAATTTAGAAAGAAAATCCCATTATTTTAAGACATAATATATAAACAGACAAACAAGTAAAATAAACAAGCAAACAAATAAACAAACAAACAAACAAGAAACTGTAACAGCAAGAGAGAGAGAGGGAGAGAGAGAGAGAGAGAGAGAGAGAGAGAGACAGAGACAGAGAGTGAGAGAGTGTGTGTGTATGTGTGTGTGTGTTGTTGTTGTTGTTGTTGTCTTACCCTGGCTTAAAGACTCCAGGGATCATCCCAACACCGAAGCACTTGAACACTATGGCACAAATGCACCAGCTAGGGATGAGAACATTAGAAGTGTGATCGTTGTTTTATGGCACAACACATGGGCCAGCTAGGGATGAGAGAGAGAGAGTGAGAGAGAGTTTTATTTCCCCGAGACATGAGAGAGAGAGAGAGAGAGAGAGAGAGAGAGAGAGAGAGAGAGAGAGAGAGAGTGAGAGGGAGGGGGGGGGGGGGGTATATTCCCCCAATCCGAGAAATAATACAAATATTATACGGTAGCCTTTCATTCAGGAAAGTCGCGGTCGAGCACCCGAGTTTAGGAAAACAGCGATTCTATTCTGACTGTCGCCCTTGCACCGGAAAGTGCAATTCCGGCATTTGCTCATCAAGATCGTCAAAGAAAAATAACAAAATGAGAAAACACGGATTTAATTTCCATCTGCCTGAAAAGATGGATGTGGTGCAAGCAGGTCGACTCCATCAAACTCTGGTGTTGATGATGTGATTTTGATGATCGCAGTCCGAATGACCCGCATTCCTTCCTACGCATTGGCTGCTTCTTTGAAGTCGGTCTGTTTGCCGTAGCTTTCACGAGTGTTACATTAAATCAGAATCGATCTTGGTTTATTGACCTCAATCTTTGTGCGTCTTTATTTTTTTTAAATCATGAATTTAGTTGGGTTTTTAGTTTTTTTTCTTCTAAAGGTTCATTAAACTTTAGCATATATGTTTCAGTTTCAAGGATCTAGGTGTGACAAATTGTCAACATCTCCTTCTCTTTCTCTCTGTTTCTGTCTCTGTGTTTCTCTCTCTCTCTCTCTCTCTCTCTCTCTCTCTCTCTCTCTCTCTCTCTCTCTCTCTGTCTCTCTCTCTTTCTGTCAGTGGTATTTGAACCAAGAAGGGCTTGAAATAGTGAATAGCTATAAATATCTAGGGCTTACATTTTCCACTAGAAACAGTTTTGCAGCAGCTTTTGAGGAATTAGTTGTAAAAGCACAAAAAGCTACAATGCAAATATTCAGAACACTAAGACAAATTCGGTGTAATTCTCCCATGGGTTTTTTCAAATTGTTTGACTCCCAAGTAGTACCATCCTTACTCTATGCAGCAGAGATATGGGGACATAAACATTATGACCAAATAGAAAGGGTTCATCTTTTTGCTTGCAAAAGATTCCTAAGAGTTCCAACTAAAACTGCTAACGATATAATATATGGAGAGCTTGGTCGTTATCCATTACATATTAATAGTACAATAAAAAGTTATTAAATATTGGTTTCGCATCTTAAGACAACCTGATACCATGTATTCAAAGAAAGCCTACAAGATGTTGTATAACTTGCATGACAAGGGCATTAAGACCTGGGTGTCACATGTGAAATTTATATGTGAAAATGGATTTGAGCAAGTATGGTTGTTTGCTGTGACAGGGAGAAGCGTTTTGTAAATGAACTACGTGACCGTTTATTTAGTTATTTCTGTCACCGTTGGACAATCCATATGGATGAAAGTCCACATGTGTCTGCATACAGACATTTTAAACATGTATTTGAAAGACAAAATGATATAACAGTTCTCTGGAAAGATGCCTATCGTAACGCTCTTGCCCAACTTCGGATGGGAGTGTCTCAATGAGAGACTTAGTGCGATTTTTCTCACACCAGAGGGCATGACGCTCGTGTGGGGCTAATCCTCTCTATATTATTAGTTGGGGATAAAGAAAGAGAGAGAGACAGTGAGTGGTCCTACCATCACTCTCTCTCTCACTACGCCCAAGTAAGAAAATCGCGTGATAAGCCCCTAGTGCATTGACTGCCCTCTGGCGTGAAAAATATCGCCATAGGTTGACCATTAAACACTCATCTACATCGTTTTAACGCCACAGAGAATAGTGTGCAATGTCCAATTTGTAAAGTCAAACCTGAAACAGAAAGTCATTTTTTGTTTGACTGCGAGGCGTATTCAGATATTCGTTCCAGGCTGGTTAATTGTTTGCCTTTTCTTAATCTAGATATTAATAGTCCCGCAAGGTTGTCAAAACTATTGAACGATAAATCTACAGAGAAGTTGGTATCTCTTTCCAAGTATATAATTCAGCCTTTCCATAAAAGAGCACGTCTTATTAGAGAAATGAATTAGTTCTGGTATTTTTTCACGCCTAGTTATTTGTTGAAATTATTTCTTTGGAAACTGAATACTTGAGTTATCATTTTATTCAAGGGCTCCCAATAATAGTTTCACCATTATGGACCACGATTGATATTTGTACGAATGTGCTATGTGTGCATGGCATTGGTTTGTGGTATTAGGAATAATGTGGTACGCGGGCGCGCGCGCACGTGTGTGTATGTGTGTGCTAGCGAGTATCTGAGGGTATGTTGTGCACGTGGCCATGTGCCTGCGTGCTTTAGTGTGCGTATAATTATGTGAGCGTGCTTGTGCGCGTGTGTTTTTGTGTGTGTGCGTGTTTAAGTGTAATGAGTGTGGATGCGTGTGTGTGTGTGCGTGCTCGTGAGGTTGTGCGTATGTGCGTGCGTAAGGGAAGGTGCTATGGAGTGTGTATATATGTGTGTGTGTGTGTGTGTGTGTGTGTGTGTGTGTGTGTGTGTGTGTGTGTGTGTTCATACTGAAAACGATAAATAGCTGCTGTTGTGCATGTTTTGTGTTTTCTTGTCATGATAGGGGCTGTTGGCCTAAATCATTAAAATATTTCCGAGTTCTCTCTCTCTCTCTCTCTCTCTCTCTCTCTCTCTCTCTCTCTCTCTCTCTCTCTCTCTCCCTCTCTCCTCTCTCCCCCCCCCCCCCCCCCTCCCCCCCCCCCCTCCAGGGCTGAGTTGTTTACCTTATTCTATGTGTTTGTGATAGTTTCCTTCCTTGCCTCCTAAAGTCCATCCGTTCGTCCTCGTCGTAGGAGGCAGGCAACAGCTTAGGCTGGCTAACATGGCTATGGCCCTCCCGGGGGGGTACCGGGGGGGGGGGGGGGTGTCTTTCAGTAGAAATAGTTCCCCCATCTTCTAGAAGTTATATGCTTGTAGCTTCCACTTCTCTATCACTCTCTTTGATTCTGCCTTTCTCTTCCTTTTGCTCTCGCTCTTTGACATCTACTTTTGTCTGCCTGTACATTATCCTGCCTTATTGTTAAAGCAAACACTCTTGTACATTTGTTTTCGTTTTGCAGTAATGACATGCCAGGTATTGTGTCGTTGACTGGCGGTTAGGCAATGGGAATCTACGCACTTGAATGGTCACTCTGTGTATATTCTGTACTGCATATTAGCCTATGTTATGGCCTTTCTGATTTATTCTCGGTTATATAATTATTGTACATTTGTACATGTACAGAATATGTAACTTTAGCATCGAAGAAAAATTTGTTTAACGTCCTCCGGTCTGAAACAGACACATATGGGACATTAGTAGATATAAAGATGGTGGGAACGATCCTGGAGGCAATGCCCGGAGGCAGTGCAACACCAGAATTTTTTAACAATACAGATATTATTGCGACCTGTTTTAGCATTGACTGATTTGTGTTCATTTTATACGATTTGCTTTAATCTGGCCGTGATACATGAAGCGGAAGAGTTGACGCTCTCAGCATTGCTTGACTTTATGTGCTAAAGGTGATAATTATGCCTTGCTGCCTTTTTTGTTTGTGTTTGTTTGTGTAGTAGACACGTGTAGGATGGGTTATTGACGTGTTTGATGTTTACTGTGGTGACAGTCCTCAGAAGACCACTGCTGTTGACGGGACTATAAGCAATGGTAACAACAACAAAAAATAGTTTCCTCCCTTGCTAATGACACAGAAGAACATAACATAACTCCTTTAACCCTTTCACCGCCAGCCATTTTTCAGCAAAAAATGTCCATTAAACTAATACCTGGGTAATATTGGGGATTCCTCTGTGACATATTTAAAGTAAGGCCCATCCTTAGCTCCCAAAACTTAGAGAACAGAGTCTTTGGATAACAGACCCCGATTTGATGCCTTTTAGTGACATGGGTGTTAAACCATTGTGGTGCAAAAATGCAACGTTGGCGGTGAAAGGGTTAACCCTTTCACCGCCCATGTCGCATTTTTGCACCATAATGATTTATCACCCATGTCATTAAAACTCTTGAAATCAGGGTCTATTATTCTATTATATTGTGTTCCTAAATTTGGGCAGTAAGGATTGACCCTATTCTAAATGTGTCACAGAGAAATCCCACAATATTGCGGACGAAATCGTTGCTGTAGCCAAGTAAGTTTAATGGAAGCTAATTTTGGCTCAAAGATGGCTGGCGGTGAAAGGGTTAACACATTATTAGAATGGGATGCATAAGATGTTATGGCGTTCGTTGTCCACTGTACCTTGCTTTATAATACATCAGTAATTCGCAGATTTTTTTTTCTTCAGGAAAATGGCTCTGACTTTCTTATCAACTTCGTGGCTGCTCAATGGATAGGAAATTGTTCTGCACCAAAACGCACGGTCCACCGAACCGAAATAGGAATTGTTCGGAAAGAATTAAGGGGAGTAATTTGATGGTGTGTGTGGGTGATCTTGCCTAATTCAATCGGTCAAACAGGGGAAGGGTCAAACTCTACCATCAGCTCTCGTAACCTATCGACTCGTGTGTTTGAGCAGACAGTCATACACTATGATACAGCACTTAGAACACCGTGCGTCGTTCTAAACAAAAATTATGTAATTTATATTTGACGTCACATTTTGCTATTAAAAAAAATGTGCAAGTCGCTGACTCGCATCCTGCGGTTTCAAGCTTCGACGCCATTGTTGCATTGTTGCTATGGTATTTGACCGAGTAATGGAGGTAAGCAACTCTAATTTTCACGAAATGCTCTCTCCTAGTTTTTTCTCTCTCCCGAAAATTGTCTATTCAGAATGGCAATTCACCAACTGTGCTATTTCACAAACCCCTATTGTTGTGTGTATGAGTCTGGGTTCCGTGTTTCCCGTGCAATCAGGCTTACACAACTTGACAGCGACAGGCAGACAAAGCGACAATGCTGTGTGTCTTTGAAAAGAAGAAATAAAAAAAGATTTCCGCGTAAATGCGTTGACACAAATATTGGAGAGAGAGAGAGAGAGAGAGAGAGAGAGAGAGAGAGAGAGAGAGAGAGAGAGAGAGAGAGAGTGTGTGTGTGTGTGTGTGTGTGTTGTGTGTGTGTGTGGGGGTGTGCGAGAGACTGATTGATTGATTGATTGATTTACTGACAAACAGAGAGAGAGAGAGAGAGACAGACAGAGTTTTATCGATGTTGGTTTGTCATGGGGAGAGGTGTGTAGTTGTTATGAGTGGGTGGGTGCGCTCGCACGCACGCACGCTCGCACGGACGCACGCACGCACACACACACGCACGCACACACGCACACACACACACACACACACACACACACACACACACACACACACACACACACACACACACACACACACACTTCTATTATCTGTTCTTCTCCTTCATTTGCCACCCAAGTACCTATACGGGATCACGAAACTGTTTTGAACACAAATTGAGCGTTAGACAAATTCAAATGGTTTGCAGCAAAACGGCTGAAAAGCGAGCGCATTGATTGAAAAAAGTGTTAAGCTTAATCCCAAATCAATGGCTGTAATCTTCACCGAGGAGTGGAGATCAATGAACAGGCTTCGTTCCCTTAAAAGGCTGGCTGTTTCCATTCGCTCTGTACCACATTAAAGTATTGTTGTATTACATAAGCTTGCTATTATTATCGAATAAAGTGTTTCCGGCACATAGTTGTACTCTTTCGGTAACGGGTTAAAATATTTACTTCAATAACGATTAAGGAAACTTAACTGAACGAATTCTTCTCTTTGATGAGGTTAATAGACGATTTTCGGAGAAAAAAACTAAGGAAGAGCACTTCGTGAAAATTAGAGTTGCTTACCTCCATTACTCAGTCAAATACCATAGCAACAATGGCGTCGAAGCTTGAAACCGCATGATGCGAGTCAGCGACTTGCAAGCTTTTTTTTTTTATAGAAAACTTAAGAGTGGCCAGTGGCCACAAACTGATAAAACTTGCAAAATTAGACGTAAAAATATATTAATGACATACATTTTTAGAATGACGCACGGTGTTCTAAGTGCTGTATATCTGCTCAAACACACGAGTCGATAGGCTACGAGAGCTGATGGTAGAGTGACTTCCCCCGATTGAATTAGGCAAGATCACTCCCACACACCATGAAATTACTCCCCTTAATTATTTCCGAACAATTCCTATTGAAAACAAGGTTTCACTTACAGGAAATTAGAGATTTGGAACCTGTTTGTGTTTCATACGAACATTTTTGTCTGAACTTTTGGTTCTTGCTTTTTGTAGGATAAATAACACTGGTAGTTGCGTACACGCACACAAGGCACATGCCTGTTGAAAATAGTATTACGCCTACATACACTTGAGCACGTGCGTGCGCGCGTGCGTGCAACACACACACACACACACACACACACACACACACACACACACACACACACACACACACACGCACACACAAGACACACACACACACGCACACGCACGCACGCACACGCATACGCACACGCACACACACACACACACACACACACACACACACACACACACACACACACACACACACACACACACACACACACACACACACACACACACACACACACACACACACACACACACGCACACACACACACATACACACACACACACACACACACACACACACACACACACGCGCGCGCGCGCGCACACACCACAACTCCTGCGTGTGCGTAAAGTATTTGAAAAAGACACGAGCTAAGCCATTCTAACCTTATAATCATTTCTATCAACAATACCGTCACTGCAACAAACAAAGTAAAAACCATCTTCGTCCAAAATATTCTTGGCTCCACTGTCAGTTAACCAGCATGGAATGATGGACGTTCTTACGAGAAAATGAAGACATTTAATTACAAAGAAAAACTAGGGCGTGCTCATTAGTTTGTTAAACAAGGACATCCCACAAGGGCAGAGCAGCAATAACGGCTGATTGGAACATCTTTGAAATTCCCTCTCTTTGAAAATTGTATCTTCGTTCTTTTTTCTTCATCATTCTATTGCTTCTGGGTTCCGTGTTTCCCGTGTAATCAGGCTGACACAACTTTACAGCGACAGGCAGACAAAGAGACAAACCTTATAATGAAAGATTAAAATTCCTGGGATTACCTTCTCTGAGGGGAAGAAGAGTCAGGGGAGACCTGATACAAGTATATAAAATAATGCATAATATTGATGACATAGACTTTAACAACCTTTTTGTTAAAAGTATCACAAACATGACACAAAATAGTGCGGAGAAGTTATTTTTAAGACGATCAGTTACTAACATTCGCAAGTTTTACTTTTCTAACCGAGTTGTTCAATACTGGAATTACTTGTCAACTAACATTAAGGCTGCACCTAACATAAATATATTCAAAAGTCTTCTGGACAAAGACACAATGATGTCAAATTTTTATACTACTTTCGATGAATAAAAAAAATAAAAAAATAAAAAGTCCATTCCATATTTTTGTTAAATTTTATAGTTTAGCTATAGAAAGCAAGACTTTGAAACAAATCAAAGTCACAAACGAGAAAGGGCGTAAAAGGGCCGCGAGGCCCAATTCTAGCCCTAATTACTACTACTAATAATGCTTCTTTCTTCGTTTCTTTCTTTTTTCTTTCTTTCTTTCTTTCTTTCTTCGTTCACTTTTTTTCTTTCTTTTCGTTTGTTCGTTGTTGGTGTCCGCTAATGTTTTTCTCTCTCACTAAAACATGTTTGTGAGCGTTGAATGAAGAAGAATGAATAAATGAATGAAGAGCCAATGCATAGTCACAGAGGCGTCTCTGTGAAATTCGGGTTGCTCCCACCTGGAGAGCGCGTCGCAGCCAGAGACGCGCCACCCATTTTAAAAAAACATTTTTGTATGCGATTTTTGTGTGACTGATCAGGAAGGGGGGGGGGGGGGGGGGGGGGGGTAAATTTTGACCAAATTTTTAATGACAACTTTTTTCGTTGCCACTGGGTTTAAACGTATGCTGAGTGCATGGGCACACGGGACCTCGGTTTATCGTCTCATTCGAAAGACTCCTCGTTCAGAACATAAGGCCTAGTGCAGAGTGAGAGGAAAACTCCCAGGTTCGAACTCGGGTTTACCGTGCACAGGGCGATCGCGTTACCGCTGTGCCACTCTACACCACGTGCGTCAAGTCAAGTCAAGTCAAGTCAAAATCATCTTTATTGAGGGTTTAAGAATATGCTGACAATGCTTTTTTTAATCCTGCCCTCACGTGTGTTCGTGAGTGTGTGCGCGCGCGCGCGTGTTGTGTGTATGTGTATTTGTTTGAGACACAGAGAGAGACAGAAAGAACAATTATGACTCTGTGTTATCTCTGTGTTATCTTTGTTTCTATTCATCTCTTTGTGTCTACTTGTTTGATTGCTGCGTGACTTTTTTAATTTTATAAACACAACATTTTCTCGTAATTGAGCATGTCCTTTTCTTTTCCTGCGAAAGTTTGGAGATAGAAATTGCTGTTGTGAACATAATTTCCCCACATTACTTCACGACCATCATTATCCACCGTTTCTTTGGTCACTCACACTCCCCCCTCCTAAGTTCTACCCTTACTTCCCAAAACTAAGTAAAACTAAGCCTATGTGTTTTTGGTGATAATAGACCCCAATTTGAGGTGTTAAATGATTGTGGTGCTAAAAATGCTACTTTGGCGGTGAAAGGGTTAATCCATTTGAGTTATTGATTCATTGCGTCACCCTCTACCCCCCCCCCCCCCCCTCCTCAATTTCCTATTGTTCCTTGATGACCACCTGCGTCCAAATGCTCTCTCCTCCACTCTATTTCACATTTGTTTTCACCCCAGCCTCCGCTATCCCCACTCCATCTCTCTCTCCTCTCTCTATCTCTCTCTCTTAACTCTCCTCTCTATCCCCACTCTCTCTCTCTCTCTCTCTCTCTCTCTCTCTCTCTCTCTCTCTCTCTCTCTCTCTCTCTCTCTCTCTCTCTCTCTCTCTCTCTCTCTCTCTCTCTCTCTCTCTCTGACTATCCAATTTAGACGATCGAATCACGTTGTGAGTTTAATTTCATTTACCTGATTTTTTAATGAACGTTGTGTTCTGAAGTTAGGAAAATCACTACCCGTTTCTTTCGACCGACTTGGGCACCGTAAAAAGAGTCCCAATAGATCGATAGCGACTTTTGCGTTGAGGACGTGTCCAGGACAGCAGAAAGTTTTAAAATTCATGACTTGGACAAGGACAGGTCCACAGGAGGATTTCCGTACGAGACAGTGAATTATGGTAACCAGAGAAAGAGGAGCGAACAGTGTGTGTGTGTGTGTGTGTGTGTGTGTGTGTGTGTGTGTGTGTGTGTGTGTGTGTGTGTGTGTGTGTGTGTGTGTGTGACTGTGTCTGTGTGTGTGTCTGTGACTATGAATATGAAAGACACAGAGAGAGAGAGAGAGAGAGAGAGAGAGAGACAGAGACAGAGACAGAGACAGAGAGAGAGACAGAGACAGAGAGACGGAGAGAGAATAAAGCTAACTCGAACTCATAAAAACCCACCTCCAAGCAAAGCCTTTGTCCCCTTTTCCACTAGCTTGGATAACCCCCACTCGAACATGTCCCCAAAATTGTTTT
>CM065693.1:21723007-21730507 GCA_017654935.2 Phymorhynchus buccinoides
GTCATGTAGGACATCTCTACAAATAAATGCATCTTTATCCTCGCATACCATCACATAAGGGATTCATTAAGATACACTGTTAGCATCCAGTGCAAACCTTCGCCAAGAAACCACTCTTGGAGAGAGAGAGAGAGAGAGAGAGAGAGAGAGAGAGAGAGAGAGAGAGAGAGAGAGAGAGAGAGAGAGAGAGAGAGAGAGAGAGAGAGATGGTAATCTGATTTCGATGCATTTAAGTTTTCTTGCATATTCTTACACCAATACCCCTTCTATTGTCTTAATGTATAAAGTTCACACTAACCTGACGCCCCAATACCTAGAAAATCTCCTCACATTACAGGCGCCAGGGCCCGTATCTCTTCCCGTCGACCTCTTCAACAAAGTCTCGTCTTCGATTCTCCACACTTCACGAAGATGACGAGAACTTCAGCAAATCGTTTCCGTGGAATACGCTTAAGGATAATGCACTTAGTTTCAATTCTACTTTTGATCAAACGTTTGTGGTCGTTTTTTTCATGGCCAATGGAGAAGAGCCTAATATCGAAGGCTGCGATTTCAAAGAAAGCATTTGCCAGTTACTATGTTTTCAATGGACAATAGACAATTTTCGGAGAAAAAAAACCCTAGGGGAGAGCACTTCGTGAAAATTAGAATTGCTTACCTCCATTACTCGGTCAAATTCCATAGCAACAATGCAACAATGGCGTCGAAGCTTGAAACCGCAGGATGCGAGTCAGCGACTTGGAAACTTTTTTTTTATAGAAAAATGAGGGGTGGCCAGTGGCCACAAACTGATGGAACGTGCAAAATGTGACGTAAAAATATAAATGACATCAATTTTTAAATGACGCACGGTGTTCTAAGTGATGTAAGCCTAAGTCTAATCAAACACGCGATCCGAGAGCTGGGGATCTACCTGACGTTAGAGTAACTCCCCCTGTTTGACCGATTGAATTAGGTAAGATCTCTCCCACACACCATGACATTACTCCCCTTAATTATGTCCGAACAATTTTTATTGATGCGTATTGAATACATAGACGGGGATAAGTATGCATATTTAGTTTGCGATCTTCAAACGTTGCTTTTTTGTGGGTTTTGCTTGACCAAAACCTCAAATTTTACTGCCTGTCTCTTTTGTTTTTGTTTTATGTTGTGACTTAGCCTATTATTAATTTGAGTTTCAGTGACTGAAAAGAAAAATCAAGTGAAGGCCTACTTCACAAACATAGTCGCCTTCTTTAGCAAAATTATACAAAATAATATAGACTATGCGAATACAAGTAACAAACTAAATAGAAAAGTTCAGACGCAATGCTGACCGTTCCCCGCTGATAACATCCTACGGAAAACACACACCCAAACCGTTGCAAAGGGAAGGAAGACAACCTCGCCCAGTAAAGAGACGCCTGCTAGATGCTGTAGTGTCTATCTTTGTTGTCGTTGTCGTCGTACCCTGGCTTCAGGACTCCAGGGATCATCCCAACAGCCGAAGCACTTGAACACTATGGTACAATTACGAATGCGCCAGCTAGGGATGAGAACACTACGCGTGTGACCGTTTTTGATTACCCCGCCACGTGAACAGCCATACTCCGACTTCGGAGGATTTGGGGACTGATGCTGTTATGCTAGGAGCTTGCCATGGTTAAAGACAATCCCCGCATAACTATGTAGAACATAGCAACATTTTGATGTAGCCTTGGTGTTCTAGCTTATGTCAGAGAGAGAGAAAAGTAGAGATTTAACGCCCTCTGGGCCAAAGGGCCATTTGAGGCATTTGAAATTATAAAGATACTTAGCTTATGTCAATAGAGCATTTGCCACGCGCCGGTGACCTTGAATTTCACTGAGTTGAATTTAGAGAGTTGAATTAGAGAGGTCAGCGCAACTCGGGCAGAACGAGCTCGGGCAAATTAGTAGTCTAGTATAGTTTCGTGGCAAAACGCCCTATTGGTTTGACACAGCCTTATGCCAAGGCGGGTGTCTGTCTTTGATTCGAGAAGCTTTGCGACGCATTAAAGGGAGGCTATAAGAAGGCATGATCGAAGTTACGTCCCCTGCTGCCTAGCCGCCTGGGAGAGATGAAAAGTGAGGCGCGGGGCTCCTTCTTCCATTAGGGAACCAGATCAAAGACGATTCTGCTGGATTAAGCTATTGATCTGCGGTTTTCAGGTCAAATAGATAGGGGCTGAAGAGAAAGATGGGAAAAAGGTTGAAGAGAAAGATCGTGAGCGCCTGTGTACAAGCTCGCCCGCGTAGAGAGTGACTCAAGACTCAAGGTTCAAGGTTCAAGGTTCAAAGCTACTTTATTATCTCATTCATGAGAAATAATTTTTTGGCACGGCATAAACACTACATGCATTAAAGAACATAGTAATTAAATATACCAACACATAAAACGTTATAGGGCGTGCTAAATGAAGATACGATTATTTATTATAAAGAGCATAGTAATTAAATATACCAACACATAAAACGTTATAGGGCGTGCTAAATTAAGATACGATTATTTATTATAAAGAGCATAGTAATTGAATATACCAACACATAAAACGTTATAGGGCGTGCTAAATGAAGATACGATTATTTATTATAAAGAGCATAGTAATTGAATATACCAACACATAAAACGTTATAGGGCGTGCTAAATGAAGATACGATTATTTATTATAAAGAGTATAGTAATTGAATATACCAACACATAAAACGTTATAGGGCGTGCTAAATGAAGATACGATTATTTATTATAAAGAGTATAGTAATTAAATATACCAACACATAAAACGTTATAGGGCGTGCTAAATGAAGATACGATTATTTATTATAAAGAACATAGTCATTAAATATACCAACACATAAAACGTTATAGGGCGTGCTAAATGAAGATACGATTATTTATTATAAAGAGCATAGTAATTGAATATACCAACACATAAAACGTTATAGGGCGTGCTAAATGAAGATACGATTATTTATTATAAAGAGCATAGTAATTAAATATACCAACACATAAAACGTTATAGGGCGTGCTAAATGAAGATACGATTATTTACTATAAATGCACCAGTACATAAAATGAGTATGAGTAAAATAAAGTAATATGTAATTCATAATAGGCTTATGATATACACGCACAAAAACCACGCGCGCACGTTCTCAATAATTATGTTAATAAATGCAAGGTAGGCTACGCGAGAACGCAAACATATTTTAACGCCATGCATATGCATGCACATACTAGTCATTTATTTACGTGCGTGCGCCGCCGCGCGCGCTCTCGCGCGCGCGCGCGTGTGTGTGTGTGTGTGTGTGTCTGTGTGTGTGTGTGTCTGCTCCCTTCCTGTTTAACGTTATAGCCTAAATCGTAACTGTATTTTCTTATGTCACTCTCTCTCTCTCGTCAGCCTACTGTTTCTCCCCCCACCCCCCTTGCTTTCAGTACCCTAGTGTTTCTTATGGCCAGCATCCATGTCACCAACATACACTCTCTCTCTCTCCCTAGGTCCCCCCCTCTCTCTCTCTCTCTCTCTCTCTCTCCTCTCTCTCTCTCTCTCTCTTGTGCACTTCTTTGAGTGTGAAAAGTAGGATTGGGTTTTATTTTCCCGTGTGTATGCGCTTACGTCACACATTTTGAATCTTAATAATGAGTATAGTTAATAATAATAGGTTTGTTTTGTTATTGATGTGCAATATAGGGATGTTTTTTGCATGCTTTACATTACTTTGTATGTGTTTATTTTCGTTTTCCATTTTCTACTTTTATAAATGTATTCTCTCCAGAGGGCTGGATGTCCATGTTATTGCTTACTCTATTACCCTCTATAAATAAAATTCAATCAATCAATCAATCAATCTCTATCTATCTCAACTATCTCTTGCTTACACATGGCTTACGTAAATCATGATTATGCAGTGCATTCTTCAATGCCCACTTTAACTTCTCTGTATGTCTTTCTGTCCCTATCTTTCTCTCTGTCTGTCTTTCTGTCCCTATCTTTCTCTCTGTCTGTCTTTCTTTCGTTTGCTCTCAAAAAAAGGGGGAAAGAATTGAATGTAACAGCAATTTTATTTATGTTTCTTTGAATGTTAATGACTATGTATAATATGCATGCTATACAAAATGTGTTTGATAATTAAATGTATTTATGCACATTCAATGATTTTAAAAAAAGTTCATTAAAACAAAATCTTGCTTACACTGCCCTAATCAGTCTTTGTCTCGTTTCGTTCTTGTTGTTCATGAGTAGGTCTACAGTTGCTTTGTGTCAACCCTGATACGTCTGTTACCGCTGCTCATGTGCAAATTTCGATAGATTAACTCAGTTGAAACGCTACTAAACAGTGGTGATTATGTAGAGAATGTGACGAGGTCTTTGGAAAACAAGCGCGAAATCGCAATAGTTTGTGGCACGCGGTCTATTTTTACCACTCCAATCATGAGTTACCTCCCCTGGATTTTCAATAATTTAAATCTGTAAACCAGAATGTTATCTCTGCACCATTTCGTAACTTTTTATATCTTTTGGAAAACATTTAAAACTATGTATCCTACTTATACTCATCAAAAGAAGCACCGCATACTCGTCGTGTCTGTTGTAGTGTCTGTACTACGTATGTTTATTATTTTGTACGCTTTTAAAATACATCATTTTAAAGAGCGGCCAGAAGTGTAGCCTCGATTTGAAGTGCGACAATTTTGTCAAAATGTGCGACAATTTTGGAACGACAGACCGACAGACAGACCGACAGACCGACCGACCGACAAAGTGAGTTATAGGTTTGTGGCTTGAGCCACAAACAAAAAGTTACCCAGTAGGGAGAAGATACAATTAAAACGCAGACACACCACCATGGCGTAAGCATCAGGTCTTTTCCATTCAGCCCGTTTCCCCGTTTCATTTGCGTCTTTGTGTTGTGGTGTGTGATGCTATCTGTCACCCAGCACCACGCAAGGGACATTAAGTCGCTGGGATAGTTTCTCACAACAGGCTTGCAAAGTCAACATTTTCATTTCTTGGGGGGGTCAATTTTGAGTTATGGGTATGTTTGTGTGCTCTAACATCTTATCTTTCATATTTATAAAGGATATTGTTAATATGGTCTGCAACTGGTCTTACAAGTGTTTTAAAACGAGTAGGTCAATGCATTTTCTTCAACTAGGCTAGACTTTAGAGTGTGTTTTCTCAAAATGGCTGACGCTCACCCTACTAACTTTAAATGCTCGTAACACTGGAACGGAACAAGATACAAGAATGGTTCTTGTATCATTAGAAAGAGGCGTGTCGGAAGTTTTCATATGTACACTTTCCTCAGAATGGTCCGTTTGACACTTAATGTCCCTTTCGTGGTGCTGGGTCACAATTTCTGACATCATCGGTCAGCCACAGAAATTGATGTGGTGCTTTTCATACTGACCTAGACAGTGCCCATAAAACGTTCACAAAGGAGGGGCACACGTTTGTCTGTCTCTGTCTAAGAGACAATTATTCAGAATATGTAGTTATTGAAAGTTCTAGATATCAATTCAGGCTACTTAATTCTTTTATTCAGTCCTCAGATAGGTTACTTTTGCAACGTCTTGTTGGCATCGGCTTTGCTGTATTCTTTGTTTTCTTTCGTTAACAAAATTATGAAAAAGAAAAGCTCAGAACATAAAATATTTTAATGCACTATAAATATGTTTTTTATATATTTCTCCAAACTCATTCTCTCTCTCTCTCTCTCTCTCTCTCTCTCTCTCTCTCTCTCTCTCTCTCTCTCTCTCTCTCTCTCTCTCTCTCTCTCTCTCTCTCTCTCTCTCTCTCTCTCTCTCTCTCTCTCTCTCTCTCTCTCTCTCTCTCTCTCTCTCTCTCTCTCTCTCTCTCTCTCTCTCTCTCTCTCTCTCTCTCTCTCTCACGTACACATGCAGGTACAGACGTGTGTGTGTTCGAATGCGTTTCCTGTTTGTATTTATTATTTTGTTTACCTTTTTAATGTTTCTAGTCAATTTTTGTTTTTCTTTTAGCCAATGACATATTGTATAAATAGGCTTTGCCTGAAATCTTAATCCTTGTTAAATAAAGTTTTTTTCATTTTTTTAGTGTGTTCAGTGTTCCCTCTTTGAATTTTGAAAATGAAAATGGTTTCTTCTTCTTCTTCGATCGCTCAGACAGTTTCCTGTCAATCATGAGCGCAGATGCGTCATGCTGCCGTTATGCACCTAAGTACGAAATAATTAGGTCCAGCATGTCCGACTACGGCTGGAGAAAGTCTTTTTGAAAGTGTTTCTTGAAAAAAGGCAGGAGAATGGACCAGAAAGATAGTAGATGACAGTAAGCAAGGGGAAAAGGCCGAGTCAAAGAGAGTGACAGATTAGAGGAAGTTACAAGCACAGAACGTCCAGAAGGTGGGGGAACTATTTATGCAAAAGATCCCCCGGTATCCCCACGGGGGGCAAAATGGTTGAATAGATTCAGGTGTCTGCCTATTTTCTTGAAGCACGGTACGAAAAGAACAAGAACTATGCAAAACAAATCAGACAGTCGTATACGTACAACAAAATGAGTCTTTCGGACGAGACGATAAACCGAGGTCCCGTGTGCCCATGTACTTAGCATACGCTAAACCCAGTGGCAACGAAAACGTTGTCATTTGGTCAAATTTACCCCCCCCCCCCCCCCATCCCCCTTTTCCTTCCTCGTCAGTCACACAAAAATCGCATGCAAAAACAAAAACAAATTGGTGGCGCGCCTCTGGCTGCGACGCGCTCTCCAGGTGGGAGCAACACGAATTTCAAAGAGACGCCTCTGTGACTATGAAGTACCTAATACCTAATACCTAAAAAATGTGAAAAAAAGGCTTTGATTACACATGATACACTATTCAATTTTTGCTCTCGTTATTTAAAGTCTTTAAAGAAGAATCAAGCTAATTTTCGTTTCATATTTCTCTTTTGATTTTTTTTTATATCAGTAATTACAGTTATTACCGGAGCATCATTTGCCTGCTTGCGTGAAATGTTAGACCTGGTATTGCAGTACCTCCAGCATCCGCTCCGAGTATTGATTGGTGGTTGGTTGATGGTTCGTCCCATATGTGCTGCTTTGAAGCCCAAATGACGTCAAACCTACCTTTTATTTGTAATATTTATTCGCTTGCTTTTACTTATTTACTTCCATTACTATTTTTATTTCTTCTTTTTTTAATGTTTTTTTCTTTCCGCAAACTTGATTCACCAGAATCCCCCGTGGGGATGCCGGGGGGGTCTTTTGTATAAATAATTCCCCCTCCTTCTGGAAGTTTTGTGTTTGCAACTTCCTCTAATCTCTCACTCTCTTCGACTCTGCCTTTTTTCCTTTGCTCACTGTCATCTACTATCTTTCTGCCTATCCGGTCCATTCTCCTGCCTTTTTTCAAGAAACACTTTCAAAAAGACTTCCTCCAGCCGAAGTCGGACTTTCTTAGTTAGGCGCATAACGGCAGCATGACGCATCTGCGTTCATAATTGACAGGAAGCTGTCT
>CM065693.1:21735507-21740507 GCA_017654935.2 Phymorhynchus buccinoides
TTGTGCTGAAAAATGGCTGGCGGTGAAAGGGTCTTGACAAGGGCCACACTTGGCTAAATGCGGCCAATAAAATTTGTGTGAATGCGACTGACATCATAACAATGAAAAAGAAAACGGGGGGAAAAGGTGTTGGAATCTTCAAAAACACTATCTTGTCCTCAAGTTTTCCGAAAGTATGAAATATGTGATTTGTTTTCGTGGCTGCCAATAGCATAACACCGGTATTTGTGCTACATGAAGCTTAAGACTCTGTTTTTAAACTTTTAGCTCGGCAAGGTCGGGTTTTCATCATTTCGGCCAGGCCTATGAGCAAAGATTCTAAAAGGGTAAGATGGACTACTTAAGAGATACAGCGAACCGGGCTGATAGAGTTATCGTTAGTGGGGTAGTTATACACCATTCACAGCGGCGGCTATCCAAAAACTCAGACTGGAATTTGAACGGAGAATTCAACTGGCCTATCGACGTGTAAATGTGTCACATTTAAAAGGGACATAACCAGTGTTTCTGTCCTCACTACTCATATAGGGAAAAGAGACCGGATGCTTGTCTTCCCCTATACAGTCTTTGCTATGAATTGATAGCACACGCACACTCACACTGATTCGTGTTGAGGGTGGGGGTTACACGAATATTCCAAAAAGAAACAAGAAAGGAAAAAGAATCAAGATTATTTTTCTGTGCGTGCCGTGCTGCCGTGATGCTCTGATGTGTGATTTTGAGTTATTTTTGCTGATTACTGGCTACAGCCATAGGACATTTCCTCCATTAGTCACTCAGAATCGCTAAGGAGCCATGCACTTGTACACCCTGCCCTATCTTTCGTCCCTCTCCACTCTTTACACATTCGCTTGCGCGCACGAACACACACACACACACACACACACACACACACACACACACACACACACACACACACACACACACACACACACACACACACACTTTACCTTACACATTCAGCTGTGTCATTATTATCCATAGTTATAAAGATTAATAATTTCGCTTTTTAACGTGCATCCCCTCCCCATACCTGCCAAATCACCCAAACACAATATGCGGAGTGGTAGGGATGTGCAAAATGTCAATGATTATTATCAAATAATAGAGCTATGCTTTTTGCTCAAGACAGATAAAAAACATATATGTGTATCAGTTATAAGTATACTCGTGTTTGTGAGTACGTGCATGCGTGCGTGCGTTTGTGTGTGTGTGTGTGTGTGTGTGTGTGTGTGTGTGTGTGTGTGTGTGTGTGTGTGTGTGTGTGTGTGTGTGTGTGTGTGTGTGTGTGTGCATGAGCGTGCGCAGACAATACGTGCATTAAAAGATATTCAGCGTTGATAGCCACTCGACAGCACATCCATTCATCAAAAACATTTTTAGCCTGTTCCCAGACATCCTTTGAAATGCCAGGCTTCGTTGTTTAAAAGGAAATTGCTTTGTGCTAACATTCAAATGTTTTAAATTTGCGTAAAGTTCTTTTTTTTTTCCTCTTCAAAGGAGAACTCGATTTCTATAGACGATTTTTGTTAATGCTGGTGGCGAATCCAAGATGTCCATAGCTCGACAACCTGTCGTATCAGAAGACATTTTAAAGAACAGAGAAAAGATTGAATAGATGGCTACAAAAACATTTATTAAAAAAGCCAAAACATCTGTCACAGCGTGTTCACACACCCCCCCCCCCCCCCTCTCTCTCTCTCTCTCTCTCTCTCTCTCTCTCTCTCTCTCTCTCTCTCTCTCTCTCTCTCTCTCTCTCTCTCTCTCTCTCTCTCTCTCTCTCTCTCTCTCTCTCTCTCTCTCTCTCTCTCTCTCTCTCTCTCTCTCTCTCTGTATCCGTTATTCGCCCCACCCCCACACCACACCTATTTAACACCTCTTTTTCAGTTGTTAAATCATTCCCAATCGGGAGTCCGTGGTGAGAGGGTCGACTATACTGGCACTCTCATTATGTGATGATTCCGATGCAAGGTGGCAGTTTGCATTCGACGTCTCGCTGGGTGGCAGCCGGCGGGAAGGGCTACACAGGATCTCTTCCCTCACCATTGGGAGTTGAAAAACTCATGGACTGGAAGGATCGACGTGCAGCAACTTGGACCATCTCTGCAGTATCGCCGATGCCCAGTGGACGCACGAGTGGGTGCAAGTGGGGTCTGTTACCTACTTGTCTACTGGGATGATCACATCCGCCTGCAGAGACGGCTCGACTTGGCTGCGTGTCCATCCGGCCCGCCCGCGACGACATCGACTCCCCGGTACGGAGCAGATCGCCCGGTGGTCCTGATGACTAGCCTTTAGAGGGGAAGACCGTCCAATTCCAGCAGCACCTCGACGCCGAAGCCAACGGCAGCGACTAAACAAGCGAAACTACAGGAGCACCCAGAGCTACCTTTTGGCAGTCTCACAATGCTAAAGTCTCCTGTCGCCTCAACAGATGCCCGCATCTACGCCCTTAACCTTGGCGATGCTAACGCCAGCATCACGTACCAGTTCAACGACTCAGATCCAGTCCGAAATGTTCTCGCAACCAACAGCGTATCCGCGGTTCCAGGGTACGCAACGTGTTCCAGGAATCATCCACGACGACGTCTGCCACGTCACGAACTCCATTTCCATTTCCACGGCCTCCATCATCATCTCAACAGGAAGAGTTCGTCTTCAGGAAGACCGTCCATAAGGATCTGCGACCAATTGGACGTAAATCTCATCTTCTCTTGTTAAAATCTCCTCGTTCCCCCCTCCTTTCATCCATTCTCTTCTGTCGGTAAGTTTGTAACTTTTCTTCTTTTCCGTGGCAATTAAATTATTGTGCTAAATTTGATCTTTCTGCTTGACTGGGAATCGCTTCTGGGAGGTAGGGGGAATCACAGAAAAGGGAGTTGGTTCGAGTTATGGGGGAAAGAAAGGAGGGGGGTGGGTGAGAAAGAGGAAAGGGTTGTGGTGGTGGTGGTGGTGGTGGTAGAGATTGAGAATGAAAGACGGAGGGAGGAGGTGGAGCTACATGATGTGATTGTCAAAGTTTAAAGTATGTACATGTTTAACTGAGTTTTCTTTCTTTCTTTTGTTTTCATATGAATGGGAGAGATGTGTGTGTGGAGAGAGAGGGGGTGGGGGGTGATGGAGGGCGGCGGCTTTTCGTTTCTTATTCACTTTCAACTTTTGGTTTTAGTTTGCCCATGTGCTAGATAGAGAGATAGACAGACAGACAGACAGACGGACAGGGGAGGAACAAACACCACACACATAAACACAGAGCAAATAGGCAGAAGCACCTCTCTGTCTCTCTCTCTCTCTCTCTCTCTCTCTCTCTCTCTCTCTCTCTCTCTCTCTCTCTCTCTCTCTCTCTCTCTCTCTCTCTCTCTCTCTCTCTCTGTCTGTCTCTCTGTCTCTCTCTCTCTCTCTCTCTCTCTCAATCTCTCTCCTCTCTCTCTCTCTCTCTTCTCTTTCGATCTCTCTCTCTCGCCTGCTCTCTCTCCTCTCGCTCTCTCTCTCTGTCGCTCTCTCCTCGTCTCTCTCTCTCTCTCTCTCTCTCTCTCTCTCTCTCTCTCTCCTCTCTCTCTCTCGCTCTCTCTCTCCTCCTCTCTCTCTCTCTCTCTCTCTCTCCTACTCCTCTTCTCTCTCTCTCTCTCTCTCTCTCTTCAGTCATCTCTCTCGTTCTCTCCCTCTCTCTTCCTCTTCTCTCTCTCTCTCAGAGTCTCATCTCTCTCCTCCAGTTATCGTGAATTTTCAAGTTATTTGTGGCATTTTTTTTCTATTGCATTTTGCATGTCTGGAAACTTTCGTTATATTGTAAAAATCATTATACCGCCCCTCATTCATATGGGACCTTGGCCTTATTGGATTAAAACGCCTGAAGCCTGAAGTCTTTCGCTCGCTCTCTCTCTCTCTCTCTCTCTCTCTCTTCTCTCTCTCTCTCTCTCTCTCTCTCTCTCTCTCTCTCTCTCTCTCTCTCTCTCTCTCTCTCTCTCTCTCTCTCTCTCTCTCACACACACACACACACACACACACACACACACACACACACACACACACACACACACACACACACACACACACACACACAACACACACACAATGTGTCTGTCCACCTTCCTGCAACATATTGCAGCCTGGCAACAGCATCGAACTGCTGTGGCTTCTCACAAAGTTTGGAGTTTTTCCCGATATCCTTTATCTCGACGGAAGCTTCCCAATACCATATTTTTTTAATATAGAGGAAGCCCTACTTCTTTTCTTCTTCTTCTTCTTCTTCTTCTTCTTCTTCTTCTTCTTCTTCTTCTTCTTCTTCTTCTTCTTCTTCTTCTTTATTCTAGACTATGTGCATCCTGCAAGTTGGTGACTGCAGGAGATAACGCTTTGAACCGATTTTGAATCATACTACATTCTCTCTTCGTAATGTTATATTACTGTTACGCGCAATCTTTCAATTACGCATGCTGATCGATCGATCTCCCTGTGCGTGTTATTATCGATCGATCGTTCTGCGCAGACGTTGATTGATGTTTCTGCACGCGATTGACTGTGAGATTCGAAGCTGTCAACAAGCCGTGACAGATTTGTAAGTTCTGATTTTAATCAGTTGAATTTAAAAAGTGACGGAAATAAGACTGCAAGTATGGGAGACTCGCTGATATCGTACCACTTACATAAATCGTTCCACCTGCTTTCCTACCAAACGGTAGAAGATTGGGGATCATTGTTTCGCATGTCCTGTTTTGATCTTTCTATTGGTGCATCAAATAACAAACAAAACAACATCTATAGGCATTGATCTTCAATCTTCTACCGTTCCGCACAGGCTTTCACCTTTGTTTTCTATTTCATTTTCTTTTTTAAGCGTCTATGCATCCCTCTTTGCCAACCGTACTCATAACATGGATGGTCGTTGCACCTACTGTATTATGTTGTGTAGCAATACTGTCTTTTGCGCAACGGCAAGCGATTTTATAAGCTTATAAGAAATAATCATTGATCATCTACGCAAATATCGAACAATGTTG
>CM065693.1:21745507-21753007 GCA_017654935.2 Phymorhynchus buccinoides
TAGACAGTACCCTTTACACAGAAATAATAACACTCTCGTCGGCTGCAGAGAGACATCTCGTGTGTCACCGATGACGTCAAACAGCAGTCCGTTGTGTCATCCAGGCACGATACTCCCTGCATGTCTAATGTTAAACTCTAGTAACCTTTCATTCATAACTTATGTTCACCAGAGCCTGAGTCCTACACATCAAGGCATGGAAAACTAATAAACTTTTTCACCTTAGATAATATGAAACTCCTTTTTTTATCCCCTTTTTTCGTTTTCATTGAGTTTGCCTGAAGGAGTGAATCCTAGCCCCTGACAGTGGAGAGGAATTCTTTGGAAAAGCTTCTGCCGTATTATTGGTAAGTAATAAAGGACATTTGAAAATCCTAAGGAGTGGTCTTCGACGTTTTAACTTGTTGTTTCGCCGTAGGTCATAGAGAGAGAGATTATTTGAAGTTAATATTGTCTTTTTTCGAGAGATAGAGAGGAGAGTGTTGAGAGAGAGAGAGAGAGAGAGAGAGAGAGAGAGAGACGAGAGAGAGAGAGAGAAGAGAGATTGAGAGAGAGAGAGAGAGAGAGAGAGAGAGAGAGAGAGAGAGAGGAGACAGAAAAGGACAACGACAGACAGACAGGGACAGGCGGATAGGCAAACAGGTCAGACAGGCATAGAACGAAAAGCAACACACAGCAAAGAATTGTGCTGTGGTAAGGATGAAAGTAAGTAATAGCTCAACTGTTAAGGTCTGGTTTAAATATAGACAGTACCCTTTACAACAAAATGATGTCGTCGGCCTGCAGGGTTGAACTTAGAAGACAGTACCTCGTGTCCGTCACCGATGACGTCATCTCGTGTTTCTTTGTGTCCACCGTCCGTTGTGTCAGCAGAGAGTCAGTGGTCTCAGGCACGATACTCCCTGCTCTACGGGCTCTAAGGGGTTAACATGGGCGAAAAAAGAGTATCGTCGCATTGGTGGGTTTTTTGTGTTGGTCTTTTTCCGAATGCTATTATTAATATTACTTGGTGTTTTCTTTCTCTCGCGTAAGTACAAGTGTTTTGCCGTCTCTTCGCGGAAGGTTTATTTCTGTTCCTAAAGGTTGTTCGAATCTGGGACGGAGTGTGTTGGCCCCCCCCCCCCCCCCTGCCCCCCTCTCTCCCCTCTCTCTCTCTCTCTCTCTCTCATCTCCTCTCTCTCTTCTCTCTCTCTCTCTCTCTCTCTCTCTCTCTCTCTCTCTCTCTCTCTCTCATCTCTCTCTCTCTCTCTCTCTCTCGTTTGGGTGTATCAGAAATTAAAAGTCATTATTATAGGTACAGACAACACACGGACAGAGATCTAATTTGCCCTATGTGTATGCAAGATGAGGAAAATGAAATACATTTTTTATTTTGTTGTCCATTTTTTAGAAACTACGTCGACAGTTCATCCCAGGAAAATGCTATAGATACCCTTGCATGTTTCGATTGCAATTACTTCTTAGTTCTAAGAGATATAAAGATATTAAGAATGTGTCTATGTTTTTGTCAAAAGCATTCAAACTGAGGGAGTTACTGATATCATAGTTTTCTATTTGTTTTCCAGTTCTTTTCTTTGTTTCATGTATTTATTGTTCCCCCCTTCACAGGGGCCAACGGCCTTTCTGAATAAAATGTCCCGTGTTCTCTCTCTCTCTCTCTCTCTCTCTCTCTCTCTCTCTCTCTCTCTCTCTCTCTCTCTCTCTCTCTCTCTCTCTCTCTCTCTCTCTCTCTCTCTCTCTCTCTCTCTCTCTCTCTCTCTCTCTCTCTCTCTCTCTCTCTCTCTCTCTCTGTTCTATCCCATTGAATTAAAGAGTCTTCTTACCAATGGAAATACAATCATAACTAGAGATGTCATGTTTATATTTTATGCGTTTAAAAAAAGAGATAAACTTATGTCAGCTGATACATGAACTTATGCATTATAAAATTCATTTGGATAACAATGTTAGTGCTAAGTGAAAGTATATTCACTTTTGTTCTTTTTTAAAAATTTCTTACATGATGTATGTATATGCGCACCCTCAATGTTATAGGCCGGAGGTCTGACATTACAACATTTTTGAGTTTGATCTCTCTCTCTCTCTCTCTCTCTCTCTCTCTCTCTCTCTCTCTCTCTCTCTCTCTCTCTCTCTCTCTCTCTCTCTCTCTCTCTCTCTCTCTCTCTCTCTCTCTCTCTCTCTCTCTCTCTCTCTCTCTCTCTCTCTCTCTCTCTCTCTCTCTCTCTCTCTCTCTCTCTCTCTCTCTCTCTCTCTCTCTCTCTCTCTCTCTCTCTCTCTCCCTCTCTCAGAGTTAGATGCACGCACGCGCGCATACACACACACACACACACACACACACACACACACACACACACACACACACACACACACACACACACACACACACACACACACACACACACACACACACACTCGCTTTCATAACGATTGCTTCTTTTTTTGTGTACGATCCACGCTAGTGTTTCTAATGCCCTTTATTTTCTTATTCACATTACATGTAAAGGAACAAGGGTTGCATAGAAGTTGTAATGGTATCGATCTGGCAGTACTCGCGGTCTAGGTCTCACATCCTGATGATTGTAGATGGCAAGAATGGGATCAATATGTCAATGAGAGTGATAGGTTTTCTGTGTATAGAACGCTTTGTAATCCGCCTAACTCATTTTGTAATCCGCCTAACTCCCTGTCTAAATATTTGTGCATGGATCTTGACAGGCATGTAAAACATATTATGACTAGGTTCAGATTTGGTATTTCCGATGTGCACGTTCACCACTATAGGTATAGCACCCACAGGCCACAAGATTTAATTTGTAAACTTCTTGTTATGTTGTCCATGTTATAATAGCATAAGAGAGAAGTACATAGCACTAAAGTACTATCGTCATCCAAATTAATTTAATTTATCTCTATTGTTGGCCTCCACGAATAGTGAAACTGTCAGAAAACTAGCGATTTATATTTACCAAGCGTTCAAAGCGCGACAGATTACTACAACTTGAATGTGTATTTGTGCGTTTATAGTGTACTAATGTTTATATTATTTGTTATGTTCCCCCCTTCCAAAGGGGGCATTGGCCTTATGGGGAAAAAGTTGATTTAATTTCTCACGTCCTGAGTCTTGACTGCATAGCTGGCAATGTAGTTTGACTCTTCGGTTCCCTACTACGAGTATACATGTGTTTCGGTAGTGTCGTCATGGTCTGTCTACATCATCACTCTGCTCTTTCCGATCCTCGAAACTTTAGTTCCGTCACGCCCAGGTTCACCCCGTCATAGCCATTGTCACTCTGTTTTAAAGACCCAGCACGTCACGTGACAAAATCACGGTTTTCACGCGTTTTCCCTCTTATAGCTGGTAAGAAATCTTGTTTTGAACAGGTTTGACTCCCATACAAATGCCCCCAAATTGAACACGAAGCATTTTAAAGAGCAGCCTCAATTTGAAGTTGGGGGCATTTGTGTGTGGGTCACAGCTACCCAGAAACAAAGCAAGGGACTTAATTGTGGTGGGTCAGTGGGTCTTTAACAGGACCCCCTCCGCAAAGAAAAGGTTTGGTTTCGTCGCCTGCAGCATTAAAGGTTTGCTAGCAGCGTCTGGAACAGTGCCCAATCACGACACGTATTTATGTCATGAGCATTACATTAATGACATCTTGACGGTGTCGTGTTGACGGGACTATGAACAACATGGAATAAAATATGGTGCATCGGGATCACAATGACATCAGCACGTAGCATCAACGATTACGTCTTGACCATCACCATAATTGTCGCAATGCTTGGTAATGGCATAGTCACTATGATAGTGTGTCTTGTAGGCACGTTTATGAATCTGATATGAATCAATTACAGCCATCTATTATGATCAATTTTTATTATTATACCGTCACACCTTTCGTGGAAATAAAGTCAGGTCGTCATCCTTGTATCGCTATGCACTGCACGTGCTATACCTACGATTTTAGAGCTGTTAAATGTTCCGATGGAGGTCAGAAACTCCTACGTCGCAAAAACAAAAACAAAAACTGCACTTCGTCACAAGGGCCCTTTACTCAATTGGCTTTTATTACTAGTTGACATTAGCCTGTAGCAGGGGGCCAATAGTAAATGAGAGCTGTACAATAGTTTAGTTTCGACAACGTTGGAATATCATGGTACAGCTTTGTCTTTTTTGTGTGAAGACTGTGACTCTCTAGTGGGGGGCATTTTGCACTGGTTCTGTTGCTGCAACCCAAAGGATTGGTTGGCCTTAGGGGACCTTCCCCAACGCCAGCTGTCCTTAAGTCCCTTTGGCCGAGAGAGTGGGGCTGCATCCTGGGCAAGGCTTCTCCACTATAAACAAAGTTAGGCCCAGCCCGTCGGAAAAGAAGCTGCCTCCTCTATCTGGCTGTTATAGTCGGAAACGACACACAGGCATACATTATATGTACAGTTGGGTGTTTTTGTAGAGGTCGGGTGAAGCGGTTTGTGTGAAAAGCATGTCCTAGGTGTTAGATGATCCGCGTTCGAGCCATTCCATTGGTCAGTGGCATGCATGTTATCCGAGTCATCAGTGTCTCTCAGTCTCTCAGTCCCTGTCTCTCTCTCTCTCTCTCTCTCTCTCTCTCTCTCTCTCTCTCTCTCTCTCTCTCTCTCTCTCTCTCTCTCTCTCTCTCTCTCTCTCTCTCTCTCTCTCTCTCTCTCTCTCTCTCTCTCTCTCTCTCTCTCTCTCTCTCTCTCTCTCTCTCACTCTCACACACACACACACACACACACACACACACACACACACACACACACACACACACACACACACACACACACACACACACACCTTTTAAACTAGGCTAACATGATATTTATTTATTTTTAAATCACCCGCCACCTTTTCAACTTTCTAACTGAAAATAGAGTTCAGCATTGACTGGGCAGTAGTAATGGAGGGATCAAAGAGGAGGGAGCGTGGGTATGTTTGGAAAACAACAACAAACGAGAACGGAAATGAAACGTTATGAGATAACAGTAAAATCAGACAAGAAAAAAACAACCCAAAACCCACAATCAAACAAGCAGAAAAAGGGGGTGCGTGATGGATAATGTTAAGCGTTTGGTCAACGGCAAGATTTCCCAGTTTTCTCTGACGCCTCCCATGGTGCCACAAAACATGACCGGAAAGAGGAGCAGATTTTCCGGAAGCGAAGTTTCTCTTCTTTCTTTTCTGCGTCCCTCTGCTTGTCTCTGCTCGTCCTCTTTCCTTTCTTTGAACACATGTATGAGAGAACAAGGGCTAACTTGCGGGTTCGTATGTAAGTTGTAATGGTGGTGATCTTGTAGCTGTCTGACTGCATTCTGAGGGCTGGGGAGAAAAGAAGGGAGGAAGAGCGAGGGGGTGGTGAATACATAAATGGGTATAGAAAGGAGAGACAGAGAGACTGACAGACACACGGGCAGACAGACAGAGAGACTGACGTGCATACTGACAGACACAGATGGTCAGGGAGATTGACGTACAGAGTGACATAGAGAAAGGCTAGAAGGAGCTGTATCGACTACGACTAAAGCCTATTCATCAAGGCTTATTATCGAGAGATCAAGTATCTGTCTCTTCTCATGTTAGAGACGTCCCATGGCCCACTGTTTTCTACGCCTCTTTACCCCCTTTTTTTTATATCGAATCTCTTTCGTTTCCTGGTGCACGTGCTGTGCCTTTGTGTTAGCCTGAGATGAAATATAAAATGGCATATACGTTTTGCTTTAAAATTTCTGATTGTTCATAATGGTACATTGACACATCCAAAATGCACCCCGACGGTTTTAACACAATTGGGGTGATTTAGCAACATTACGCCTTTTGTGTTCGTAAATTAACCTGTATGTGTCGATGTAGCTGTTGTGGATAATGTACAGCTTCTTGTACGAAGATAACCTCAGTTAAGTGGCAGTGTACTTCAAGAGATTCCACATAATTATGTGGAGGTATCTATAGCCCTGTGGAAGGGTGGCTGGAGTTTGCTCTTCTACTTCTACCGCTCTAACAGTCTCAGAGCTTCATCAAGTCACAATTTTGGATGAAGATGGAGAGCTACGAGTCTGTTGTGTGTATCCGCATTGACAAACACACATGCATACCCACACGCGCGCACGAGCACACACGCGCACCGGCATATTGCGCACACTTAACAAACATTTCACGTTTTCATCTGACGTATTTTAACATCATAATATGATGATAATTATAATCAGATCTTGTGGTTGCAGTTATGTGTGATTGTCCATGCCCCGTGCCATCCATCCTGCCTCCCTCGATCTATCTACAGAAGTGTCCCACTTTTGTCCTGAATGAGAAGCCATAGACTATCACCCAACCCTAAGAAATCTTTGTCTAATTAGATCCCAGGGAGCAGGAGATGTGAGAACGTGCCACTCGCTTCACATCTTGCCACATACTGCTATCGTGGGTTCTGTCCGTTGGCTTTCTCGCTAGGGGGTTTGAACGGATGGTCGCCATTTTGTCTGTTCACTCGTTGACCTACTAGTCCACAATTTCCATTATTGATGGCCTCTGGGGACCATACCGGGAGCCATTTGAGGGTTACAAGGGTTGCAAGGTCACGAGAAGAATCGGGTCTGGAAAAGACCGGTTGTTCGTTACATCGTTTGGTTTTCTTGCCAACAAACGTGTCGCAAAATCTTAAAAGAAAAGAAAAAGAAAAAGAAAGAAAACATGCATGGACTCATGTTTTCAGGTTTGAAACCAATTTTCTTCTACTGAAAGAGGAAAATATTTTCAAACAATTTTGTATGAAAGACTGGCTTTAAAATAAAATAAGAATCATTGCGGGGCTTTGATCTGCAGCCGTGGAATTATTGGTCTTCGAAGACCACCCATGCTTTATCGTCAGTAATTCTGGGGTCCTCTTGGACCAAAATGGGGATGTATCTTGGGCAAGTCATTTGAGATTTCAGCCCAGGGTTTCCGGAATAATTATAGTTTGCTTCCTCTCCTGTCTGGATGGCGTTGTCTGATACGACTGACGAAAACTCACTAAGCTAGCTAATTCTCTTCTCTCTTCCATCAGCAGTGGAGTAAACTACACGGCTTTGCATCGCTTAAAAACCCAACACCGGTGTTGCATAAAATATTTTACCCATGAAATAAATACTCTTTTCCTCATTCAGGTCGTTTGCTGTTTGGGAAAGATTCGCCCCTAAATACATTCAGAGGCGTCTTGTGGCATGCAGGAAGAACAGAAGATTCATCATTAAATACTGAGAAGTCGGGGATATTTTTATAATATTTATTATCATTTATTTTTGTTTGCACGGACGGTTGGTTTTATCGTCCGCCATTTTGAAAAAAATACGAAACTAAGTTACATGGCTTTGTATGTCGATTTATCGGCAAAAAATGTAGATTTACACCCTCCCGCTCTATTTCTTGGTTCTTTCCGTGTAGATTGAGCACTAAATATCTATATTTTAAATAATAGTTGACTTATTTATCACACGAAAGAAGAA
>CM065693.1:21758007-21765507 GCA_017654935.2 Phymorhynchus buccinoides
GAGAGGGAGGCGGGGGTACTATGGAAGAGAAAAAGAGAGAGGGAGGCGGGGGTACTATGGAAGAGAAAAAGAGAGAGGGAGGCGGGGGTACTATGGAAGAGAAAAGAGAGAGGGAGGCGGGGGTACTATGGAAGAGAAAAGAGAGAGGGAGGCGGGGGTACTATGGAAGAGAGAGGGAGGCGGGGGTACTATGGAAGAGATAAAGAGAGAGGGAGGCGGGGGTACTATGGAAGAGATAAAGAGAGAGGGAGGCGGGGGTACTATGGAAGAGATAAAGAGAGAGGGAGGCGGGGGTACTATGAAAGAGAAAAGAGAGAGGGAGGCGGGGGTACTATGGAAGAGAAAAGAGAGAGGGAGGCGGGGGTACTATGAAAGAGAAAAGAGAGAGGGAGGCGGGGGTACTATGGAAGAGAGAGGGGGAGGCGGGGGTACTATGGAAGAGAGAGAGAGGGAGGCGGGGGTACTATGGAAGAGATAAAGAGAGAGGGAGGCGGGGGTACTATGGAAGAGAAAAAGAGAGAGGGAGGCGGGGGTACTATGGAAGAGAAAAAGAGAGAGGGAGGCGGGGGTACTATGGAAGAGAGAGGGAGGCGGGGGTACTATGGAAGAGATAAAGAGAGAGGGAGGCGGGGGTACTATGAAAGAGAAAAAGAGAGAGGGAGGCGGGGGTACTATGGAAGAGAAAAGAGAGAGGGAGGCGGGGGTACTATGGAAGAGATAAAGAGAGAGGGAGGCGGGGGTACTATGAAAGAGATAAAGAGAGAGGGAGGCGGGGGTACTATGGAAGAGATAAAGAGAGAGGGAGGCGGGGGTACTATGGAAGAGAAAAAGAGAGAGGGAGGCGGGGGTACTATGAAAGAGAAAAGAGAGAGGGAGGCGGGGGTACTATGGAAGAGAGAGGAGGGAGGCGGGGGTACTATGGAAGAGAAAAAGAGAGAGGGAGGCGGGGGTACTATGGAAGAGAGAGGGAGGCGGGGGTACTATGGAAGAGAAAAAGAGAGAGGGAGGCGGGGGTACTATGGAAGAGAAAGAGAGGGAGGCGGAAAGAGAAAAAGAGAGAGGGAGGCGGACAGAGAAAAAGAGAGAGGGTGAACAGGAAAGTGTAAAAATGCAAAAGAACGATGGAGAAAAGCGAGATGGGGTGGGTACATAGGGTGAGCACAGCAAAGCAGGTAGCACCGTATAAAGCAAAAGGACGACGGAGAAAAGCGAGATGGGGTGGGTACATAGGGTGAGCACAGCAAAGCAGGTAGCACGGTATAAAGCAAAAGGACGACGGAGAAAAGCGAGATGGGGTGGGTACATAGGGTGAGCACAGCAAAGCAGGTAGCACCGTATAAAGCAAAAGGACGACGGAGAAAAGCGAGATGGGGTGGGTACATAGGGTGAGCACAGCAAAGCAGGTAGCACCGTATAAAGCAAAAGGACGACGGAGAAAAGCGAGATGGGGTGGGTGCATAGGGTGAGCACAGCAAAGCAGGTAGCACGGTATAAAGCAAAAGGACGACGGAGAAAAGCGAGATGGGGTGGGTGCATAGGGTGAGCACAGCAAAGCAGGTAGCACGGTATAAAGCAAAAGGACGACGGAGAAAAGCGAGATGGGGTGGGTGCATAGGGTGAGCACAGCAAAGCAGGTAGCACGGTATAAAGCAAAAGAGAACCGAGGACACAGACAGGGGGTTGACATCTGTAGTGTTAAACATTCGGGACTTTTCTGGTGTTGCACTGCCTCCGGGCATTGCCGCGTTCCAGGATCGTTCCCACCATCTTTATATCTGTAGAATGTCCCACATGTGTCTGTTCCAGACCGGAGGACGTTAAAGTCCCACAGAACCGGCTGGATTAAGTCCCTTGGTTTTTTTCTGGGTCGGTGTGGCCCACATCCAGATTTTCCTCGTATGCGATCGAGGCTGCTCTTTAAAGTGATGTCTCTTTTTCACGCATGAGGACATTTGTATGGGAGCAACACTTGGTCAAAATAGGCTTTCTTACCAGCTATAAGAGGGAAAACACGTGAAAACCGTGATTTTGACACGTGACGTACTGGGTCTTTAAGCAGGGTTTCATTGGACACCGACAGGGGTAAATTAAGGAAATCAATGCCTTGCCACGTGCTTTGCCTCCCCTCTCCAAACTTACCCCCTGGGCAACAAGAAAATACACTCTAGGATTAGAGCGACGCTGTTGACACTGCGACCCTTCAGGAAGGGGAACAAGTACGAAAGAAAGAAATACTGAGGGGGGGGGGGGGGGGGGGGGGGGATAAAGTTGCAGTCATTAAAAAGTAGTTTCAGTGAGTGTGATGATTTCGAAAAACCGTACAGGAAATGGGGTGTTGTTCAAAGCTGAAATTTGGTTTCTGCGAATTAATGCGAGTCCCATAATAGCTCTACGGTAATAGTATAGACATTAGGAACACTGTCTATAAGAGGTTATGTCTAATTAGACATTAACCCAACCAGAGAGAGAGAGAGAGAGAGAGAGAGAGAGAGAATGTGGATTATGAAGGCAAGTAGGCGAATGGTAGAGAGAGAGAGAGAGAGAGAGAGAGAGAGAGAGAGAGAGAGAGAGAGAGAGAGAGAGAGAGAGAGAGAGACGCCAATGGTGAGTCAGTGGTGTGGGGTTCTTTGAATGAACATCATTATACATTATACGACGTTTCTTTATGTCAAAAAACAAAACCCTTTCGCATGAAAACCACCGCAACATTGAAAAAGGAACAGTAATTATGTCTGATTCATACTCGTTTGTACAAGTTTATTTATTGTTGTGGGTTTTTTTTTAAGTGTTTGAAATTGAAAATTAAAAAACACTTCCCGCACGGCGAGATTCCGTGAACATCGTCATTATAAATGGAGACTGAGAAAGGCCTTCACTTTTGGATTGATTATCTGTATTGTTCAAATTTCGGGACATTACTGGTGTGTTGCACTGCCTCCGGGCATTGCCTCCAGGATCGTTCCCACCATCTTTATATCTACTAATGTCCCATATGTGTCTGTTCCAGACCGGAGGACGTTAAACAGATGTACCTTCATTTTTGGCACATTTAAATGTTAATAATCTAATTAGTTACTCAGTCGTTGCTTTCAGATGACTGGCGCCATCTTTTGGATTAAAGGGGTTCCTTTTCCCCATTTTTATTATATACGCATCTATCTGTATAGATTCAGTCGATTTTAGAACACATTTTGTCAATTCTCTCTCTCTCTCTCTCTCACTCTCCCTCACTCCCTCTCTCTCTCTCTCTCTCTCTCTCTCTCTCTCTCTCTCTCTCTCTCTCTCTCTCTCTCTCTCTCTCTCTCTCTCTCTCTCTCTCTCTCTCCTCTCTCTCTCTCTCTCTCTCTCTCTCTCTCTCTCTCTCTCTCTCTCTCTCTCTCTCTCTCTCTCTCTCTCTCTCTCTCTCTCTCTCTCTCTCTCTCTCCCCTCCCTCCTTTCCATACACACACTGGGGAATGAACACGCAAGTCCTCGCTACGGTTGTATGGGGAAAAAATTCTTAGGACCAAGTTTTAAAAGATACGAAAAAAGAAATACAAGCCAGTAGTGCGTATTTGCACACCCCCCCCCCTCCCACCCCACCCCCACCCGAGAAAAAAAAATCCCTTTCCCGGTCACGAGAGATCTTGCCCGGGAATAGACACGTATTATCTTGTGTGATGCTGAATTCAAATAGGAAAGTTGAAATTTGTTCTGAAGAAAGGAAAGAAGAAGGACTGACTGACTGAATGAATGGATTTTATTTATAGAGTGTAATAGAGTATTATTATTACTAGCGCAACTCCGAGTACCAGTAACGCCTAGTAACGGTAACGCATAGTAACGGTAACGCATAGTAACGGTAACGCCATGTACTGGTAACGCTGAGTACAGCAAATTTGAAGCGATTCGGTTAAGAAACGGCGGAGTCGTATAGCGCGCGCGTTTCTGAACCGATTCGCTTCCGGTTTGGTACACGGATCGTCACCGTCCCCGGTCATCATTCTGCCAAATGCGAAGGCAATCGGTCCAGAAACACCGGAGATACGGGCGCCGAGAGGCCGGCGGATGCGCGTTTCGCGCATTTGCCGAACCGCGCAAATGACACGGCCGCCTCGGTTGCCGTTGCCATCGCCCCGTTAGGGCTTACAGCAAATTTGAAGCGATTCGGTCGAAAAACGGCGGAGTTATAAGGCCCGTTTCGTGTTTCAGACACACACACAGACACACACACACACACACACACACACACACACACACACACACACACACACACACACACACACACACACACACACACGGACAGTTGGCTTTTTACTATATGATTATTATTATTATTATTATTAGTCCCCGAGCCGAAGGTTCGGGGAGCTATTGTTTTTGTCTGGTCCGTCCGTCCGGTGTCCGTCCGTCCGTCCGGCGTGCCTCCGTCCGTCCGGCGTGCCTCCGTCCGTCCGGCTATTCGTCTGTTTTTCTCAAAAACTATTCAGTCTATCATCATCAACTTTGGTATACTAATTTGCCAAGATGCAAGCTATCCACTGATGTATTTAGTTTTACATTAAGGTCAAGGTCGCGCCAGTTACGGAGTTCAAACCCCGAAACACATAATCGCTAATGTATCGCAAAGTTTTGCATGTATTTTCATGCAGTTTTTTTTCACATTTCTTGATGAATGGTCTATAACACAGTTGTCATGATTTTTTCTGTGCGCGCGTGTGCGCATGATCGCGCGCGCTCAAATCACGGGTCCGAACCCCAAGGCTATATATAAAAAAAACTATTCAGTTATGTGCTGTTTTGATGCCTTTTTATGTAGTTACGTGCTGTTTTGATGCGTTTTTATGTATGTGTACAGCCGACACATTCCGGTTTCGGAGTACCTTGGCGATGCTGCGAGGGGACTTTGCAGCCGCTCGACGTTGCACTTGTTATTATTATTATGATTAGGTACTTTATAGTCACAGAGGCGTCTCTGTGAAATTCGGGTTGCGCCCACCTGGAGAGGGCGTCGCAGCCAGAGGCGCGCCACCTTTTTTTTGGCATGCGATTTTTTGTGACTGATGAGGAAGGAAAAGGGAGGGGGTAAATTTTGACGAAATGACAACTTTTTCGTTGCCACTGGGTTTAACGTATGCTAAGTGCATGGGCACACGGGACCTCGGTTTATTGTCTCATCCTAAAGACTCCATGTTCAGGCCATAAGCCTAGTGTAAAGTGAGAGGAAAAGTTCCCTGTACCCAGGTTCGAACTCGGGTTTACTTGACACGAGGCGAACGCGATACCTCTGTGCCACTCTAAGCTATAAAGCAACAACATGATTTTTTACATCCAGCCCTCGAGAAAAAATACATATTTAAAAGTAGAAAATCGAAAAGGAAAATAAGCACAGACAAAGCAATACAAAGCATGCAAAATACAACCCTATATCGTAACATCAATAACAAAATCAAACCTAATATTATTATTGACTATACTCATTTTTAGCATTCAAACATGAAGTAATTAAATGCATACACACGGGAAAATAAAACCTAATCCTATTTTCACACTCATCGTTAACGTGCACAAATTGAGAAGTGCAGAAACACATGACAAAATCAACCCTAATCTTACTTTACATACTCATCTTTAAAATGTACTTATTTGAAAAGAAACACATGCACGTAATAGAGTCAAACATAGTATTACTTTACCTACTCGTTTTAACATGCACAATTTAAAATACATGTATCCATGGCAACATCAAACCTATTCCTACCTGACATTATTCATCTTTAGCATGCACACATTAAGAGTTAAGCGCACACACATGCCAAAAAGCAGACCTAGTCATATTGTTTTGGCATGTGGATGCACATATTGAATGCATACACTTGACGAAATAAGCCTAAACCTACTTTATATACTTATCTTTAACATACACATAAGTAAAACTTAGCATATACTCATCACAAAATCAAGACTAATCCTACTTTACATATTCATCTTTAACATGCACAATTTAAACCGATACACATGATAAAATCAAGCCTAAGCCCACTTTGCATACTAATCTTTAAGATGCACAAATCTCAAATGTAAGCACATACACATGACAAGAGAGAGAGAGAGAGAGAGAGAGAGAGAGAGAGAGAGAGAGAGAGAGAGAGAGAGAGAGAGAGAGAGAGAGAGAGAGATAGAGAGATAGAGAGAGAGAGAGAGAGAGAGAGAGAGAGAGAGAGAGAGAGAGAGAGAGAGAGAGAGAGAGAGGCTGTAAGAGAGAGAACAATTGAACACAATTGAAAACAATTTTAATGTTTCAGGCCTCCGGCCTATAAGTGAGAGAGAGAGAGAGAGAGAGAGAGAGAGAGAGAGAGAGAGAGAGAGAGAGAGAGAGAGAGAGAGAGAGAGGGGGGGGAGAGAGAGAGAGAGAGAGAGAGAGAGAGAGAGAGAGAGAGAGAGAGAGAGAGAGAGAGAGAGAGAGAGAGAGAATAATTCTTATTGATATAGTTCTAGAATTGAGTAATAAATTTATTTTCTGAAGCAAAGAATGGTTGATCAAAGAAATGGTCGAACAGGCAAATGACTGAACAACAAATAAGTGCATGGGTGTGTGAATCGATGAATGGTGAACACACGAATTAATGCATAACTTCAAGGATAAAATAACAATGACACTCCCACACGTTCATGCGACCACGCCACACTTTCACATATTCAAATCTCATAACTATTATGTTTCACCTACATAAAGACAATCTTGTAAACGAACTCCACCGGTCGCGCGCGGGAAAAGTGATACAGTCTTTATTAATAAAAACAAACCAATTCATCATTCATCCAGTCTTTCTTATTTTTTCGGTCACAGTCTTGCAGCAGGTGGTATATGAAGAACCAAGCTAGAACGCTATTGGCCACTGCAACTATGGTTATTATCACCCTTGATGGCAAGAGGTAATCACTTGTTGGTCAGTATGCAAAAAGGGCATTCACTCTTGCAAAGGGCAGCCATTCAGTGGCCTCAAATAGGGCTATTGGCGAGAGTTATTCCCTTGTTTGGTCAGTACTCAAGCATCTTCCCCCACCCACCAAGGGCATTCACTCTTTCAAAATGCGGTCGTTGCAGTGGCCAACATTGTGGTGTGGAGTATTAGTGTTCAGAAGAAATATGGTGCATACATTTGAGTAAGCCTCTTCTATCTCTCAGCTTAGTTGACCAGTTGCCGTTATGTATGCTAGTCAGTCGTTTCCGACTATGACTACCAGATAGCAGAGAGGGCAGATGCTATTCTGGCTGGCTGGGCTAGAATTTGTTTATAGTGCAGATGCCTTGCCCAGGGTACATCCCCACTCTCTCGACCAAAGGGATGTAAGGATAGCTGGCGTTAGGGAAGGTCCCCAAAGGCCAAACCATCCCTTTGGCTGCAGCACTAGAGCCGGTGCAAATGCTCCCCTCGTTTGAGAGTCATAGTTGCAGTTATACTAATTTTGTCCAGCATACGCCCATCAATTCAAACAAACGTGATATGCGACTGTGTG
>CM065693.1:21768007-21770507 GCA_017654935.2 Phymorhynchus buccinoides
AAGGCATCGCCCCATTAGGAAGGGTGTGTGTCAACATTATAAAAAAGCGGTTTATCAATACATCAATAATTAGCAACAATACAATACTTATGACAAAGCAACACTTCTAATCTTAACCCTTTCACCGCCAATGTCGCATTTTTGCACCACAATGATTTAACACTCGTGTCATTAAAACTCTTGAATCAGGGTCTATTATTCAATAATATTGTGCTCCTAAATTTGGGCAGTAAGGATTGACCCTATTCTAAATGTGTCACAGACAAATCGCACAATATTGCAGAAGAAATATTTATGTAACCAAAATACATTTTATGGAAACGTTTGGTTCAAAGATGGCTGGCGGTGAAAGGGTTTATACAAATCTCGTCAAAGGGTTTATACAGCAACCCCTCAGGCTATCATCAGGATTCTCTCCCTTTCCCTCCAGTCTTTTGCTTCTCTCTATCACGCTTTCCTCGTCTGGCAACGTTAGCTTACCTGGTGTGTTTGTTTGCCTGTCTGCTAGGCTTTATACAAATATATAGACAGTTTATGAATCGTGTTCTCATTTCTACTAGACATCAATAGACTAAGCTTAAATAAACTGGGATTTCTGTAAAATTTCGGTGCTATCAATTCTTTTCTCAACTCATTAAAATAATGGGCAAGCAAGTACAAAATGTAACTCATTGTCCTGATTTTCCTTGCAAAGAGGGCATGTTAAATTTTGAATGTCAGCGTATCGCTTTGAATGGAGAGAGAGAGAGAGAGAGAGAGAGAGAGAGAGAGAGAGAGAGAGAGAGAGAGAGAGAGAGAGAGAGAGAGAGAGAGAGAGAGAGAGAGAGAGAGAGAGAGAGAGAGAGAGTGTGTGTGTGTGTGTGTGTGTGTGTGTGTGTGTGTGTGTGTGTGTGTGTGTGTGTGTGTGTGTGTGTGTGTATGTATGTGTGTGTGTGTTGTACGGTTGCTGAAGCTATTTCGGTGTGGTGGTTGATGAGAGTTGGACGTCAGGAACAGCAACCCCTCAGGCTATCATCAGGATTCTCTCCCTTTCCCTCCAGTCTTTTGCTTCTCTCTATCACGCTTTCCTCGTCTGGCAACGTTAGCTTACCTGGTGTGTTTGTTTGCCTGTCTGCTAGCCTGCTAGCCTGCCTCTCTCTCTCTCTCTCTCTCTCTCTCTCTCTCTCTCTCTCTCTCTCTCTCTCTCTCTCTCTCTCTCTCTCTCTCTCTCTCTCTCTCTCTCTCTCTCTCTCTCTCTCTCCCCTCTATCCACCCCCCCCGAGAGTCTCTCTCTCTCTCTCTCTCCCCCCTCTCTCTCTCTCTCTCTCTCTCTCTCTCTCTCTCTCTCTCTCTCTCTCTCTCTCTCTCTCTCTCTCTCTCTCCTCTCTCTCTCTCTCTCTCTCTCTCTCTCTCTATTATGTTATGCTTCTGTGTATTCATATCTTTCTTTGTTTGTGTGTGTGTGTGTGTGTCAACATTGCGTTTTCAAGGTGTGGTGAACATGTGCGTGCGTGCGTGCGTGCGTGCATGTGTGTGTGTGTGTGTGTGTGTGTGTGTGTGTGTGTGTGTGTGTGTGTGTGTGTGTGTGTGTGTGTGTGTGTGTGCAGTATGTGCGTGTGTGTCTTCTGCGGGTGCGTTTATGTGGATATTGTGATGTAGTGCCAGCGCCTGTCAGCCATCTCATACTCAATGTCACACTTTCCCCTCTTCTTAAAATTGTATTCCATTCATTGTGCTAGTCAATATCGCATCGCAGCACCTCTTCCTCCTCCTCCTCCTCCTCCTCCTCCTCCTCCTCCTCCTCCTCCTCCTCCTCTTCTGCGGGTGCATGTTTATGTGGATATTGTGATGTAGTTCCAGCACCTGTCACCAATCGCACCGTCAATGTCACACTTTCCCCTCTTCTTAACATTATATTACATTCATTGTGCTAGTCAATATCGCATCGCAGCACCTCTTCCTCCTTCTCCTCCTCCTCCTCCTCCTCCCCCTCCTCCTCCCTCCCCCTCCCCCTCCTCCTCCCCCTCGATGTTCCCCTCTCCTCCCCCCCCCTCCTCCTCCTCCTCCTCCCCCTCCCCCTCCCCCTCCCCCCTCCTCCTCCCTCCCTCCTCCCTTCTTCTTGTTCTTCTCCTCCTCCTCCTCTTCCTTCTTCTTCTTTGTCTTCCTCCTTTTCCTCTTTCTCCTCCAGCTCCTTATCCTTCTGGTCTTCGTCCTAGTGTTGTCCTCTTCCTCCTCCTCCTTCTCCTTCCTTCTTCTTCTTTCCTTACGTGAACATTAAGAAGAATCGCAACAAACAAGCAAAAGCCCTTTCAAAATGTCTGTCATTTTCCAAGTGACGAAACGTAATGAGCACCCCAGCCTCTGTCATCAGAACTAGCCCCTGGCTTACTGTCTAAACAAAGCTGAGGGCACCCTCTGATCACGTTTAGCCATAGAAAATGGGCAGCTTTGCCGACTCTGTGAGAGTATATGTATTGCCCAAAATGGCAACTTGAAGTCAACCCAGTTAAAACTAAAGTAG
>CM065693.1:21775507-21780507 GCA_017654935.2 Phymorhynchus buccinoides
CCTCACATTCTTACCTCCCAAGTCTTTGGTAAGTATTTGCACTTATCTCTGGCTAACTGACTTAGCCCTCTTCGCCCCAATGGACAGTAATGTGATGCCGTTACACACGCACACGCACACACGCACGCACGCGCGCGCACACGCACACACACACACACACACACACACACACACGCACGCACACACGCACACACGCTCGCACACGCACGCGCGCACACACACACACGCACACGCACACACACACACACACACACACACACACACACGCGCACACACACACACACACACACTAAAGTTACGCCCCTTTGCGTCTCCTTAAGAACAATAACAAAGAAGAAATTTCAAAGAACAATAACTCAGGAGAACTTCTAGGCAAATGCAAAGAACAGTAATTCTGGAGATCGCGTGTTATTCCATACCTCCCCCATTTCTCTACTCGCTGTCACTAGTATACTTGTTTGGTTTCTTCACTCTCATCCTTGTCGCTATCTTAATCTTTGAAGCACAAATAAATTAACTAAGTAAATAACAAAGCAAGTAAAAGAAGTGAGTAGAAAATGGACTACCTTGTTCGACGAAGATTATGAGCGAGAGATTGATTTACTAAGCAATTAACTAACTTATTAACTAAGTAGCCATCGAACTAAGTAACTAAGTAGATGTATTACTTACTGTTTGACTGACTGAGGGTCTATGAAGTTTTCTAACAAACAAACAAACAAAGGAGCAAATTAACTAAACAGAACTAAGTATTTCACTAACTGACGGACTGTTTAACTAAAAATATCAACGTTTAGTTGTTTATAATCGCTCATCTGCATCCCACGTCATTTGAATTAGGAATATGAAAGTGAAGGGGGGTGAGGGGAGGAGAATTGAAATACACTGACCAATACCAAAATAAAATAAAAACGACTTATTGTGCTGACATGTTTGTGGTAGAGAAGGATTGTTTTTGAGGGAGGCAAAAGGCTAGGTTGGACAAGTGGGTTAGAAATGGGGCAGTAAAAGGGGGCATGCACTATGATTTGAAAAGCGGATTAAGTGACAGAAACTCGTAACATACAAGTATTGCTTTCATATCGCCGATTTACAAGTTACATGCCTTTGTTTGTCCCCTCTTCTGAGTGTCCATGCTTAATTGTGCGCGATTCCCTTAAGCAAACAAATTAATGACTGTCTCTCTGTAACGGTGGATCTCTCTCTCTCTCTCTCTCTCTCTCTCTCTCTCTCTCTCTCTCTCTCTCTCTCTCTCTCTCTCTCTCTCTCTCTCTCTCTCTCTCTCTCTCTCTCTCTCTCTTGTATGTTCGCTTATAATGGAGTTATTTGCATATTATTTGTTGTCATTGTTGTTTTTCCTTTTGTAACCCCCTCCCCTCTGACATGGACAGAAGGCCTGGATCAGTAAGCTTTGTGAATTGTGTGGATCTCTCTCTCTCTCTCTCTCTCTCTCTCTCTCTCTCTCTCTCTCTCTCTCTCTCTCTCTCTCTCTCTCTCTCTCTCTCTCTCTCTCTCTCTCTCTCTCCCTCTCTCTCTCTCTCTCTCTCTCTCTCTCTCTCTCTCTCTCTCTCTCTCTCTCTCTCTCTCTCTCTCTCTCTCTCCTATCTCTCCCCCTCCTTGTGACTGTCTGTGTAGGCGCGCGGTAAAGAGGGTGCATAACTTGTGTAATGCAAAGCGACGCAAAGCAATGGCAGAAAACTTCTTATACTTTTCTACTTTTCTTACCCTTCCTACCCCACTGAAGCCTCACACCAGCGAGGATTTTCCCCTTCTGGAACAGAATCTTAGCTGGCACTCATAATACAGGTCATTCCTCTGACTTTGCACACTCTGTCTCTGTGACATATTCAAGGACGCGTGGTGTACCTATGACGCTGCGATCGTGCGCTCGCAATGTTCCAGAAGATTAACGGCTGTCATTTTATCAGGATGCCCCATCCGATTTCAAGAAGTCTGGGCCATCGTTTGGATGTCACCTTCTGACTGGCATGTCCCAACCTGCATGACTATTCACATCCATTGGGGTTTGAACTACAATTACCCCCCGTGGGGATACCGGGGAGTCTTTTGTATAAATAGTTCCCCCACCTTCTGGAATTTCTGTGCTTGTAACTTCCTCTAATCTATCATTCTCTTTGACTATGCCTTTTCCCTTTGCTTACTGTCATCTACTATCTTTCTGTCTTGCCGGTCCATTCTCCTGGCTTTTTGCACGAAACACTTTCAAAAACATTTCCTCCAGCCGAAGTCGGACTTGCTTGACCTAACTATTTCTTAGTTAAGCGCATAACGGCAGCCTGACGCATCTGCGCTCATAATAGACAGGGAACTGTCTGAGCGATCAAAGAAGAAGAACAACAACAAGTATCGATATAATGTTAAAAAAGAAAATAGTGCAATGTTTGCTGATCTTGCATGAGTCAATCTTGAAGGTCTTGGTTTTTGTTTTCGTAACTTGTCGGTATTTTGTCCGGTATCCCCACGGGAGGGTGGGGGTGGGGGGTGTTTTCCTCTTTAATAATAATATGAATAAAACCATCCCCTGTCCCTCATCTCTCTCCTCCCTCTCCCTCGCACGCTCTCTCCATCCCCCCTATCTCTCAAAGAGAACGAGGAAGCTATTATACGAAGCTCTCTCTCTCTCTCTCTCTCTCTCTCTCTCTCTCTCTCTCTCTCTCTCTCTCTCTCTCTCTCTCTCTCTCTCTCTCTCTCTCTCTCTCTCTCTCTCTCTCTCTCTCTCTCTCTCTTTGGGCCTCTCTTTCTCTCTTACACACACAAACGCATATGCAGAGAGAAGGGGGACGGGGGGGGGCGGGGGGGGGGGGGGGTTTTATAGAGAGAGAGAGAGGGAGAGGGAGATCTATCACCGAATTTAGACTGCAGATCCCTGTCTGGCTTAAGCGGTCATCCAAACACACGGCAGAGCCTGGAAATAACCTGCCACAGAGGAAGCTATCCGTGCACCAGACAGCCACTCATTTTCCTTTCCCATCTTCTTGTTTTTAAATAACCGTTTTCCCACAACAACACCACTGTCTTCACTTAACCCTTTCACCGCCAATAGTCGCATTTTAGCACCACAGTGACTTAACTTCTGTGTCACTAAAAGGCATCAAATTGGGGTACGGGTCTATTATCCAAAGACCCTATTGTCTTAGTTTTGGGAAGTAAGGATAGACCTTATTTTATAAGTGTCATAGAAGAATCCCCGATACTGCAGATGGATTTTGTTCTTTACCCAGGTAAATGTAATGGAATTGTTTTAGCTGAAATATGGCTGGCGGTGAAAGGGTTAAACCGGAGCACCCTCAGGGGGTCGATCCACACGTCCAAGCGTACGTCTATCACAACAGTGGCGACGTCTATGAAGCATGATTCTAATGAAATACTACTGTCTACATGAATCTGATGAAGAAACCCTATAAATAGTATTTCGGATGAGACAATAAACCGAGGTCCCGTGTGCCCGTGCACTTAGCACACGCTAAACTTAACCCAGTGGCAACGAAAAAGTTGTCATTTGGTCAACATTTAAACCCCCCCTCATCAGTCACACAAAACTCGCATGCACAAACAAAAATAAGTTGGGTGGCGCGCCTCTGGCTGCGACGCGCTCTCCATGTGGGAGCAACCCGAATTTCACAGAGACGCCTCTGTGACTGTAAAGTACCTAATACCTAATACCTAATACCTATTGATTTCGTTCACTACATTCATATAGACCCCAATACACGAATGTGATAATACAATATCTGGTATAGAAATGCATATATTCCATCAGATTCGTGCATAGCGGACTGTAAAGGTACAGATGCGCCCCCCCCCCTCCCCCCTTCCTACATTTCTCGGTTGTTTCCATTCCTCCGTTCTTGCCTTTCTTACTGCAGATTGAGTACTTCATCCTCTATCATTTGCTATATTTAACACTAATTTTCATCCATTTACATAATGAAACACATGCATTCAATAATAGTAGAAGATAAAGGCAAGACGGACAAAACGCAATGAACCAGGACTGTGACAAATGCCGCGGTGTACTGCACTACTTAGGGGGGGGGGGGGGGGGGGGGGGGTCCTGTTAGATAATGGCCTTTATCATGACTGCGATTGATTATTCAAGAAAGATAATTAGCTGAAAAGGTTAACAAAATACAGCTTAATGTTTCGTAAGAAAGGCAAGTGTGAAAATACTTTGAGAGCCGAGAGATGTAGGGGGGGGAGGGGGTTGGGGGGGGGGGGGGGGGTACAAACATAGTAAACGAAGCGAATAGGGTTTCATCAGATTCAGTTATTCAATTGTACTTCATCAGATTCACGCCTCACAGATGTCGCAGTTGGATAGTCGTACGACTGCATTTGGACGTGTGTATCAGCCCCTTTAATAAGTCGTATTTGTGTTAAACGCTGATTGAATCTTTCCTGGTGACAGTTCTGAGGTGACCATGACCATGGTTGTTGACAGGACTATAAACGACTGATTAAACTGTAAGCCCCATGCCTGTCCGTCCACCCATGTACGTGTTCGCATTATAATGTATCTGTCCCTCTTACCTTCAGAACCTCCACCCCCTCCAATCTTCAGCGTGTGGTGAAGGGGCGGGTTGGAGAGGAACCTCGTTCAAAAAACGTTTTCATTGTCCTTGGCCCACAAAGTAGAACAAGCAGTATACTTTTGATTTTCTGTCTTTCTGTGGATCCGTTTTGATAAAACGAAACACTGTCACTTGACGTTTCTGTTAGATCAATAAGGTAATCGATGCAGTCATTCCAGTGCAGTAGGGATTGTCTGTCGACGTTCTGCAGAATAACTAAACTTTCATGAAAAATGTTAATGAGCAACTTAGGATGCGCATTTTACCGCCAGGGTCAGTCAAACCAGTAGCCCTTGGCGGTCAAATAATCGTCCTAAGTTGACCATCATAGGAACATCTTAGCTAAAAATAGTAAACGCTAAAATTGTAAGCTACCCCCCTTTATCGCTATGCATCCAATGAAGAGCT
>CM065693.1:21785507-21790507 GCA_017654935.2 Phymorhynchus buccinoides
TTCTAATTTGCATGCAACCAGTCTCCCCCTTTTCTACTTTGCATGCAATCAGTCTATCCCTCTTTTTTCCTGTGCGCGCAACCGAGGAGCAGAATGAAGAAGCCAGAGGAGCCAGTGGATGACAGTGTAGTCGTGGGCAGGCAATTTCTCACAGGCTTAGGTGTCTATCTACCCTTCAGATTCTCCCCTCAATTCTGGGCAAATCTCATGCTGTTTGCCTGCAGCTTAGCCCCGTGTCTGGCCCATTTTCACTTCTTTTTTTAAGCAAAGGGGTTGGGGTTGGGGGGGGAGGGGGGGGGGGGGGGGGGGGGCTGTGGTCATCTTCGTGTTCTTTACCGCCTTTCCTATTCGTGCCCCCGATTCTGTAAGTAAAGGGGGAAAAACTTGAGCCGTAATGAATGTGTGTGTGTGTGTGTGTGTGTGTGTGTGTGTGTGTGTGTGTGTGTGTGTGTGTGCGCGTGTTCGTTTGTGCGTGCGTGCGTGTGTATGTGTGTGTGTATGTGTGTCTGTCTGTCTGTCTCTGTGTCTGCCTGTGTCTGTCTGTCTGTCTCTGTGTGTGTGCGCATGCATGTGTATGGTGGGAAAAAAGAGCAACGCATGTTAAGCGTGACAGAGTGTCACGTAATCATTATAACTTTTTTGAACATTAACTGTTCTACGCTCATAGATTCGGATGATGCATGAAAGCCCTGTGGTTATTATCGGGCATTTAATCCCTATTTATCTGTTTGACATTACGTCAAAAATAAACTGCATTTTTTACGAATATAAGTATTTTAAAGAAACTGCCAATACTGCACCAGTCAACGAGCGAATTATGATCTCCTATATGTTACAGTGTATGTATGTATATACCTAAACAATGTCTTTTTTGTCTTCTCAAAGCCAGGGCAACTATCGCAATAGCAACATTGCATCATGTCATGAATTTGAATATGATTTATAGAAAAGCATCTCATCATGATTCATGATGAGATACTTTTCTATAAATCATATTCAAATTCATTTTGTTTTACAGCGAAAGGAACACAGATTTGTACTTTTTGCAAATTAACACATCATGTAGTGTAATTTCTGGAGAAATTCTGGCAGTCATACGTAAACATTCGATGTTTTTTCCCCTGAAATATGAGATGTCAAACTTACGCAACTTTATAGGATTATTCTTGAAGTCATTGACGGTTCGTGAAACAAGCGCGTCCACTTCATATAAACTTGATGAAAGATGAAAAATAAACAGTATTATGGCACGGCCATGTCAAAATTCTATATTTACTAATATCATACTCGCTTCGCATTGATCGATTCGCTCACATACCAACCACATAATGGGAACGTACCAACCCCCCCCCCCCCCTTGGTGTTCTTTGAACTGGACTGGTAGGTATGGTAGGTAGAGAGCTGGTAGATCGTAATGATGTGCACAGAACGGCTGAAGGGTTTCACTCACGTGCAGCACAGCTAAAGAGAGGTTGTGTGGCCCACGGCAAGAAATGTGAAGAGTTTTGTGACCTACGGAGATTGGGACTTAGTGGCTGGAATGGCTTAATAATAACCAGCGTACGAGGGGCTGAAAGAGGGTAGGAGTGGAGGAGGAGGGGGGGGGGGTCTAGCAATACACACAAAATGGTTGGAGAGTGGATGGATACTGGAAAGCCTTAAACATACACTGACGCACCACGATTAAGTCCCTTGGGGCTTTTTCTGGGTAACTGTGACCCACATACAGATGTCCCCAACTTCAAATTGAGGTTGCTCTTTAAAATGATGTTTAAATTTGAATTTGGGGGCATTTGTATGGGAGTGAGACCTGGTGAAAACAAGATTTATTTCCAGCTATAAGAGGGAAGACGCGTGAAACTCGTGATTTGTACACGTGATCTGGTGGGTCTTTAAAATGACATGCAGAAGGTGGGTGGAAAGGAGATGGAGACTGGGAGGGGGTGGCTGTAATGAGAGCAGGAGAAACTAGGGAGACCTTGATGCTATTTTCTGGACCTTAATTTGAAGCGTGAGGTCTTTAAGGTACAGCAAGCGCCACATTTGATCGGCTGAACGTGTGAAATGCCTTCTGACTATGTTAACCATTATCACTGCTTAGAAAGGCAGAGACGAACAGACGAAATGGACGACATTATCTCAAACATCAAAAAGGCATGGAAACGCGAAATAAACTATAGTATTATGTAAAATAAAAGAAGAAAGGGCAAGGAGAAATAAAATAATGTGCAGAAGGGCTAAAAGGCATGGAAGCAGAACTTAATACTTCTGTTATTTGGGACATAAATTTATAATACATATATAGACTGTTGGCATAGTGTGGTGAGAGGCGAGGTAGGACGATCAGAAAGAAGGAACAAGTGTTGCTTTTAATGAGGCCTTTCCCCCCCTTACAGTGCCTGTAGGCTGTATTTGTGTTTACCTCTGTGTTTAACTGATTGACTCTGTCCGTCTCTCTCTCTCTCTCTCTCTCTCTCTCTCTCTCTCTCTCTCTCTCTCTCTCTCTTCTCTCTCTCTCTCTCATCTCTCTCTCTCTCTCTCTCTCATCTCTCTCTCTCTCTCTCTCTCTCTCTCTCTCTCTCCCTATCTCTATCTCTGTCTGCTCTCTCTCTCTCTCTCTCTCTCTCTCTCTCTCTCTCTCTCTCTCTCTCTCTCTCTCTCTCTCTCTCTCTCCCTATCTCTCTCTCTCTCTCTCCTCTCTCTCTCCATCCTCCCCTCCACCCCCCTCTCTCTCTCCCTCAGTGTTTAAAAAACATCATTTTACGTAAGGAGTGAAGCGATTGTGAAAACGAATGAAAAATGGTGCTTTACGTCCTCTCGGTCTGGAACAGACACATATGGGACATTTGTAAATACAAAGATGGTGGGAACGATACTGGAAGCAATGCCTGGAGGCAGTGCAACACCAGTAATGTCCCGATTTTTTTAACAATACAGATAAGTGTAGCAGTAACCACGCCTCAGTTAAACCTCATCGGCTATGGTACCGCCACAAGTAGATCGAGTATAGATTAAAAATTGTGAAAACAATTGAACAGTTTATCTTTAAGCTATTCAACTACTCGACATTATTTCGTTGTTTGGTTACAAGGGATCAAAATTGAATAATTCCATTCCGTTAATAATAGTTCCGTTGTGAGGCACTGAAAGTGTTATGTTTAGACTAAGAGATAAAATAATCCCATTCTGTGTATTTTTTTAAAGCAGCATACTATGTTGTTACGACAGATTGAGTGAGAAACTAATCCATTCTGTTGCATAGCATACACTCATCTCACGCCATGCTGCCATGGACTTCCTTCCTACCTTCATACAACTTTAATGGAAGAGTTTGCATCCTGTGAGAGCAATTAGCTTTCAGCTGTAACGGTAAATTATTGATTGTGTTTCACACACACACACACACAGAGAGAGAGAGAGAGAGAGAGAGAGAGAGAAGAGAGAGAGAGAGAGAGAGAGAGAGAGAGAGACTGAAAGAAAGAAGGCTGCAGAAATAGAGAGAGAGGGGGAGATGGGCAGACAGGACAAACAGACATATGAGAGAGAGACAGAGAGGGAGAGAGAGAGAGAGAGAGAGAGAGAGAGAGAGAGAGAGAGAGAGAGAGAGAAGGTTGCAGAGATAGAGAGAGGGGGGAGGCTGACAGACAGACATAGAGAGAGAGAGAGAGAGAGAGAGAGAGAGAGAGAGAGAGAGAGAGAGAGAGAGAGAGAGAGAGAGAGAGAGAAGAGAGAGAGAGAGAGTTGTACCTGTGTGCGCATACGTGTCTATGAGTGCGGGCGTTTGCATGGTAAAGGTCAAGATGTGCCACCCCCCAACATTTCTCGGTTAATTGAATTTTTCCGGTTTTGCCTTGCTTACCATACATAAAGCTGTATTTTAGGAACATGTTTAGCTAATAACCTTTTTGGAATACTAACCCTAGCCCTAACCCTAGCCCTAACCCTAACCCTACCCCCCACCCTATAAGACAGAAAAACGCAACGAACCACAACTTGCCAGTTGTTCTCGCGTTGTGTGCTCCTGCGCGTTTGTGGGTTTTGTGCGTTCCCGCGTGCGTGCATGTCTGTGATCATGAAAATGTAATTGAAGAGTCCACACCTGGTGCAACGGACTTTGGCTCCGAGCATGCAGTGTTGTCACTTGCATCAGTCACTGAAAACGATGTAGAGAGAGAGAGAGGGATTGACATAAGGGCATAGAGACAAAGACGGAAAGACAGAGCGAGAGAGGCAGAGAGAACTGTGCAGGCTACGTGGGTTATGAGCTAAAAATATATTGCGATAAAAAATAAAATAACTGCGCGATTTCAAAATAACATAAAACTGAGAAATAAAATTGTTGTTCGAGAACATAATATTTAAACAAAAAATATATTAAAATATATTGTTTGTTTTCTTTTCACACCAATTTCTTTGCAAACAGGTGCTTTAAAGCAGGAAAAAGTCTGTTCTTTTTCTGCTTGTCAGTGTGTGTTTTGGTCTGTCTTTCTGTCTGTCTGCTTGCCTCCTGTCAGTTGTTCTATGTGTGTACGTGTCCATAGTGTGTAAAACAAGCTATTCATTCTGCTCCTCGGTTGCGCGCACAGGAAAAAAGAGGGATATACTGATTGCATGCAAAGTAGAAAAGGGGGAGACTGGTTGCATGCAAATTAGAAAAGGGGGAGACTGGTTGCATGCAAAGTAGAAAAGGGGGAGACTGGTTGCATGCAAATTAGAAGAGGGGGAGACTGGTTGCATGCAAAGTAGAAAAGGGGGAGACTGGTTGCATGCAAAGTAGAAAAGGGGGAGACTGGTTGCATGTAAATTATAAAAGGGGGAGACTGGTTGCATGCAAAGGAGAAAATGGAGGCTGGTTGCATGCAAAGGCGAAAAGCGGGAGACTGGTTGCATGCAAATTAGAAGAGGGGGAGACTGGTTGCATGCAAATTAGAAAAAGGGGGAGACTGGTTGCATGCAAAGGAGAAAGGGGGAACACACACACATCTAAACTTCAAATTCAT
>CM065693.1:21793007-21795507 GCA_017654935.2 Phymorhynchus buccinoides
TTGAGGTGGACACAGGACTAGGGTTGGGGTGGAAACAGGACTAGGGTTGGGGTGGAAACAGGACTAGGGCTGGGGTGGAAACAGGACTAGGGCTGGGGTGGAAACAGGACTAGGGTTGGGGTGGAAACAGGACTAGGGCTGGGGTGGAAACAGGACTAGGGCTGGGGTGGAAACAGGACTAGGGTTGGGGTGGAAACAGGACTAGGGTTGGGGTGGAAACAGGACTAGGGTTGGGGTGGAAACAGGACTAGGGCTGGGGTGGAAACAGGACTAGGGTTGGGGTGGAAACAGGACTAGGGCTGGGGTGAAAACAGGACTAGGGCTGGGGTGGAAACAGGACTAGGGTTGGGGTGGAAACAGGACTAGGGCTGGGGTGGAAACAGGACTAGGGCTGGGGTGGAAACAGGACTAGGGCTGGGGTGGAAACAGGACTAGGGCTGGGGTGAAAACAGGACTAGGGCTGGGGTGGAAACAGGACTAGGGCTGGGGTGGAAACAGGACTAGGGCAGGGGTGAAAACAGGACTAGGGCTGGGGTGGAAACAGGACTAGGGCTGGGGTGGAAACAGGACTAGGGCTGGGGTGGAAACAGGACTAGGGCTGGGGTGGAAACAGGACTAGGGTTGGGGTGGAAACAGGACTAGGGTTGGGGTGAAAACAGGACTAGGGCTGGGGTGGAAACAGGACTAGGGTTGGGGTGGAAACAGGACTAGGGCTGGGGTGGAAACAAGACTTTCTTGTTTCAGCAGCTCGACAGTACGGTGTCCTGATACTTTCTCGGGTACACTTCCTTTCTCAAATCTGGCATGGGTGCTCAGAGAACTGCACTCATAAAGGCTCTCTTACACTATCAGATTTGGTCAAGAAACATTTGGTCCAAAAAAAGCTTTGAGTTCCCCGCTAAACAGAACTTTTTCCGTGCATTTTTTCGTTAACGGTCCAGTGAGTATTTGGCCAGCAATTTTGTGGACAGAAACGGTTTGGAGTTTACCACTACTGAGGCTAATCTGGGCATTTGTTTTTGGTGAAATGAAGTTTCAGTTGTGGGGAACTAACAGTCTATGTATTACCAAGCTGGACACTCTAGAAGATGTTTAAGAATCATATCATTGCAGATTAAAGCCGTGTACACACATAAACGGATATTCCACGCGGAAACCCGTGCGCAACCCATAAATAAGTGAAACAAAGAAGGGAAAAGATTTGCGCACGTGTCCGCATTTCCCCTATATGCGTAAACTTGTCTCCTTCTTTCTTCCACTTATTTAGGGTTTTCCGTACGGAACTTACGCGTCTAATGTGAACCCGGCCTATATCTTCTCTTCCTTGTCTGTGTTTCTACCGCAGTCTATGGAAGAAATTGTTAAAATTTCTTTTAGTCGCTGATTCCATTATTTCTTTCATATTGTTTTGCTGACGAACAACGGAGCGGACTGAACATTTCGTTAACGTTAGTTGTGTGTCAAAACACGGACGTATTAATAAACTATATGGTTGTTGTTTAGAATGTGAGGATGAGACAAGATTTGACCTTTTTCAGACTGGGTGTCTGGGTCATATCTCTCTCTATACATATATCTAGGCTTTGGGTGTTACTTGCCTAACGGTTTTTGTCTTCTTTCTCTGTCTTCTGTATGCCTAACTACTTTCCTTGTTTCATATATATATATATCTGTATTGTTAAAACATCGGGACTTTGCTGGTGTTGCACTGCCTCTGGGCATTGCCTCCAGGATCGTCCCCACCGTCTTTATATCTACTAATGTCCCATATGTGTCTGTTCCAGACCGGAGGACGTTAACCAGATTTTCCTTTGATGTCAATAATATTATAGGTGAACAGGATTACACGCAAGTGTGTTAATATCATTATTGCTTATCATATTTATTGTGAATGGATATTAGTCCTTTTTTTTAATTTTTAAACTGGTGAAAAATTAGCTAAATATTATAGTTTTAGACTAATGAAAATATATTTAATACTCCATGTTGTTGTTGTTGTTGTTTACTAATAAGAACGTACTTTACATTCCTTAGTCTATTAGCATGATATTGTTTAATGTTTAGGTACTTATCATACAGTTTGATGTTGAAATTGATATTATGAAACGGCTTTGAAATGGAGGCTATATATGTAGCGGAATGACTCATGAGCCGTAGTTAATAGAATTGTGTAATACTTTGTACGGTTATTAGAATTGTTTAATAATATATGTTTTCTTGTAATATCAAAACTCCTTTGCGCAATTTTCAGCACGTTAGCTCTGACATTTGGCCTTTTTGTCAAATGTTACTGGAAAGTGAACCTTTTGGCTTCTGGTACTGGAGAGAGAGAGAGAGAGAGAGAGAGAGAGAGAGAGAGAGAGAAGAGAGAGAGAGAGAGAGAGAGAGAGAGAGAGAGAGAAGGACGAGAGAGAGAGTGAGAGAGAGAGAGAGAGAGAGAGAGAAGAGAGAGAGAGCGAGAGAGAGAGGAAGAGAGAGAGAGAGAGAGAGGAGAGAGAGA
>CM065693.1:21805507-21808007 GCA_017654935.2 Phymorhynchus buccinoides
TATTATGCATGCTCGTGTGTTGTATGTGTCTGCGTGCGCGCGCGTGTGCGTGCGTGTGTGTGTGTGTGTGTGTGTGTGTGTGTGGTGTGTGTGTGTGTGTGTGTGTGTGCGTGCGTGCGGTTGTGCGTGCGTGTGCGTGCGTGCGTGTGTGTGTGTGTGTGTGTGTGTGTGTGTGTGTGTGTGTGTGTGGTGCTTTGCGTGTGTGTGGTCCATTCGTTCTATCACTCGTGTCATTCATTCCTCTTGTTTCACATACTTGCACTTTAAATGATATTAAGAGAATGAAAGAGAAAAACAGGAAGGGGGGGGGGGGGGGTACAAAGGCGATGACAAAGTAATTCAACATAGTAGGGACATGAGATGTGGAGAATAGGTGTGCGGATATCCGAGGGAGTGAGGGGAGGAGGGAAGATGACGAAGATGGTGCGTAGCATGTGAGAGAGAGAGAGAGAGAGAGAGAGAGAGAGAGAGAGAGAGAGAGAGAGAGAGAGAGAGAGATGACTCAAGACTACTGAAAAACTTTACTTAGGAGAGAGAGAGAGAGAGAGAGAGTCCTTCTTCAGAGAGAGAGAGAGAGAGAGAGAGAGAGAGAGAGATACTCAAGACTGAAAAAAGCTTTACTTAAGGAGAGAGATAGAGAGAGAGAGAGAGAGAGAGAGAGAGAGAGAGAGAGAGAGAGAGAGAGAGAGAGAGAGGGAGAGAGAGAGAGAGAGAGAGAGAGAGAGAGAGGGGGGGGGTGGAGAGATGAAAAATGAAATGAAAAATATATTTTATTTCGGCCATGGCCGCTAATGAAGGGGAGCGTTATACAAAGTAACAAACAAATGGAATAAATTAAATAATCTGACATAATTGGTACAAGATTAGCACCGAAAGTGCATTATAAACATAATGTATCTCTAATCTTAAAAACTGGATACAGAAACACGCTGAACCTTTTATTTTACTAAGTTTTCATTGTTTGGGGACAGTAAAATACTCAAACGAAAGAGACGTAGCTGCTTATAATATTTCTCTGGAATTAATCTCCCAAATAAACCACACAACAAAACGAACTTCATCTTCTTTAGCTGTTCTAGGCATTGGACATAGCAAAAAAGGTTGTATGAGTGTACCTTAAATGATGAACATTGATATCAGAAACACCGAGTCTAATCTTCCAAGTATAATCTGTTTTAATACACGACTGAAGTTTACAGCTATATACAGTGGAACCTCCCTTATAAGACCTTCAAAAATCATCCAAAATGAGGTCTCATAAGGGAGGGGTCTTATATTACGGGAGGTGATTTTAATACAAATAAGGACAATGCCTCAGAAAAAGTAGGTCTTATATGGGAGGGAGTCTTATATGGGAGGGAGTCTTATATGGGAGGTGATTTTAATACTTACGAAGAAGGACAATGTCTCAGAAAAGTAGGTCTTGTATGAGAGGGAGTCTTATAATGGGAGGTCTTATAAGACAGGTTCCACTGTAATTGGTTTAACCCTTTCACCGCCAGGCATATTTCAGAAGAAGAAAAAACATCTGCAGTATTAGGGATTCTTCTGTGACATATAAAACAAGGTCTATCCTTACTTCCCAAAACTAAGACAATAGGGTCTTTGGACAATAGACACCACTTTGATGCCTTGTAATAACATAGGTGTTAAATCAATTTGGTGCTAAAATGCGACTTAGGCGGTGAAAGGGTTAACAGACTGAGGCACGTTATTAAGTTAAACGGGAAGGCGATGAACAGCAAAGAATCGAAGGTTCCTGCGGATGATAGCGCTTGTGGTGTGTGGTTCGTACCCTCGTGGGGTGTCTTTTGTGTAGCAGACTCGAGTACGTAGGTGAAGACGGGGTGAAAAGCCCATGGGCGGGTAAAAAGCCCATGCCAATTATCTCATGAAATGAAGCAAAGTTCAGTCACATTTTGCCCGTGTGACGAGTGTTAATGTTTAGCATTCGGGTAAGAAGCCCATGCTAATTATCTCATGAAATGAAGCAAATTTCAGTCACATTTTGCCCATGAGACGAGTGTTAATGTTTAGCATTCGGGTAAGAAGCCCATGCCAATTATCTCATGAAATGAAGCAAAGTTCAGTCACATTTTGCCCATGAGACGAGTGCTAATGTTTAGCATTCGTTTCATGGGCAAATGTGACTGAAATTTGCTTCATTTCATAAGATAATTGGCATGGGCTTCTTACCCGCCCATGGGCTTTTTACCCCGCCTTCACCTATATACGCCCTCGGTAGTGTAATCCATGACAGAGCCAACCGCATGGAGTAAACGTCGCCCCGTGCTAAGAAAGAAGGCACGAAGGAGACGAGGCGATTATCGACTACGATTATTGACTAGCTGCTATTACTAGGCCTAGTAGTAGGTCTCCCCGACTGTGCTGTTTTGTCTCCTTCGTCTACAGAACAAAGACTACCACGTTGGATCAATGCCTAATAATGCAGAACCATGGGAGAGAGAGAGAGGAGAGGAGAGGAGAGAGAGAGGAGAGG
>CM065693.1:21813007-21815507 GCA_017654935.2 Phymorhynchus buccinoides
CGTCTTAACATTGCTTTATTAATGTTGTACTCACACGGGATGTATTTTTCTTAAAATCGGTTTGCATAATTGTTTTCAATGAGTTTACTTTATTTTATTTTGTTTTCTAGGTTTTCCAATGGTTTATTGTGTTACTTTATAATTGCTTGTTAGTCGCTCATAGAAAATGGCGTGACACGTTTTTACGCGGTGTAAATAAAACAAAACTGGATTCGTTTGTTTTATTCAGCATACACAAAACAATTAAATGGCTACAAAATCACTTGAAGGGATGACAATGATGATATCAACCTACTAAGGTGTGTGTGTGTGTGTGTGTGTGTGTGTGTGTGTGTGTGTTACAGAGAAAGAGGATCATAGTCAATTTGAGAGCATGTTTATTGAAGTACAACGCTACACTTTGTATGTACGGGTGCGTGTGGCGCTTTGGTATGTGCGTGCGCGCATGTGTGTGTGTGTGCGCGCGTGCGCGTGCACAAAGTAAACAACTACTGTCACACACACACACACACACACACACAACAACACCACACACACACACACACACACACACACACGACACACACACACACACACACACACTTATCCGCTCTCTCTATCTCTCTCTCTCTCTCTCTCTCTCTCTCTCTCTCTCTTCTCACCACTGACCCACACCACACACACAACCACACCCACACACACACACACACACACACACACACACAGAGGCGCGCGCGCACAAAGAGAGAGCATAAAATAGACGCATGCCATGAATCACAAACGTGCCCTCAAAGAATGATTCACAATTCTATAATGTGCTCGTGAGCGCGCACGTATATATGTCTGCCTGTGCGTACGTGTGTGCATTTGGGCGTATATGTGTGTGTGTGTGTTCAGAATCTCTCTCTCTCTCTCTCTCTCTCTCTCTCTCTCTCTCTCTCTCTCTCTCTCTCTCTCCTCTCTCTCTCTCTCTCCGTCTCTCTCTCTCTCCCTCCCTCTCTCTCTCCTCCTCTCTCTCTCTCTCTCTCTCTCTCTCTCTCTCTCTCTCTCGCTCTCTCTCTCTCTCTCTGGGTTCTGGTTCTAGGGACAGGTTCAAAGAATAAATCTCTGGGTGTCTGGCGCGGTGTCAGTCCACAGATGCCGTTACCCCTGAAGTGCGGTTGACCCCACGTGCTGAATAATTGAACAACCTCGCTCCTAACCGTGTCTACCTCTGATGTTCTAATTATTCATGTTGCTCGCCTTGTTCCCCTGTCTTTTGTTTGTATTGCTCTGTCTTTCTCTGTTCCCGGGAGCACAACGGCAGGAACAATTGTTTTTTGTGCGTGTACGTCCGTCCAGACACCAAACCCAGATAAGCACGCTAGAGAACTTTTCATCCGCTCGGGAACTTTGCGCCCGCTTTTGTTTTCCCTCCATCGTTGTTAGCCCAGTAGTGTTGTTCGGTCCTTTCTCAGTCACCCTCTTTCTCCCACCACCCTCCCTTACTTCTGGGCAAATTGTGGAGGACAATTCTAAGGGTTTATAATGATAGAACTTCAGTCACTCAACGATGTGAACACGCACAGCTACTGCCCTCTGTACTTGTGTACGTGGGGGAGTGTGTGTGTGTGTGTGTGTGTGTGTGTGTGTGTGTGTGTGTGTGTGTGTGTGTGTGTGTGTGTGTGTGTGTGTGTGTGTGTAGGGTCGGATCTAGAGGGGAGGGGGTCTTGGTTTCCAGAACCCCCCGCCCCCTCTGCCCCAAGCATGTACCTTTATGGTAAAAGGGTGAAAAGTAAGAAAATGACTCGATGTTTGTGTTAATAATCACAAAATGTTCCGGGGGGGGGGGGGGGGGGGGGGGGGGGGGGGTTGGGGGGGGGGGGGGGGAGGGGGGGGGGGGGGGGGGGGGGGGGTGGGGGCGGGGGGGGGGGGTGGGGGGGGGGGGGGCAAAAGGGCAATGCTCCTTAACGCGGAACCTATACCCCTGGACCCCTGGCGGAAAACCCCCTCTTACGAATCACTTGCTCCGGCCCTGATGTGTGTGTGTGTGTGAAGTGTGGTTGTGTGTGTGTGAAGTCAAGTCAAGTCAAAATTGTATTTAAAGATGGACATTGAATAAGCAAACATACATGCTTTTGTGTGTGTGTGTGTGAGTGTGTGTTGTGTGTGTGTGTGTGTGTGTGTGTGTGTGTGTGTGTGTGTGTGTGTGTGTGTGTGTGTGTGTGTGTGTGTGTGTTCTTTCCACAATCGATGTGTTCACAGTGTGCAGTCCACAGTTCCCGTAAGCTCATAAGTGCCATTTGCCAGCGTTGCCTAACAAAATACATCTATTATGCACTGTTACTGAATGAGAGAGACTGTCGGTTGGGGTGTTGTTGTTGTTGTTGTCATTTGTCCGATTACGGTCAGCAAATTTGTCGCGTTTTCCCCTAGTTATTTCTGTTTGTCCAACTCTGCCTCTGTTTCTGTCTGTCTGCCTCTCTCTCTCTCACTCTCTCTCTCTCTCTCTCTCTCTCTCTCTCTCTCTCTCTCTCTCTCT
>CM065693.1:21820507-21833007 GCA_017654935.2 Phymorhynchus buccinoides
ATGAGGGTGACAGACAGAGACAGGGACACATAGAGACAGGGGCACAATGCGGGTGACAGAGCTAGAGACAGGGACACATAGAGACAGGGGCACAATGAATTGACAGACAGAGACAGGGACACAACACAGGGGCACAATGAGGGTGACAGACAGAGACAGGGACACATAAAGACAGGGGCACAATGAGGGTGACAGACAGGGACAGGGACACATAGAGACAGGGGCAAATAGAGACAGGGGCGCATTGATATGGTCCCACTGACAGACAGAGATAGAGACAGAGGCACATAGGGACAGGGACACATAGAGACAGGGGCGCATTGATATGGTCCCACTGACAGACAGAGATAGAGACAGAGACACATAGGGACAGGGACACATAGAGACAGGGGCGCATTGATATGGTCTCAGTGGCAGACAGAGATAGAGACAGAGACACATAGGGACAGGGACACATAGAGACAGGGGCAAATAGAGACAGGGGCGCATTGATATGGTCCCACTGACAGACAGAGATAGAGACAGAGACACATAGGGACAGGGGCACATAGAGACAGGGGCGCATTGATATGGTCCCAGTGGCAGGGGGTGGGGTAGGGGTGCGGGAGGGGCCAGGTAGGCCCCAAGGGCATCCAATTAGCAGCAGTCAGTAGACAGACGATTGGCAGCCAAAGAGGTCGTTCACGTCCATGCCAACCACTACTATAGTATATATATGCTGACCTCTATGTCTGTCTGTCTGTCTGTCAGTCTCTGTACCACTCTCTCTCTCTCTCTCTCTCTCTCTCTCTTTCTCACACATACACACATGCACTCACATAGACATACGCACACGTGAACACTCTCTCTCTCTCTCTCTCTCTCTCTCTCTCTCTCTCTCTCTCTCTCTCTCTCTCTCTCTCTCTCTCTCTCTCTCTCTCTCTCTCTCTCTCTCTCTCTCTCTCTCTCTCTCTCTCTCTCTCTCACACACACACACACACACACATCACACACACACACACTTTTCTCTCTCTCTCTCTCTCTCTCTCTCTCTCTCTCTCTCTCTCTCTCACACACACACACACACACACACACACACACACACACACACACACACACACACACACACACACATCACGCGCGCGCGCACAGAGAGAGAGAGGGAGAGAGAGAGAGAGAGAGAGAGAGACTGACAGTCTGAAGCGAGCGAGCAGAGTCTGATGGTGATGATGAATGCACAGCAAACAAACCTCCAGGGCACTGTCATCAATAGCTTGGCTGATGTCAACCGCACCGTATCATCCTTAGCTGTACCTGGCAGTTGGAATTATATTTTTCTCGTCATGTATTACAACCACAACGTTTTTTCCCCCAAAGCATACAATCTCTCACTCGGTGGATCAATCGCTTGTCGGACAGGGGTGTGACTGAGTAAGGACCGTGCTACCTTGCTCCGAGTCAAGAAGCGTCCTAATGCGATGCTTGGAGTGAGTGTTTCGCGAGTGTGACTTATGCTTTAAAAATTGTTACAGTACAAAGAATCTTGAGCCCCGTGGAAAAGTGAGACCACACATATACACGCCCCGTTAGACTCCGCCGTCTTTAAAACCGAATCGCTTCAAATTTTGCTGTCGGCTTACTGTGCAGCTGGCAAAGCATATCAGCAAATTTGATGAGAATCGGGAGAGCGCGTCACTCTCAGAGCAGCGCCAACGGGAAACGGGGCCTTATAACTCACGCCGTTTCTTAACCGAATCGCTTCAAATTTGCTGTACTCATCGTTACCAGTATTGGCGTTACCGTTTGCTAAGCGTTACGTTACCTAGTGAGAGAGCATCACTCGCAGAGCAGCGCCAACGGGAAACGAGGGCCTTATAACTCCGCCGTTTCTTAACCAATCGCTTCAAATTTGCTGTGCTCAGCGTTACCAAGTACTTTGGCGTTTACGTTACTAGGCGTTACCGTTACTGAGGGCGTTACCCGTACTCTGCGTTTGCGCTAGTGGTCATCATGTTTATCATATCTTAACGTTTGTGACACATCCCTGGTGTGCTCTTAGTGCTCCCTTTTTGGGGAAAGCTACAACAACTATGGCTGAATGAGTCGCCTTTAACCCCACACAAGACAAGCGTGTATGTTGTTACTCAAGTGCAAGTATTGCATTATTGGTTCTATTATTGTATTTTACTCACTACGCATTGTTGCGTCACACTCGACGGTTTTTAAAAGGAAACCAGATCACGAGTCCGCCCTAAATTGTGTGATCGCTTAGAATTAGGACTCATCATTCATTGTTTTCGTTGTACAATTACTTCTTAAATACAAGTGCCTTCCTTGAAAAGCTGAGCTGCCCATAGGAAAATGACCATCCTGAACCTGTCGAAAGAAAGATGGGCGGTATTCCATAGCATATGAAACATGTAAGACCCTGAACGGATGAAACCCAAATATAAGAATGGTTCAGGAGATTATGCTTTATATGAAAAAGATACGTTTATTAATATGCATTGTTTAGTATAGCCATGCCTCTAGTATTAGCCCAGAAACAGGTTCTTAGGAAATCGCCTATGGGAAGGTCGGAGAGACACCCCTGTCTCTATCTCTTTTCTACAAATACATTTCCTCAAACTAATGACACCAGAAAAAGAAAGACTCGCATACTTTTAACATGACATGTCATGTGGTAGCAGCCTGGGTTGGTTGTAAATGTCATGAAGACACCTACATTTCAAGTCCGAGTGGCGTTCAGTAAGCCTGTAATCTGATCAACGGGTCTAATAGCATAGGAACGTCCACTAAACTCCATCCGCCTTCCCTTTATTTATTTCCTGAAATCTATCATGCTAGCTAACACCCAACGGGTCCCCCCTCCCCCCCCCCCCCCCCCCCTCCCCCCCCCCCCCCCCCCCCCCCCCCCCCCCCCCCCCCCCCCCCCCCCCCCCCCCCCCCACCCCCCCCCCCTCCCCCCCCCCCCCCCCACCCCCCCCCCCCCCCCCCCCCCTCCCACCCACCCCCCCCCCCCCTCCATGACTGACGAAACCTTCGCTGAGATTTCCGTCTGGATAATTATCTCCTCTCACGAAATAATGATCTCACTCTTCGCACGGAAATTGTGCTATCACACCAACCGTTTTTTTTATGGGTTCTTTTTTTAAAAATTGGGAAAACTTCACCTGAAACGAAACTTGAGTCTTTTTAATTGGATTGACGAAAACCTCAGCCAAGAGGACTAATAATTTCCATCTAACTACACTGACCCTTAAGGCAAGTGTATAATAATACTTTGGATTAATTCTATGAAAGTGAAAATAACTTGATCCCTGTATCAATAAATACTCATAAATGACATTCAGAGCTATACAAAACATACCACATGAGAGGATAGATTAGACAGACAAAAACACGGTTTCTTGGGCAGAAGATAATTATTAAAATTGTAATTGTAATAATAACACAATAATAATAATGATAAATAATAATCATAATAAAATAATAATAATAATAATAATAATAATAATAATATAAGACGAAAGAAGAAGAAGAAAAAGAAGAAGAAGAAGAAAGAAAAAAAAAAAAGAAGAAGAACAAGAAAGGTTTGTGAACCAAAAACTGCATAAAATACATGCAAAACTTCGCGAGCAGACTACTAGCGATTATGTGTTCGGGGTTTGAACCCCCGTACCTGGCGCGACTTGACATTAATGTAAAACTAATACATCAAGTTGGATAGCTTGCATCTTGGCGAACTAGTATAACCAAATTTGATGATGATAGACGAATAAGTTTTGAGAAAAACGGCCGAATAGCCGGACGGACGGACGGACGGACGGACACCGGGGACGGACGGATCAGACAAAAACAATAGCTCCCGAAACCTTCGGCTCGGGACTAAAAATAAGGCGAAGAAGAAGAAGAAATAATAAAAATCATCATAATGATAAAGAGATAATAAAAATCCTTTTTCGTAACACCCCGCACTTATTTTCCAAGGGTCTGTCGAGCGTCCTGAAGGAAAGCGCAAAACGATGAATTGAGCGAGAGACTCGAATGGTCTGACAAGGCCTTCAGTTGTGCCAGAATCGCTGGTGTATACATGGATTAAGTGTGTGTCACTTCCGATTCGGCACGATGAGAAGAACGTTAATAATGAAATTAAAAACCAAAGAGAAGACAAGGGTCGCGTGCGAAGTTTGTCAGAGGTTGAACAGAATAAATCGTCGTTGCTTGCGAATCTGTTGCCCTTGCTTCCCCTGCCCACTCTCTCTTCTTCCCTTTACTTATATATCTTCTTCAAGCTTTCCATTTGCCGTTTCTAACCCCCACAACCTTTTCTCCCCCCCCCCCCCCTAACACACACTCTCTCTATTTCTCTCCGGCCTCTCTATCTCTCTCAATCCTACTTCTCTCTCTCTCTCTCTCTCTCTCTCTCTCTCTCTTCTCTCTCTCTCTATCTTCTCCCTCTCCTCTCACTCTCTCTATCTTTCTCTCTCTCTCTCTCTCTCTCTGTCTCTCTCTCTCTTTTCCTCTCTCTCTCTCTCTCTCTTATCTCTCTCTCTCCTCTCTCTCTCTCTCTCTTTTCTCTCTCTCTCTCCTCCCTCTATCCCTCTCTTGTACACTCTCTTTCATGTTCTCGTCTATCTGGTGCGCGATCCCCAACATGTCACGACACCAGTGTTGGACAAAGATTAGAAGAAATAGTGAGGCAAGGAGAGAGGATAACAGTGAAGTAAAGAAAGGTAACTCTCTATATAATTAACCCCCTTCAAATATATTAGTGTTAACCTACCTGAAAAGAACATCATCCCCCCCCCACCACACCCCTCTCTCTCTCTCTCTCTCTCTCTCGCTCTCTCTCTCTCTCCTCTCACTCTCACTCTCTCTCTCTCAAACACACACATACACACACACACGCACCCACACGCACGCACACAAACACACACACACACAGACACACCCACACAAACACACACACACACACAAACACACTTATCAACACATATATACAAAGACAAGCGGACGGACAAACAGACGGACGCGCAGTTAGTTGAAGAAAGAAACAAATTCATCAAAAACAGCCGTGCTTGCCTGCACCTTTGACATTTTCTTCAGAGCTCTAGTAGGGGCAAAATGAAAGGAGAGGGAAGAGGGGGGAAGAAATGACACAACGAACATCAACAGAACAGAGCAAGTTCAACGCCGAGCGTCTGCAAAGTCCCCCTCGCAGCATCGCCGATCTGACTCCCGAAATCGAGAGAGAGAGAGAGAGAGAGAGAGAGAGAGAGAGAGAACGAGAGAGGAGAGAGAGAGAAGGAGAGAGAGAGCGTCAACCACAGAGCTACAAAGCTGTTTCATGGCGCATGTGTGTTCGGACCCGTGATTTGAGCGCGCGCGATCATGCGCACACGAGCGCACATAAACATTCATGACAACTGTGTTATAGACCATTCATCAAGAAATGTTGTGAAACAAACTGCACTAAAATGCATGCAAAACTTCGCGAGATATTAGCGATTATGTGTTTTGGGGTTTGAACCCCGTAACTGGCGCGACCTTGACCTTAATGTAAAACTAAATACATCAGTGGATAGCTGGCATCTTGGCAAACTAGTATGCCAAATTTGATGATGATAGACTGAATAGTTTTTGAGACAAACGGACGAATAGCCGGACGGACGGGGGCACGCCGGACGGATCAGACAGAAACAATAGTTCCCGAACCTTCGGCTCGGGGACTAACAAGGTTTTTGCTCAACATCCACCAGGGTTAGTACCCGCACAGTATGTCTGTCTCAGACAGAGATAAACAACTACATAATAACAGTGTACAAGTCTTTTTTCTTCAACACGTATCACTTGAAGTATCCCCAGAGTCTATCCCAGAAAGAGATAAACAACTACATAATAACAGTGTACAAGTCTTTTTTCTTCAACAAATATCACTATGAGTATCCCCAGAGTCTATCCTGGAATGAGATAAACAACTACATAATAACAATGTACAAGTGTCTTTTTTCTACAAAAAATATCACTTGAAGTATCCCCAGAGTCTATCCCGGAAAGAAATATACAACTACATAATAACAATGTACAAGTCTTTTTTCTTCAACACGTATCGCTTTAAGTATCCCCAGAGTGTATCCCAGAAATAAATAAACAACTACATAATAACAGTGTACAAGTGTCTTTTTTCTTCAACACGTATCACTATGAGTATCCCCAGAGTCTATCCCGGAAAGAGATAAACAACGTTATAATAACAGGGTGGGCATCTTCCCTCCTCCTTTCTGCCTTTAATCTAGTATTGTATCTAGATGATCTCTGATAATCTTCTCTGTTGGTATCAGTCTTTGTCTCTCGTCCATGTGTGTCTTTCATTGCCTGTTATACGGTCTGTCTGGCTGGCTGTCTGTCTTTCTTGCTCTCTCTCTCTCTCTCTCAGCTCTCCTCTTCTCTCCTCTCTCGTTCTCTCTCCTCTCTCATCTCATCCTCATCTCTCTCACTCTCTCTCACTCCCGCTCCGGTCTCTCTTCTCTCATCCTCGTCTCTCTCTCTCTCTCTCTCTCTCTCTCTCTCTCTCTCTCTCTCTCTCTCTCTCTCTCTCTCTCTCTCTCTCTCTCTCTCTCTCTTATCTCTCTCTCTATCTCTCTCTCTCTCTCTTATCTGTCTCCTTTCTCCTCTCTCTCGTATCTCTTTCTCTCTCCTCACACTCTCGTCTCTCTCTCACATCTCTCTCTCTCTGTGTCTCTCTCTCTCTCTTTCTCTCCTCCCTCTTTTTGTCTCCCCCCCTCTCTCTCTCTCTCCTCTCGCACGTCTCCTCTCTCTCTCTCTCTCTCTCTCTCTCATCTCATCTCTCTTCGTCGTCTCTCTCTCTCTCTCTCTCTCCAATACCTGGCACTCTCAACTCTCTAACTCTCCCTTCTCGTAGATCTCCCTCTTCCTTCCTCCTCTCTATCTCAAATACTCCGCTCTCTCTCTCGTGCTCTTCTGCTCCCATTTTGCTCGCTATTGTTCGTTCCTTTCTCATTCTTTTTTTCCCCCTTTGAATCTTTTTTTTCCCTTCTTCTTCATCATTTTGTTGCTCTCCTCTTTCCTTTCTTCCTGGATTCCGTTAGTGCCAGAAGTATTGATCGGTTCAGCCAAGACTTGCAGACAGGCAGACAGACACTGACTGACGGACGGACAGACAGGCAGACAGACACACACCGACAGGTTGGCAGGCAGAGAGACAGTCGCAAGGTGTTGGGTTATGAATTTTGAATTCACCTTCGGAGAAAACTCATGAGTGGTTTGGTTTGAGTTTTTCGTTTATTGAAAAAGCTAGGAATAACGGTGTTATTGCAAGAGCTATTTCAAGAGGCTGGGGACAGGGTAGAGGTGGGCATTTTGCACCTTTCAGGTTGAAAGTTTTGTGAAAGTGGAGAAAGGGTGGGAGACAAGTAGGAACTTCGAAGAGGGAAAGTGGGAAGCAGTTCTGTCATAATTTTGTTTGACTTTTGGGAGGTTAAGTAACGCTCTTTTCTGGGCTACCCTGTACTCTGGTCACCCCCACCCCCTCACATCCTCGCATTTAATAATTGAGAAGCAACAGTCTGCATTTTGTGGGAAAGGGATAGGGCTAGGATCAGCTTGTAATTATTTTAATAAACTGACAGAAGCAGACTTTGAGATTGAGGGTCGTAAACATGAGGGGGGGGGTGACTGAAGTACAAGATTGCCCTTTTCTGTTCCTTTCTGTTCACCTCTTGTCCTTTTTCTCCTCTTTTTTCTCTCTTGTCTGTTGCTTTTGTTTGTGTTTTTTCTTCTCTTCTATCATGTCATGACGAGTACAACATCAGGCGATTAGATCATGGTGAATTGTTTACCTTCTCTTCTCCTCTCTTTGTCTGTTTCTATTGCATTATAAAACGATTGTAAACATTTCACTTCTTCTACACATAATTCTGTCTTTAAATTGTCGAAATAGCCATTTACGCAAGAAATGCCTTAATGTATCTTTAGGGCCTGAAGAAAAGTGTGTAAGACGCTTGACAAATCGCTGCAAACTGGAATATGGGCGTTTGTGTTCTTTATTTTCTTGTTACTTTATCATTAGTTGACATTAGCTTGAAGTTTGGGGTCAGTAGCAAAGTGAGAGTTCTACACAGTAGGTGTTTTTGTTGTTTTTACAGTAATGGACAATCAACTGTTTTCCTTTGTATTCTTGTTCTTATTCTTAGATTTGTTAGCCCAAGTTTTGTACCACCTCCTTTCGTTCCCCATTTCGACTTTCCCCTTTCCCCTTTCCCCGCTTCCTTGTTGCCTTGCTTCCTCTCCGCGCGTGGCTTCATCAGTTCGTCTTGTCTTAGTTTCCAGGCTGTTTGGGGTTCATTGCTGCCACGGTGCTCCTGCTCGTCTCGCACAGGAAGTTGCTTGTTGCTGGCACCGTTAGTTGCACGAAGAGAGAGCCGAGAGAGAGAGAGAGAGAGAGAGAGAGAGAGAGAGGAGAGAAAGGAGGGAGAGTGAGAGAGAGTATGTGTGTGCGTTTTATCACGTGTGTGCGCGTGCACACGTGTGTGTGTGTGTATGCGTGTGTGCTCGTGTGCGCGCGTGTGTGTATGTGTGCGCGCGCACGCTTGCACACGTATGTGCGTGTGCGTGTTTTTTTTGGTGTGAAGTGAAACGGGGTTTGACTTTTTATCTTATATACGATCAGAAAAATACGATTTTGCTTTTATAATCTAAGACAAATAGGGGTTGTTTGTTTTCTTGTTGAAGGGAGCGTGAAAAGTAGAGATGTGTTCGCGCTTAAACTTTTTAAAAAAGGGGGAAAACGTTGGCAACAAACTAACCTCCATTAGTCCATTAACCCTCCCTCTCCACACCACCTACTGTACCTCTCCACGTCCAGCTTTCCCCTCAGCTTCCTATACGTTCTCTCTTTGTTTTCGCTTACATTCTTCCCGTTGTGTTCTCAGTCAATCTTGACTGTTTCTCATTATATATTAGCCTCCACATTTTGTGTGCACAGTTTCTCTCTCACCCGCTTCTATTTCCCATGTGTTGTTCGTTGTCGTACCCTGGCTTAAAGACTCCACGGATCACCCCCAACAGCCGAAGCACTTGAACACTATGGTACAAATGCACGGGCTGGGGATGAGAACATTACGTGTGTGACCGTTTTTGATGACTCCGCCACACTCCGACTTCGGAAGATTTTGGACTGATGATGTTATGGTAGGAGCTTGTCATGGCTAAAGACAATCCTCGCATAACTATGCAGAGCGTAGTAACATTTTGATGTAGCCTTGGTGTTCTAGGTTATGTCAAGTGGTCTGACACAGCCAAGGCGATTTCCCATTTAATTCATCTTTCTTAGCCTTCGTTTTTCTTTCCCATATGGCTTCGGCCGAGAGGACGTAAAACATAACTTTCGTTCGTTATCCGCTCAGACTTATCGACTGCAGCTCTACTACCTCTCCTCTTTAGTGTTGTCTGATACCTTGAAAACGCCATGTCCCCATCATACATAGCCCACGTTAACGCTACGTCCTCCACGATCAGTAAGAACGTAGTTGATCGTAGCATGCACATTTATAATGTACCCCTATTATAAATTTTGTTTGTTGTCGTATTATTTATTTTATACAAAGTGTTTGTTTAGCTGTGTGTGTGTGTGTGTGTGTGTGTGCGTGTGCGTGTGCGCGCGCGCGCACCCCGCGCCGGTCTCGCACGCTGAGCGGGCCCCCCCCGTAGCCGTGCGGTGCTCGCGTGCGTGCGTGCGTGCGTGCGTGCGTGCGTGCGTGCGTGCGTGTGTGTGTGTGATGGGGGAGAGGCGTGGTTGAAGATGGAGATTTTTTAATAATATGTGTGGGGAAGGGGACGGGTGTGTGTGTGTGTGTGTGTGTGTGTGTGTGCGTGTGTGCGTGCGTGAGGGTGGTGTGTGCGTGTGTGTCTTATATTGCATTGTAATTTAATTCTTATGATGTGTTTACTGTATATTATGCATGTCTCATTATTTCTATGTTTATATGTGTGTTTTATGTGCACTAGCAATCGCCCCATGGCAGTTAATTCCCGTGGCAGTCTTAACCCCATGGCAGTATTGAACAATACTGGAGGCAATGCCCGGAGGCAGTGCTAAACCAGTAAAGTCCCGATTTGTTAATAATACAGATACGTGTAGTGTCATCCCCTTGTAATCTCCACTGCCGCCCCCCACCATCCCAACGCCCACCCACCCACTCCCTACCCCACCCACCGGTACTATATACCACTCCGAAGTTGTTATCCCTTCCTTTGTTTATTGTGACCACTTGTAAGGTCTTTCCATGTCCCTAACAACAATCGTTGGAAAGAAACATTGCCTACATGAAAGGAAATAACTTGAAACAAATAGCTCTAGACTTGCTGTGCGTAGCAAGACCGCGGTGGGGTCTTGTAGGAGAGTGGAAGGCGTGGTAGGAGGACTGCCACGACCTCGCCACGTTCTCTACCAAGTGTAGCGCGCAGTGAGAACGTAGTGGGGTCTTCTCCATGTGTAGTAGGGGCCTTTGCCTTGTCACACATCTGGAAAACGCCATTCCCCTCTATAACAATAATCATGTGTCGGCAAATGTTAAGAACAGCCCCCCTCCCCTGACCCTTCCGTTCATATTAGACGGTTTCCGTTAGGGTTAGGGTTAGGAATAGGGCTTAGGTTAGGGTTCTGGATAGGGTTAGGGTCAGTTAAGTGTCAATCTCATAACATACCATCATTGTTTTTATTTTTTGTGTGTGGATTAGACGGTTTCAGGTTAGGGTTAAGAATAGGGTTTGGGATAGGGTTAGGGATAGGTTTAGGGTCAGTTTAGTGTCAAATGCACACACACACACAAGTTGATGACTAATCTGACCCTAAACCTGGCCCTAACCTATTCCTAACCCTAACCCTCAACCTGAAACCGTCTGAAATGAATGGAAGGGGCAAGGGAGGGGGCTATTCTTAACATTTGCCCAGCTTGCCAAAACGTCAAATGACAGTATCGAGCGTTTCCAACATAGACCTTCGTCGATAATACGCAGCTATATTTATAGAACACAGAATGCGGGATTTCTGTTGAGGTCATAGCAACGATTTCCCCTAATTATATAGTTCTAACGCTGCCAGGTTCAAATTTATTTAGGCTTTGGGTTAGTTTTAAAGGTTAGGGTTGAAATGGTTAGGGGTCTTCAGGGTGTAAGCAATGACTAGGTAAGCCTATTATTATGGTTTGGTGGATTTTTCGTGGCTGTCGTGTGCGTGTTTCTTTGGGAGATCACGTACGTTAATAAATCGTTGCTGGCCGAACGCAGTAAATGTCTTGTAAGATCCAAAATCGTCGAGCATTTTGGCCATATTGTGGGGCTGGCTCTAACGGTCATGTTTAGATTAAAAGTTAGGTTAGAATTACAGTTTAAAGAAATATTTGTAAGGGTCTTGCCTGTGCAATCATTCAGCTAAGTTGATCAGGCATATTTTTTTGTAAGCCTGCTTTGTCTTTAATTAGTCCGTAGAGCTGCTAAAAAAAAGTATTACTGTGGGTTTTTTTGCGCGCGCCATTACTGATTGCTAGGTGTTTCTTGGTTACGTGTTTTCATGTATTGTTGCGTATCGTTATTTATTTTTACACCTTGTTACGGATTGTTAGGCATTTCTTTGTTACGCACATACATGCTAGTCCACTTTCTTTGTGAATTCCATGCCAACGCCAACAGCTCGAAGCTAAATAGTCAGCATTTTGGGATGCTTGGTCTCCCTTGTGAAGAATAGTGGTAGCATCATTAACAGAGAGGAAGCTGACTTGGCGACGTTTTCAATGTTCTAAATGGAGAGAAAAAAGATAACATCTCAGGCATTTTTATGAGCTGTTTTTGTTAATTTTTTAAACTTTAATCCTGCAAGAATAAGAATATCTTAGCCCTTCATTGCGGAGGATTTTCTGTTCTTTGTTTTAAAACGTTTATAATATTGGCAACACGTTTTGTTTTAAGCACTGCTATTTTGTTTTCAAGTGATAATTATCATCATGTGTGTTTTGATTTAATTGTATTGTAATTTATGTTTTAGAAGCACATCTTGTTTTTAATGTATGTTATAATGTGTCTTGTTTTAAATGTGTCAATCGCAGACATCACCACACTTAATTTATCTCTAAGAGATAATAAAGTTCGAGTTTGAGTTGATTCCTTTCATACCAGCAGAAATCACCACGTATTATTTGCATTGTAAACGTCAAGAAAGAAACAGAGAGAGGAGAGAGAGAGAGAGAGAGAGAGAGAGAGAGAGAGAGAGAGAGAGAGAGAGAGAGAGAGAGAGAGAATACAATAGAGCATTTGCCACGCGCCGGCGACCTTGAATTTCACTGAGTTGAATTTAGAGAGTTGAATTAGATACGAGGTCAGCGTAACTCGGGCAGAACGAGCTCGGGCAAATTAGTAGTCTAGTAACAGTGCAACGAACACTCGTGGCAAACGCCCTATTGGGGACAGGCAGACTGTCAGCATAGTAGATTAATCCACCCGAT
>CM065693.1:21838007-21878051 GCA_017654935.2 Phymorhynchus buccinoides
TATGTATAACTTGCAAAAGTACTTACCTAAAGGATACTATTTCAACCTTTGAGCATGAGTCGAAATAATTAAAGATTCGTTGTTATTTCCTATCAGCATTTTTTAGATTATTTTATTATGAAAAGGCAGTTGTCTTTTTAAAATGAAAAGCAACTGTTGCAGTCAAGGAGACAATGTTATGTTTAGATGTAATTCTGCAAACATTTAGATTTCATTTAAAATTTCTTTAAATATTAATTTTCATTTATTCTCTCTGTTTGTCTGTGCCTAGTTAGTTCCTCGTTGACAGAGACAATTTGGACGACAACCCAGAGAGTAAATTACGATAAGACTGTAACGTCAGCCAGTCTGAATAATCCAAAACACAAACGTAACAGACTATTAGAAAACAATGTAAAGATTGCTTACACAGAACAGACACCCAACTAATGTTGTCGTCTACAGATGTCAGAGATAATGCGCAATTCATTGACTGTTCATTAAGTGGAGAAGTATTTTAAAGACCCCTCACGTCACGTGTCACATTCCCTCTTATGCTAGGAAGATTTCTTAAGATTTCTTACCAGCTATAAGAGGGAAAACACGTGAAAACCGTGATTTTGACACGTGACGTGGTGGGTCTTTAAGGTACTACTGTGCGTCATTAGAAAACAGCTTTGTGCGTATTGGTCTGTCTGTGTTTGGTGGAAAGACGAACCAGGAGAACTGGTGTAGCTGACAGAGACCAGAACAAGCTGGGTTTCCTCCAAACATTACTGTGTACTTTAAATATGGGCTTATGGGGTTTTCCTTCCAATTAAAGATTGTGTTACAAGTATTGAAAGCAAAGCATTTTCCCTGAACTTTTAAGAAGAGTTTTTGCCTTTCAATTTTTGCATGTTGTCGGTCTTTGGAAGAAAGACGAAATGTGCGTGAAATATCAGTCTTGTGAACAGTTTACTTTAGCTGTAGTGCGCTACAAAGGGGTTGTCAAAAACGGGGGGGGGGGGGGGGGGGGGGGGGGGGGGGGGGGGGTGTTGTCAAAACAAACATGTCTGTTAGAATAGAATCATCAGCTGCTGTTGAAGTGATTTCAATTTCAATAATGTTACTAATATCAAGTATCAGAATGGTCAGGATTTGCACATTTTAGAGGATTGAACATTTCTGGAGGAGGATTTCTTTGTGGTGATAGAAGTCTTGCCATTGTTTCTGAGAATAACCGTGACTGTCCGATAATGTTCTTAACGTACTTTTTGTAGCGAACTATGCCTCTTTGGTCATGTTTGCTACTGCGTTTAGAAATGTCCCTCTGCTATGTGTGGCCTTGGTGGCCCTTTGTCTGTAGATTTCACACGATTGGACCGTGGGCAATTCTGATGCCTGTGATATACTGTGATGAGGTTTTGCATTAATTTGTATCTTCACGCTCGATCAAATAACAAAATTGAGAGACAGACAGGCAGGCATCGTGACAGAATTCATGTAACATATTAGGAGTGGAATGGTGGGTAATGGTACACACAGACAGCATGCTGAAAGGTGTCATCATCAAAGTCTGTTAATATTCTTTCGATGCCAGTTGTGTCAGTGATTTTGTATTTTATTTATTATTCAAAGAATATGGTGTTTCTGTTTGACTTCTTTATTGGTGGGGATTTATTTCCGTTTAACTATATTCCTTTTTTCTAATAACGTATTTGTTTCGTCTTTCTAAGTTTAGTGTTTTCCCCCTCCTCATTTTTTAATTTTTTTAATAACTGTCATTATTTTTTCCGCTCCTTCCTCGCCTTCGTTCAAGAGCCTCTCATTTTGACACTGATGAGATAGGCACCCGTGCAATCCCCTTGATCTGCGATACCTTGTTTGGGGTTTTCTCTTTTCCTCATTTTCCCTCTTCATCTCTCTTACTCTTCTTCGTCTTTTCCTCTTCCATCTTCTCCCATTCCTCCTCTTTTCTGACCGTTTCTCTACCCTTCTTTATTTTTCTTTTACTCATTTTCTTATCTTTTCCTCTTTTCTTCATTTTCCCTTTCCTCCATATCCTATTCTTCATTCTCTTTCTATTCTCTTTTATTTTGCTCGTTTTGTTCCTCGTTCTCTTTGTCCTATTCCTCTTTCTCTTCTTCTGTTCGTCTTCTTTGTCTTCTTTCTCTAAATAAATAAATTAATAAAATTAATTGATAACACGCAGCAACAAAACATCCGAGCAACATTAATATATTGCAAGCATCTAAAACCCCGAAAACAGAGAAAACTCTTCATACTCGACTTTTTGTTGTTTGTAAGTTCATAAGTAGTTACTTACTCATCACTTCCTATCTACCCCATCACTTATTGTTACACATTCTTCTTCTTCTTCGATTGCTCAGACAGCTTCCTGTCAATTATGAGCGCAGATGCGTCATGCTGCCGTTATGCGCCTAACTACGAAATGGGCCCAGCAAGAGGAAATATTGTTGAAAGTGATTTCTTGAAGAAACAAAAGGCAGGAGAATGGGTCTCAAAGGCAGAAATATAGCAACGAGAAACGGCAGAGTCAAAGAGAGTGACAAATTAGAGGAAGTTACAAGCACAGAACTTCCATGAATTAAACTCTGCTTAGCGTCCTCCGGTCTGGAACAGACACATATGGGACATTAGTAGATATAACGATGGTGGGAACGATCCGGGAGGCAATGCCCGGAGGGAGTGCAACACCAGGAAAGTCCTGAATTTTTAACAATACGGTAAATATACGAAATTGAACAGAACTTCCAGAAGGTGGGGGAACTATTTATACAAAAGACCCCCGGTATCCCCACGGGGGTACTGTTACACATAATACCCACCCACCTCCACACCATTACCCATAATAACTCCTCAACCCTACCATACGACATGTCCCACCCCTACATCCCTGGGTTTTTTAATCCACCCCCACCCACCCTACAACCTTTCCCAGGCCCACACAGATGGGTTTGCCCAACAGTTGCTCACATCAGTGCCTCTCTCGGGGCCTCCCAAAATGTCCGGGTGCGTGCGATCAGTAGGGGTGCTAATGTTGGAAGTAAAACAATTAACAGATTTCGTCTCCATCGGCCCTTTCTCCTGGGAGAGGAGGTGAGCTTGGGGGTGGGGGGACTAATTCACTTCGCACCGGTTGCTTTGCTCTTTTACAGTGCGTACGACGTCGATTTCCCGATCTCTCGCTTTCTCCCCTGTATGCTTGTGATGCTGTCTGTCTGCCTGTCTGTTTGCTTGTCTGAGCGGATGTGTCTCGCCTCTCTGCCCTTCAGAGGTCACGGGGTTTTTCCCGCCTCTTCGTGGAAGTCTTAAGGTTACGTCTCCTGCTAACTGGTAGTTTAGAAACCCCCCCCCCCCCCCCCCCCCCCCCCCCTACCCCCCCCCCCCCCCCCCCCCCCCCCCACAAAAAACCCCCCCCCCACCCCCCCCCCCCCCCCCACCCCCCCCCCCCAGAGAACCCCCCCCCCCCCCCCCCCCCACCTTTACGACCCTTCAGAGGTCACGGGGTTTTTCTCGCCTCTTCGTGGAAGTCTTAAGGTTACGTCTCCTGCTAACTGGTAGTTTAGAACCCCCCCCCCCCCCCCCCCCCCCCCCCCCCCCCCCCCCCCCCCACCTTTACGACCCTTCAGAGGTCACGGGGTTTTTCTCGCCTCTTCGTGGAAGTCTTAAGGTTACGTCTCTTGCTAACTTGTAGTTTAGAACCCCCCCTCCCCCCCCCCCCCCCTCCACCTTTACGACCCTTCAGAGGTCACGGGGGTTTTCTCGCCTCTTCGTGGAAGTCTTATGGTTACGTCTCCTGCTAACTGGTAGTTTAGAACCCCCCTCACCCCCCACCCCCCACCCCCACCACCTTTACGACCCTTCAGAGGTCACAGGGTTTTTCTCGCCTCTTCGTGGAAGTCTTAAGGTTACGTCTCCTGCTAACTGGTAGTTTAGAAACCACAACAACCCCCACCCCCACACCCCACCCCCACCCGGACCCTTCAGAGGTCCCCCCCCATCGCCTCGCCTCTTCCTGGAAGTCTTAAGGTTACGTCTCCTGCTAACTGGTAGTTTAGAACCCCCCCCCCCCCCCCCCCTCATCTTTACGACCCTTCAGAAATCACGGGGGTTTCCCGCCTCTTCATGGAAGTCTTAACCCTTTCACCGCCAAAGTCGCATTTTAGCACCACATTGGTTTAACACCTATGTCACTAAAAGGCGTCAAATTGGGGTCCACTATCCAAAGACCCTATTGTCTTAGTTTGGGGAAGTAAGGATAGACCTTATTTTATATGTCACAGAAGAATCCCCAATATTGCAGATGGATTTTGTTCTCTATCCATGTAAATTTAATGGACATTTTTGGCTGAAACATGGCTGGCGGTGAAAGGGTTAAGGCTACGTCTCCTGCTAACTTGGTTTAGAACTACCCCCCCCCCCCCCCCCCCTGCTAACCCCCCCCCCCCCCCCCCCCCCCCCCCCCCCCCCCCCCCCCCCCCCCCCCCCCCCCCCCCCCCCCCCCCCCCCCCCCCCCCCCCCCACCCCCCCCCCCCCCCCCCCCCCCCCCCCCCCCCTCATCTTTACGACTCTCAATCTCAAAGTCTGATTCTGTCAATTTCATGACAGTAACGATTTCCCGAGAACAGGAAGAATATTGTTTTCAGTTAAAATGAATTCAATGGAAAACTTTGATGGGGGATGTCTAAGCTACACGTTTGCTACGTCTCCGCCTCCATTGACTAGGAAAGACTTGTGAGTAAGAAGACGAAACCAGGGATGGTCACATTGTTATGGTGATGAGCCCTCCTGGGGGAAACTAATCTGCTGAGGGGGTGACCAAGAGGACCGGGTGCTTGTAAGCATTATGTGGACACGTTGCTCGTATTCATTAACTCCACCCCACCCCACCCCAACATTGTCTCACATGCACATAATTATGCATGAACGCAGACACACATTCACAAATGTACAAACATATCCGCGATCATTCACATTGCACACGATGTTGGCCTACGCTTATACAAGAAAGGGCCCAGAGGTGAATGAAGGAATGGTTTATTTGTTGTTTGTAAGAAAGAGGGAGAGGGAGATGGAGGAGGGGAGAGAGGAGAGAGAGAGAGAGAGAGAGAGGAGAGAGAGAGAGAGAGAGAGAGAGAGAGAGAGAGAGAGAGAGAGAGAGAGAGAGAGAGAGAGAGAGAGAGAGAGAGAGCTTTTGTAACAAACCTAGTAAACTCAACCACAACATTAGCTAAGCTACTGTACTTCGTAGAGCACCTTTAATTAAAATGAAGCGTTCTCATCTGGTAGATGAAGTTAACACTAATCATGTTCTTCTACTTCACTGTTTCCCCTCTCTCTCTCTCTCTCTCTCTCTCTCTCTCTCTCTCTCTCTCTCTCTCTCTCTCTCTCTCTCTCTCTCTCTCTCTCTCTCTCTCTCCCTCTCCTCCCTCCCCCCTACCCCCCCTCTCTGTCTCTCTCTCTGCAGTGTTCCCCATTCTCTCACCTTGATTGTCTACCATTTGTGTCTATATGATCGAAAAGACTTGTCATTTTTACTTGAGTGATTTATTGACTGACATCGGAATCCCTGTATCGATCCATTGACAGAATCATTCGATCTGGTGATACTTTTATTTGAGTCTCCCTTCAGACAAGACGCACAAAATAGTGAATAGAACAAAGCTGAACACGAGCGGGCGCTAATTTCCCTAGCGTGCACGGACGGACGGACAGACGGACGGACGAAATTGTGCCAACTATGGCATGTTACTTAAAATAGCTTCTGGACTTAGAATGACATTTTTTACATGTTTGTTGTTCTAGTCACTATGTAAGATTACAGCAACAATTTCAGCATTGTTGCTCACGTATTTCTATGTGTTGCCCTAAAAGTAAGCCCCTACTACTACTACTACTACTACTACTACTACTACTACTACTACTACTACTACTACTACTACTACTACTACTACTACTACTACTACTACTATTGCTACTACTACTACTACTACTACTACTACTACTACTACTACTACTACTACTACTACTACTACTACTACTACTACTACTACTACTACTACTACTACTACTACTACTACTACTACTACTACTACTACTACTACTACTACTACTACTACTACTACTACTACTACTATTACTATTACTAGGACGAGGAAAAGAAGAAGATAGTGGTGGTAATGGAGGTGGTGATGAGGATGAGGAGGATGATAATTCGCCTTTCTTTCCTATATTTTGTAAAATTCCCGAAGCAGTTTGCCTTTCTTTCCTATATTTTGTAAAATTACCGAAGCAGTTTGCCTTTCTTTCCAATATCAATTACCAAAGCAGTTTGCCTTTCTTTCCAATATCAATTACCAAAGCAGTTTGCCTTTCTTTCCAATATCAATTACCGAAGCAGTTTGCCTTTCTTTCCAATATCAATTACCAAAGCAGTTTGCCTTTCTTTCCAATATCAATTACCGAAGCAGTTTGCCTTTCTTTCCAATATCAATTACCGAAGCAGTTTGCCTTTCTTTCCAATATCAATTACCGAAGCAGTTTGCCTTTCTTTCCAATATCAATTACCGAAGCAGTTTGCCTTTCTTTCCTATATCAATTACCGAAGCAGTTTGCCTTTCTTTCCAATATCAATTACCGAAGCAGTTTGCCTTTCTTTCCTATATCAATTACCGAAGCAGTTTGCCTTTCTTTCCAATATCAATTACCAAAGCAGTTTGCCTTTCTTTCCAATATCAATTACCAAAGCAGTTTGCCTTTCTTTCCAATATCAATTACCAAAGCAGTTTGCCTTTCTTTCCAATATCAATTACCGAAGCAGTTTGCCTTTCTTTCCAATATCAATTACCGAAGCAGTTTGCCTTTCTTTCCAATATCAATTACCGAAGCAGTTTGCCTTTCTTTCCAATATCAATTACCGAAGCAGTTTGCCTTTCTTTCCTATATCAATTACCGAAGCAGTTTGCCTTTCTTTCCAATATCAATTACCGAAGCAGTTTGCCTTTCTTTCCAATATCAATTACCGAAGCAGTTTGCCTTTCTTTCCAATATCAATTACCGAAGCAGTTTGCCTTTCTTTCCAATATCAATTACCGAAGCAGTTTGCCTTTCTTTCCAATATCAATTACCGAAGCAGTTTGCCTTTCTTTCCAATATCAATTACCGAAGCAGTTTGCCTTTCTTTCCAATATCAATTACCGAAGCAGTTTGCCTTTCTTTCCTATATTTTGTAAAATTACCGAAGCAGTTTGCCTTTCTTTCCAATATCAATTACCGAAGCAGTTTGCCTTTCTTTCCAATATCAATTACCGAAGCAGTTTGCCTTTCTTTCCAATATCAATTACCAAAGCAGTTTGCCTTTCTTTCCAATATCAATTACCAAAGCAGTTTGCCTTTCTTTCCAATATCAATTACCGAAGCAGTTTGCCTTTCTTTCCAATATCAATTACCGAAGCAGTTTGCCTTTCTTTCCAATATCAATTACCAAAGCAGTTTGCCTTTCTTTCCTATATTTTGTAAAATTACGAAAGCAGTTTGACTTTCTTTCCCATATTTTGTAAAATTACCAAACGCAGTTCATGTCTTTACCAAAATACTCAAAGCCATTTTTTGTGTGTGTGTTACAGTACTGTTTCACCATCACCTACAAGAGCGAGGGCCAGCGCCAGTATGATCTGCGCAGTGACTCGGAGGCCGAGTGTAACGCCTGGATTGACGCCATCAAGAGAGCCAGGTGAGAGGAGTTACAGGGGGGAGGGGGGGGGGGGCTATAACTCGCTTTCTATTTGTTCTCTTGCTCAACCCCTCACCCTTTCTGTCTGTCTCTTTCTCTCTCAGATTGGAATGCGAGCACTCAAACAGTCTTTCATTCCGCCACTTTGAGCAGACCCTACCATCCCACCTCTCGGGTGCTCTCCACACTTACACTCCTTCTCGCTCACTCCGATCTTCCCATGCCAAACTGTGGAAAGTTCCTAAAGTGAATTTAAAGTCTTTTGGACAATGCAGTTTTAGTATTTGCGCCCCCACTGTCTGGAACTCCTTGCCTGTTCACTTCCGTCACGATTCAGCACTTCCCGCCTTCAAAACCCTAATGAAAACTCACTCGTTTCAAACAGCTTTCTCTCTCTAACTTTTCACATTAATTAATTAGATGATGTTTGAATGAATGTGTATGTTAGCCCAATTGTGTGTGAATCAGTGAATGTGAGCGCCTTGAGTTTAATTCTAAAGAAAGACGCTATATAAATACTGTATATTATTATTTATTATTAGAGTACCTTATATCCATGTGAATGCAAAGCTCCATGAGCAGAAGTGACGTCAAACATGCTGCATAGGACGGACATCAGCCGCGGACTAATTGTGAAGCCGCTCCTGCGGCCTCGCAATAAAGCATTTTCACATCGTACAATAAGAAAACAAAAGTACAAACGCACGTACACATACACACGCACGCACGCACACACGCACACGCACGCACGCACACACGCACACGCACGCGCACACGCACGCGCACACGCACACGCACGCACACGCACGCACACACACGCACACACACACACACACCACACACGCGCGCGCGCGCGCGCGCGCGCACGCACGCACGCACGCACGCACACGCGCACACGCACACGCACGCACGCACACGCGCACACACACACACACACACACACACACACACACACACACACACACACACACACACACACGTGACACACACACACACACACAAAGATAGGAAGGAAAACATTCTCCTGCAACGTATCAGTTTCAAAGTTCTACGAAGGTATAATATGTCCCAGGTGACTGAGTGGAGGTACACCTTCAACGCGTTAGGGCTCTCTGCAAAAACATGTAATAACCCCAAAATACGACTACATATATCCTCCAACACACACATACACAAACACTGGCACACACACGTGCACACAATATACACACACACGCACGCACGCACACACACACACACACACACACACACACACACACACACACACACACACACACACACACTCTCTCTCTCTCTCTCTCTCTCTCTCTCTCTCTCTCTCTCTCTCTCTCTCTCTCTCTCTCTCTCTCTCTCACTCTCCCCCCTCTCTCTCTCTCTCTTTCTCATCTCAATATTCGTTGACTTCCTCATACTTCCTCATATGTACCAATAAAGCGAGAATATAATGTTCTTCCAGAAAATGTCAAACCGTTGGTTGCCATACCAACGCTTCAGCAATATGTTTTTAAAGGTGGTGGGGTTTTTTTTATACACAAAGAGAGGGTGGGAAGGGAGTGATGGAAGAAAGGGTACAAATCAACAATGATAAAATGTTCTCTTTAGCTTGACACGAAAACCTCGTAGCGGGTTTCTCTGCGTGCTGATCTTCCCGTAAGTGTCTATTTGTCTGTCTATATGTCTGCCCCCCCCCCCCCTCTCTCTCTCTCTCTCTCTCTCTCTCTCTCTCTCTCTCTCTCTCTCTCTCGCCCTCACTCTCGCTAGTCCGCTTTCTATTTTGTTCTCTTACTCAACCCCTCCCCCTTTCTGTCTGTCTCTTTCTCTCTCAGATTGGAGCACTCATACAAAGACAATGCAATGAAGGTGAACTTAGCGTCCTATTAGGCGTTGCCTCTTAAGGACAATAATACAAAGACAGGATAAACACACGCTTATGCATCTAGACCTGGGTGTGTGTGTGTGTGAGAGCGTGCACACGCAGTGAGAGAGAGAGAGAGAGAGAGAGAGAGAGAGAGAGAGAGAGAGAGAGAGAGAGAGAGAGAGAGAGAGAGAGAGAGAGGTTTCTTTGCAGTTAGGAGAGGAATGCTTTAGATAAAGATAAGCAGACTTAGAGAGAGACTTAGATAGAGACAGAGAGGGAGAGAGAGAGAGAGAGAGAGAGAGAGAGAGAGAGAGAGAGAGAGAGAGAGAGAGAGAGAGGAGACAGAGAGACAGACAGACAGACAGACAGACAGAGACAGAGAGAGAGAGAGATCTTTTCATTTAGGAGATGAATGCTCTAGATAAACAGACATTTTGCAAGCATAAGCTTATTCGGGTGAAGCGCCTCGTGTGTGTGTGTGTGCGTGCGTGCAAGCGTGCGCGCGCGCGTGCGTGCGCGCGTACGTGCGCGCGTGCGTGTGTGTGCATTTGATGTGTGGGGTGGGGTTTTTTGGGGGGAAGGACACTGTGCGACAAGTGTCTACTGTACAGTAGCAATGCAAGGGAGGCCAATAGTGTCCTCTGCGATGTTTCAGTATTTCTTGGCTTGCCTCCCTTCAAGTGTAAACGCAGCCATCCCCCTCTACCTCTGTCTCTCTCTGTCTGCCTCTCTCTCTCTCTCTCTCTCTCTCTCTCTCTCTCTCTCTCTCTCTCTCTCTCTCTCTCTCTCTCTCTCTCTCTCTCTCTCTCTCTCTCTCTCTCTCTCTCTCTCTCTCTCTCTCTCTCTCTCTCTCTCTCTTAGCTGTACAGATAGGATGACGCCCCCCTCCCTCCTTAACACACTGCATGTTTTCGGGACAATTTATGTTCATTTTTGTTTCTCAGGAACTAATAAAGATATCTACATGAGATTTTGCACACACTGATGCAAATCATGACCCGGACCATATATGCCAAATTTGAAAACTCTGTGTGAAGGCACTATGAAAGTATGGTAACCAACCAAAACAATTTCACATGAAATCTTGGCCCCTTACCAGCGCTGGATTGAAGTGCTGCATGGTGATGCTGATCATTTCTCCACTTTGCCAAGACATCAAAGGGTGCAACTAACAATGCTTGAGTCATTTACTCGTGTTCTTCATCATATTTATTACCTTGACGGAATTCTGTAATTTTTCACCATTTTTTGACAAGTGAAGAACACGAGTAAATGACTCAAGCAGCCTAATGTCGTGTTAGTTGCACCCTTTGATGTCTTGGCAAAGTGGAGAAATGATCAGCATCACCATGCAGCACTTCAATCCAGCGCTGGTAAGGGGCCAAGAGTTCATGTGAAACTGTTTTGCTTGGTTACCATATTTTCATAGCCCCTTCACATAGAGACTTCAAATTCGGTAGACATAGGCAGGACAATGTACTGAATAAGTGTGCAAACTTTCATTAAGATATCTTTATTAGTTCCTGAGAAACAAAAATGAACACAAAATGTCCTACAACTGCGCAGTGTGCCACCTTAATATAAGATATCATGATGATAAGTCTCATATATCTCAGCTTTTCTTTGCCCAGATATAAAATACGACGATGGTATATATGGATTTTTTTAAAAATGGCTGGATGTGAAAGGGATGAAATATTGTTTGTGTGTGTGTGTTCAGCTACAGCAAGGTTCTCGAGCAGAACGGGGAGCTGGAACAGAAGCATCTGCCTTCTGATATCTGGACGTCGTAGTGGAAAAGGAGAGACTGCCATACTCGTGATACGGCTTATCATATTCATTAAGCAATGATCGTGTGTGTGTGTTCAGCTACAGCAAGGTCTTGGAGCAGAACTTGGAGATCTGGAACAAAAGCGTCTGCCTCCTCTGTTATCGAGATGTCATAGTGGAAAAGGAGGGACTGGTATACTCAGGATATGGCTTATCATATTCATTAAGCAATGGTCGTGTGTGTGTGTGTGTGTGTGTGTGTGTGTGTGTGTGTGTGTGTGTGTGTGTGTGTGTGTGTGTGTGTGTGTGTGTGTGTGTGTGTGTGTGTGTGTGTGTTCAGCTACAGCAAGTTCTTGGAACAGAACTTGGAGATCTGGGACAAAAGCATCTGCCTCCTCTGTTATCGAGATGTCATAGTGGACAAGGAGAGACTGGTATACTCGTGATATGACTTATCATATTCATTAAGCAATGATTGTGTGTATGTGTGTGTTCAGCTACAGCAAGGTACTGGAACAGAACTTGGAGATCTGGGACAAAAGCATCTGCCTCCTCTGTTATCGAGATGTCATAGTGGACAAGGAGAGACTGGTATACTCGTGATATGGCTTATCATATTCATTAAGCAATGATTGTGTGTATGTGTGTGTTCAGCTACAGCAAGGTACTGGAACAGAACTTGGAGATCTGGAACAAAAGCATCTGCCTCCTCTGTTATCGATATGTCATAGTGGAAAAGGAGAGACTGGTATGCTCAGGATATGGCTTATCATATTCATTAAGCAATGATTGTGTGTATGTGTGTGTTCAGCTACAGCAAGGTCCTGGAACAGATGCAGCTGCCTCCTGATATCTGGACGTCATAGTGGAAAAGGAGAGACTGGTATACTCATGATATGGCTTATCATATTCATTAAGCAATGGTTGTGTGTATATGTGTGTGTTCAGCTACAGCAAGGTGCTGGAACAGAAGGAGGAGCTGGAACAGAAGCACCTCCACCTGCTGCAGATCCTGGACAGCGAGCGGCAGGCCAAGTGGCACTACGTGCAGCAGACCGAGGAGCTGTCGGCCGAGGTCAAGAAGCTCAAAGAGGAGGTGGGTGTTCTTCCAGTTAAGGCTCCAGTGATTTTTCTCTGTGGTAAAGAGAGGTCAAAGGTACATGTTTGGCTACCCCCGCCCAATCAATTGCGCCAAATTTTCTTATATTTTTGTTATCGACTTTTTTTTACCTTCTGGTAATGAGAGGAAAGGCAAAGGTGTAGATTTTGCATGTGTGGGCCCGCGTGTCTTAAAGGTGGACCCTGACGGATGAGTTTTTGTAAGAAACTCGTTGAGATCACCAGAAAGACAGTCTTTTCAAGGATCGGAGCACTCACTTTGCTCTGGTTTCCTATAAAATAAACCGTCAAAACGGCGATTCCTCCTTCGCGGAGATGCTGGAAAGAGTAGCCATTTTGGATGGGGTGGGTGGAGGTCACTCACTGTGGTTGAAGCGTTTTCTTTTTTTGTAGTGCAGTAAATAACAAATGGAGCTATTTCCTTTGTTGTGAGCGAAACTCCTATAAATAAACTATAAAATAAAATAAAAATTAAATTAAAAGGCTTGTATTGCGAAAATTTCGTGCAAACGATTTGGCGGCCATTAGAAAAGAGACGGCACACGCCTTCTCTTTGGGTGAAAGAATCTGACTTCTAGCATCTCCGCCAAGGCGGATTCGCCGATTTGACGGTTTGATTTCTAGGAAGCCAGAGCAAAGTGAGTGTTGCAATCTCTGTAAAGGGTGTTTTTCCTGGTGATCTCGACGCGTTTCTTACAAATACTCATCCGTCAGGGTGCCCCTTTAAACTGTGCTTTCCTGCGGAGTCCGTCAGTGATTTGTTCCCCGCCCAATTAATTGCGCCAAATTTTCTTAGTACGGTTATCGACTTTGTTTACCTTCTGGTAATGAGAGTGAAAGCAAATGTGTGGTTTGTGCATGTGTGTGCCCGCGGGTGTCTAACCAGTATTAATAGGCACATGTAGTTTCTGTTCATCTCTGCTTCCTGTTTTTCAGCTGCAACAGTTCAAGAAAGAGGTGGCCTCCAACGTCAAAGTGGAAGATGAGACAGACGAAATCAAGAAAATCAAAAAGGTAACTCTCTCTCTCTCTCTCTCTCTCTCTCTCTCTCTCTCTCTCTCTCTCTCTCTCTCTCTCTCTCTCTCTCTCTCTCTCTCTCTCTCTCTCTCTCTCTCTCTCTCTCTCTCTCTCTCTCTCTCTCTCTCTCTCTCTCTCTCTCTCTCTCCACAGCTGTTTTTAAAGTCTAACTTATAGGTAGTGAATGGCTGTGTGGCTAAGTATAGACAAACAAACAAAAAGTCGATCATGTAACTGAGCGTTTTCCCTGCATTGTCATTATTTTCTGTTACTGAATACGTGCAACGGTAAACATGTGTTTACAAGTGATTTAATCAGCAATTTTAACCAACGGTAGTAAACTATACTGTGTTCTTTTTCCTTCCCTAAGACGATCAAAGTTTCCTTGAATTGTATCTTCTTTTTTTTTCTTCTTTTTTTCAGTTGTTTCGACAAAAATTGCTTGTCGTCAGTTTCTTCTATTGTTTCAAAACTGACCATAAACAATTTCATGAAAGCTATTTTGTTTCGTTTTTTGTTGTGTTTTTCGAGAGTCTGAAGAGAAGCTTAGATCTTACTCGTAATTAGCTTACATTAAAATTATGCAGATTGTTGAACAACTTCGACGTTATTTGGCGGATTGGTTGTAGGGCGACAAGAAATTACCGATCGAAATTTTAAGCTGGACCTATCACTAGCCATAGTTTGCAGAAACAAGTACACAAGTGTAAAGTGACGTTATTTTATTCACAAGAGACAAAGCAAAACTACTGGATATTTTGGCGAATGCGCCTTTATCAACATAGACAAACAAGAAAACAGCAAACAGCAAATATAGCAAAAGGAGCAAAAAGCAGACAACGAAAGGAGCAAAACATCAACAAGATTAAAAAAACAATACTTCCTCTCTACAGTCCAATGCGTAAAATGCGTAAAATGCACAGACAAGGTTTAGATTTTGACTTGATAGTGTCACTTGGTTTGTTATCTGTTGACTGATCGACTTCTAAATCAATTTGGAATTACTGTGGTGTGGACTAGATTTGTTTAAAATTATATTTGAAAGTAGAAGGCAATACCAACTTTGCACGCACGCACGCACGCGCACACACATTCACACACACGCGCGCGCGCGCGCGCGCGCGCGCACACGCACACGCACACACACACACACACACACACACACACATACATACATACATACATACATACATACATACATACATACATACATACATACATACATACATACATGCATACATACATACATGCATGCATACATACATGCATGCATACATACATACATACATACATACATACATACATACATACATACATACATACGCGCGCGTGCGCCCCTACCATGTCATTTATGTATGTTGTTTAGCCATCCTTTACTGCCCTCTCTTTCTTGTTGTCTCTGTCTCTCTGTTGTCCCACCGGTACGGGTACAATCTCCGTTGTCCCTCCATCAGGTGCAGAGTTTCTTCAGAGGCTGGCTGTGCCCTCTCTTTCTTGTTGTCTCTGTCTCTCTGTTGTCCCACCGGTACGGGTACAATCTCCGTTGTCCCTCCATCAGGTGCAGAGTTTCTTCAGAAGCTGGCTGTGCCCTCTCTTTCTTGTTGTCTCTGTCTCTCTGTTGTCCCACCGGTACGGGTACAATCTCCGTTGTCCCTCCATCAGGTGCAGAGTTTCTTCAGAGGCTGGCTGTGCCCTCTCTTTCTTGTTGTCTCTGTCTCTCTGTTGTCCCACCGGTACGGGTACAATCTCCGTTGTCCCTCCATCAGGTGCAGAGTTTCTTCAGAGGCTGGCTGTGCCCTCTCTTTCTTGTTGTCTCTGTCTCTCTGTTGTCCCACCGGTACGGGTACAATCTCCGTTGTCCCTCCATCAGGTGCAGAGTTTCTTCAGAGGCTGGCTGTGCCCTCTCGTTCTTGTTGTCTCTGTCTCTCTGTTGTCCCACCGGTACGGGTACAATCTCCGTTATCCCTCCAACAGGTGCAGAGTTTCTTGTTGTCTCTGTCTCTCTGTTGTCCCACCGGTACGGGTACAATATCCGTTGTCCCACCCACAGGTGCAGAGCTTCTTCAGAGGCTGGCTGTGCCGCCGGCGCTGGAAACAGATCGTGGAGCTGTACATCCGGTCCCCGCACGCGGAGAGCATGCGCAAGCGCAACTCCATCGTGTTCTCCATGGTGGAGTGCGAGGAGGAATACAACCGCCAGCTGTCCTGCCTCGTCACCTGCTTCCTCAGGCCACTCCGCATGGCCGCCAGCTCCAAGAAGCCCCCTGTCACCCACGAGGACGTCAACTCCATCTTCCTCAACAGGTCAGGGTGTGGTTGGGTGTGGAGTGCATATGGGCGTGGATGGGGTGGGTGGGTAGATGTTTGTGTGTCCTGGTCATCTGCTTTCTCAGGCTCCTGCAACAGGCCACCAGCTCTAAGAAGCCCCCCCCCCCCCCCCCCCCCCCCCAACCCCCCACCCCACGTCACCCACGAAGACGTCAACTCCATTTTTGTCAACAGGTCAGGGTGGTGGGTGTGGATTGTCGGTAGGTAGATGGGTAAGTATTGTGTGTCTTCATCACAAGCTTCCTCAGGCCCTTACGCATGACCGCCAGCTCCTAGAAACACCCCATGCCCCAACGAAGACGTCAACGCCATCTTCCTCAACAGGTCAGGGTGGTAGGTGTGGGTGTGGGTGAGGCATAGGTGTGTCGATGGGTAAGTGGTTGGCTAGGTGAGTTAGTGGCTGTCGATTGTTGATGAGTAGCATGTGTATATCCTCGTCACCATCTTCCGCAGGCCTCTGCATACGGCCGCCATCTCCTAGAACCCCCCCGTCACCCAACGAGGACGTCAACTCCTTTTTCCTCAACAGGTGAGGGTGGTGGGTGTGGATTGTGGGTGGGTGGGTTGCCAAATGTTAATATATGCCGTAGGGTTTATTACAGAATGTAGATAACAGTGCAAAATGGGGAACCCTAATAACCACATTGTATTGACAGCGTGTGTTTGTTGTGTGTTTTGTTCCACGCAGTGAGACGTTGCTGTTCCTGCACCAGATCTTCCTGAAGGGGTTGTCTGCCCGCCTGGAGAACTGGCCCACACTGGTCCTCGGTGAGGCATCAGTTCTATCCATGACTCCATTTTTCTCTGTCTGTCTGTGCGTTTGTCTCACTGTTTGTTTCTCCTTCTCTCTCATCATCTCTGTCTGTCAACTTCTCTCTCCCTCTCTTTTCTTCTATCTATCTGTTTCTCTCTCTCTCTCTCTCTCTCTCTCTCTCTCTCTCTCTCTCTCTCTCTCTCTCTCTCTCTCTCTCTCTCTCTCTCTCTCTCTCTCTTCTCTCTCCCTCACTCTCTCTCTCTCTCTCTCTCTCTCTCTCTCTCTCTCTCTCTCTCTCTCTCTGTCTCTTCCATCTCTCTGTCATTTGCCCTCCCTCCCTCCCTCATTTCTGTATACAAGTGTTTACTGGAAGTGGGGGTAGAGAGTAAGCAGGAAATCTAGTTATTATAAATCCGTTTAATAATAATAATAATGATGATTATGAATGTTTCTGAAGCTCTTTAATATTTTTGTAAGAGGTCAATATATGTAAATACTAGTAACATACAAATGAATAAGCCCTACACACATTAAATGAAACACAACAATCGATCAAGAATCATAGCAAACGTTCAGAAAACCAAAATGAATTTAACACAGTCATGAGCACAAAGCATTGCACATAAACACGAAATACATATGAATAAGCATAAACACGGAAATCAGAAATGAATATCATAATAGGTGTTAAACAAACAATGTGCATTAACCACACGACATCGAATGGTGTGCCCTCCTTCTGCTTTGTACATTCATTAATTATCCTGCCAGATAGAGTCTGGAACTCCAAATGGAAGGTGGAATGCTTCCGGGTCTGCTGTCTGTCTGTCTGTCTGTCTGTCTAAAGTAGCTTTTCTCCCAAACTAACGGATGGATTTCGATTAAGCTTGGTGGAGGTGTACACACCCTATTCTCGAAGGTTCACATGTCAACTGTCATAGCCATGCTGATCGTTATATATTTTCTAAAGATATTTTAGGCAATGATAAAGTCGTGAAACCCAGTGAGCTGTAGGGGATCCAGTGAATTCCCTTTCCTCCTCGGTGCTTAATTTTATGAAGTTCTACGAAAGCTTAAGTGGGAAACTAAACGTTGTTGCTTTCTAAATTCAGTAAATCGGCTTACTAAACGTTGTTGCTTTGTAAATTCAGTAAATCGGCTTACTAATACGTTGTTGCTTTCTAAATTCAGTAAATCGGCTTACTAAACGTTGTTGCTTTGTAAATTCAGTAAATCGGTTTACTAAACGTTGTTGCTTTCTAAATTCAGTAAATCGGCTTACTAAACGTTGTTGCTTTCTAAATTCAGTAAATCGGCTTACTGAATTTAGAAAGTAGCAACGTTTAGTTTCCCACTTAAGCTTTTAGTAGAACTTCATAAAATGAAGGGCAGCTGTCCACTGGTTCGCGCGTTGAACACTGTGGTGCAATGCGCATTATGGACCTTGCCCAGGCGACCTGTTCGACATGCTGCTGCCCATGCTGAGCATCTACCAGGAGTACGTGCGCAACCACCACTACAGCCTGCAGGTGCTGGCCGAGTACAAGCAGAAGCACGAGTTCAACGCTCTGCTCAAGCGATACGAGGAGAAACCCGCCTGCGAGGGCCGCTCCCTGGAGACCTTCCTCACCTACCCTATGCATCAGGTGGGTACCGTGGGTGGGGCGGGAAGGGTTTGGGGTATTGATGAGGAGGGGAGAGAGAGAGAGAGGGGGGGAGAGAGAGAGAGCGAGAGAGTGTGTGTGAAGGGTGACATGAATTCACGAAAGCCTGAAGTTTAAAAAAAAAAATTCATACTATATATATATCCCCCCTCTCTCTCTCTCTCTCACACACACACACACAACACACAACACACACACACACACACACACACACACACACAACACACAATACACACACACACACACACACACACACACACACACACACACACACTTAAAGGTGTGTTGTTTCTTTTGCCTATTTCATTCCCAAAAAAAATGTTTGCTGTTGTTCAAAGAAACAATATTTATTCCCGATCAAACAAACCAGTGATGTGGTCAATTGGTATTGTAGCTGCGTTGATGCTCATTTGCTTTGTGCAAAGCAAAGTATTTTTAACAAACATTTTTTTCTACAAACATGTACCTGGGGGGGGGGGGGGGGGGGGGGGGGGGGGGGTGGGGGGGGGGGGGGGGGGGGGGGGGGGGGGGGGGGGGGGGGGGGGGGGGGGGGGGCGGTGGGGGGGGGAGGGGAGGGGGGGGGGGAGTTTGTAACTAGATAATCACACTGCGAAATAGAATTATCCCCTTTCATACTTTGTTGTTTACTAACTTTAAAAAAAACCTGTTATTGTTCTTTATAGCTCTGTATGTGCTTGTTGCTTTGTACCTGATTATTTACTGACGTGTTGCTGTGTGTGTTTGTTTTTTTAAGACTGGGAATGTTTTGTTTGCCACTCAGACAAATCGTGCATTTCAAGCTGGGGCAATATTTATGTTTGCAGTGTCTGAGGTTATGTTATATCTCTTTATATATTTGTAATGTTTTTCTTCGAGTTTGTTGCCTGTGTTTCTGTCTCTGGCTGATTGTTTTATATATTTCTGATTGTTTGTGTCTTGAATGCTCAATTGATAAAATATTTTATTATTTGTTAAATGTCTTGCATTGCTGGGTTTTTTTTTCTTATTCGTATTCTATGGATTTTTTGATTCACCATATATAGTAAGATTTTTTTTAATTGCAAAGCATTGTGGGTGGGGGTTGTTGCTGTTGTTATTATGTTTTCTATGGACGTTTTTTTCCTAGGCCTGCAACCTCGTTTTTAGCTCTTTGTTTTTGCTAACTTAAAAATGTGCAAGACAACAACAACAATATTGTGGATTAAAGCTAAGGCCGACTTAGTCTCTCGGTTTTGAACGAGAGACGTTTCCGTCTATCAGAAATATCGCTCAAAATTGGGGAAAATTCAACCCTCGATGCCAAGCTTTGCCGTGGCATGCGTTTAGCCAACATGGATGTAAGAATGATAAATGGCGTTTCTGTTTTCCTGTTCAGTATGTATTGAGTTGGCCATTGCAAATTCATTTACCTCTGGACCATAATGATGCGCTGTTATTAGTTGTGCCACGATTATGTGTACGTTTAACCTAGACAAAGGCGAACCAAAGATGGAATAGACACAAACGCGAAAGCCGGGAGTAGAGCCTAGAGTTGTCTGTCACGATCGGAGCAGAACTTAAGCAATATTTATTTTTTACTGTAGATGTAGACCAGTCTGTCATTTCCTATTGCGACTGCTAGATAGCAGAGGGCGAGGCTGCTGTTCTGGGTAGCCATGTTAGACTTTAGTTAAAGTATTTGCCCAGGGTATTACCCCTCTCTCTCGTCCCAAAGCATTTGAGGACAGCTGGCATTGAGGGAAGGTCCCCAAAAGTCAAGCAACCCCTTTGGCTGCCGCACCAAGAGCCAATGCAGAGGACCCCTGGTTTGAGAGTGCTGGTCTTCCACGAAGGACTTGGCTGCACCCTGGGAAATAACTAATTCATTACTGTAGAAAAGCATCCATTGTGCAGCCTCGCCTTTTTTGATTGGCATTAATTAACTCAGCTTTCTGGTTCTCTGATGACTCTGTTGTCGTTGGTTTGATTTCTTGTGTGTTATTTTATTTCGGGGGCGATAAAACATATAACGACCAACCAGGTGAGTATATGAGAAGTACCCGAGGCCCATCTGTTCCCCTGTGAGGCCGTGCATGCTGTCATGGGCCTCCCTGGTGTTGTGTAAGAGTAGGGGGGCGGGGGAGGGTGTTTGTGATGTGCAAAAGGATAGGAGGGAGGGGGCTGTGGCATGGCGCCGCATTGTGGCTTTGTTGTGTGCTGTGCTGGCGACAATGTCTCGTGCTGCTACGTTGCAGTGATGGTCATTGTGATGACTTTGGTTTCTGTGATGACTTCCAGACTTTCAGTATCGGGATAAATGATTGGTTGCTGATACCATTCTTGTGAATGAATCGCTGTTGACAGGACTGTAAGCGACTAACGAACTAACTGTGAATGAAAAGGGTGGGAAGGACAATTTACCTTACTTGTAATGTTTGATCTACCAGTTTTGAGACGTTAGTTGATTTGTTTTCATTATAATTATTGTGATTAGTTTTTCGATATATGATAATGGTCTTGATGTGATGGCAGTTAAAACAAATGAAAGAATGTCCACACTTTGTATGTGATAGGACAAGTTTAAACAGTTAACAGAAAGAGAAAGAGAAAAAAAAACCCATTACATTGTGTTGTTTGGTTTTAAGGTGTGAGAATCTTTGCTAAGTACAGTTGCATGTGGAGTAATTCTCAATCAATATCTATACTATTCGTAGAATACTTCTTTGGGTCAGCTGTAAAGCAAAATATCACGAACTACTGTATTAGGACATCTGATTAAGATAGGGTTCATACTGTTGTTGATTGCAGTGTCCATTCATGTCCTGCTATAGACCTTGTATTTGAGAAATATCTACAACTTGTATCTTTTATAAAAAGTTTTATTTTTTATTTTTCACACTTTTAGCAAAAAAAAGGAATAAATGTGAAATTTTCAGTAAGAAACAAGAGTAAGTGAAACGTTCAAAAAGCTTGTTGCAACGATGATACCGTTTTCCAGAGTTTGAAAATACGAGGCTTGATCATGATGATGTAATGTTTGTATTTGAGACTAGCGAGACTAGCGCAGGGTGGTGAAGGGTGGGTGTGTTCTCGCTTGTGCCTGTGCTTGTGCCGTGGTGAGTGCTTGAGAATGCCTACTGCTGTTGCATTGTGCACGGGTCAATGTTTAATTATGTAAATGGAGGAAAATTAGTGTTAAATATAGCAAACGATAGAGGATGAAGTACTCAATCTGCAATAAGAAAGGTAAGACTGACAAAAATGGAAATAACTGAGAAATGGAGGAGGGGGGGGGGGCACATCTTTACCTTTACCAAATATTTTTATACTTACTCGGATTAATGAATATTTTAATATCCCATCCTAAAAATATTGGAAGACAAAACGTTTGTTATTGGTACATGACTGTAGTCTCTAGAAGAAGAAAACAATTGAATTAATGTTCTTTCTTTTCTTGTCTTGCGCATTGTAAGGGCTCGTGTTTATAAACGAGTCCTCGTGTTCTTTGAGGGGATATGCACGCGCGTTTGCGCATGCGTGAACACTTTTCCTGGTTGTTAAGACTCTGCTGCAGCCCAAATAATGTGTCAGAATGGTTGGGCATTTCTAACAGTCGACGTCATGAAAATATTCTGAATATGAATGGCCTTAACTCTTCGACGATTTCTGTAATGTTTTAGTAGTCTTATAATCTTATTGACTTTGATTAGCTATTATCACTACTGCAACAACCAAATAATGTTTGTAGACTGCAGCAAACATGATCTCACATTGAGTTGCGTATAAGAGGATATAGGCCTACTTTGATGCAGTGTATGTCACCAGAAAGCCAGGCATACATAATTATTTTCTTATTCTTAATGCTGGAATATATGAGAAAAATATCAGCGTATACACGTAGTGGAAATAACCCAAACCTAGCAATTGTACACGAATGTTCAGGAATCGAGGGGAAAGGCAGGCTTTCGCCACTGAATGAATTAAAGTTAACTTATTGTTTGCCCAATAACTACTTCCAAATACGTATGTTTAATTTTAAGGTTATGATATCCGTTGTTTGATCAGTTATATTGATATTATAAGCAAGGTTTTGGCGTAACCGCATGATGCTTCTTCGTAGCTTTAAATACGCTTTTTTGCTTATGGTGTTTGTGTGCTTATAACTAACCAAGGTTGTTTGTAACTGTGATCGATTAACACCTCTCGTGTGGGTATAAATGGGGATATGTTTGTACATCGAGTACATCAAAACGTCATCAGCCTAATTTGTTAAAGAAAACAGCTGGGACTGATCCAGTGGGTTTGAAATTACTCATAGAGTCACCTCTGTAATTTCTTAACAATGAGATCATACACATTTGTTATGCTTGTGTGAACGCGTGTAATGTGTGTGTATGGGGAAACCCGGGTTGTCTCGTATTGTTAATGTAGTTTGTTTTTGATAAATTAATAGCGTTTCAGTTCTGTTCGAAACCATGGGAGGTATGTGGTTTAGCATCTCGTGTACGGACCATGGCTTTTAGAGAGTTAGTAGTAGCTCTTAAATGTTTGCGCTCTTCGCACTGGACCTTTAGATTAGAACGCTAGATGTCGTTCTAAAATGCTTTAAAGGTTCTCAATGCCCTGGATCTCACAAGATCTTGATGTCGACTGTCCTAACACTGTTTTGTTTCATGTCGTTTGATTGGAGTAGCGCACCGAAGGCTCTATGTGTTGTCAGTAATGATTGGATGGCGAGGTCTGTAGGTGATGTTTCCTTCAGGTGCTGTGACGACTGTACGCTGGATTCACTGGTTGTGCTTGTCCCTCTGTCTGTCCCTCTGTCTGTCTCTCTGTCTGGCTGGCTGGCTGGCACGACCAATGTGATCTTTAGGCCCAGGTGTTTGTTTTGGTTTTTCTCACATCTGTTTTTCCAAATGAATGTTTAGTTTAGAACCTTGCCCTCTCCGCCTTATTATAAGTTACCCCACCAAATGGCCTTCTGTTACGTTAGTTCAGCGGAGTTAACCCGATTGATTTATCTCTGTTATTGACGCACTTACATTGTACTTAGTTTTCCCACCCACTGACCCTTTAGATGTTTTGAAGTACATTGATTTTACTGTCATCAGCCAAATTCTCTTTCGTTCCGGTGAATATATTTTCACTACTACAAAAACATTCCACATACAACTCATCATTCCAGATGGCTGCATCGAATCAAACATGCATCATCTGAAAAATCTTGTTTCTCATCGAGAACCCATCTCCTTTCTTCTGTTTTCACTTTTGTTCTTTTTCATTTTCTTTCTTGTAGTTTTTTTATTTATTGAAAAAATTGATTTCTTCTATGTGAATCTCTTCAAAGTAGTTTTGAGACAATGTACTCCTTACTGAGTCTTCGTTTCCATTTACATAGTCTTGTCATTTTCGATCTTTGTTTTCATTGGGGTTTTTTTCAATCTGTTTAGTGTGTAACCATTGTGTTATAAGTGTTACGTTATCATCGTCGCTATTATCTCTTCGTAATTCATTTTATTTCAATAAGAAGCTCTGTCTTTCAGGGTTTTTTTGTATTTCATTTTTGTGCGGTTTCGTTGATTACGTTCAGTTTAATGTTATTTATTCTCTTTTCCGCTTTTTATTTCCTCCATAAGTATCTCCGTTTCCAAAAGACTTTTATTCTCATTTTGCTCTTTTTTTCTTTAGTGTATTTGTTTCGGTTATACAGTGTATTATACATATCATAAAATTACACCCAAGTATGTTTATTTATCTCCCATAGTTGAGTTCTTTGTTTTTGTTGTCAGTCCTTGGTGCGTTCCCATTACTAATTTATTTCGAACATTATTCTGATTCTATTATATGTTTGTGGTGATGGCGAGTAATGTGTCCTCCCATATTCTTTGTTCCACTGTGCATTCTCTCCCCAGAAGCATGTTTGCGATGCGTTGTAGCAACCTGCATTTTGTCCGTTTTGAATGCCAGATGTTGTGTTATGAACTTACATGATTGGTTTGTATTTTTATGTTCAGATATATTTTTATTTTGTGTGTTCGTTGGTGCCTTTGTGTTGTCAAATGCACTGGCAGTACTTGTGCATACAAATCTTAATGCACGCGTTTATTATAATTATCTTCCTATTCCTCCTCCCCCACAAAACGTTTTGTCGTTTCGCTGGTTTGTGTGTTTAGGCCTATGTGCGTGCGCGTGCGTGTGTGTGTGTGTGTGCGTGCGTGCGTGTGTGTGTGTGTGTGTGTGTGTGTGTGTGTGTGTGTGTGTGTGTGTGTGTGTGTGTGTGTGTGTTGTTTGTTTGTTTGTTTGTTTGTTTTGTTTGTTTGTTTGTTTGTTTGTGTGTGTGTGCGTGCGCGCGCGCGCGTTTGTGTGTGTGTGTGTGTGTGTGTGTGTGTGTGTGTGTGTGTGTGTGTGTGTGTGTGTGTGTGTGTGTGTGTGTGTGTGTGTGTTCTGAAATTCGCTTGGAACTTATGTGTCCACTGTGCTTTGCTTTATGTTATGGAATAATGTTTTATACACACTTGCCTGTTCATTTGCTACTCTTTCACCCGCCCCCCACCCCCCCCCCCCCCCTGCCCCCCTGCCCCCTCCTCCTCTTAGACCGTCCTTCCCAATTGTTTGCGTTTGAAGGAATATGGATTTTTTTGTGTGTCTAGTTTTTGGTTGTTTGGAGTGTTTGTTTTGTTTCAACACAAGGAAGACAAAAATCAATGTACCCGAACTGAGGTTATTCCTTGCACAACATCAAAATAGTCCTCCACGTTTAAAAATCTTTGTCAGTTTTACAAACAACCAACAAAGTAGTGCAATAGAGAGAAATACAAATACATTTCAAATGTCTGAACGAATCTACATTAGTTCTTTACGTAACGCCCTCTAGCCCCTCTAACGTTTCGTCAAAACATTATACATTACCTTTTGAGTGCTGTTGCTAATACAAGACAAAGAAACAAAACAGCAGAACGTAACCTCCACAAAGTTAATGACCTGAAAATGGCTGTTTGCATTATATTATACATTACCGTTTGAGTGTTATTGTTGCTAATGCAAGGCAAAGAAACAAAACAGCAGAACGTAACCTCCACAAAGTTAATGACCTGAAAATGGCTGTTTGCATTATATTATACATAACCGTTTGAGTGTTATTGTTGCTAATGCAAGGCAAAGAAACAAACAGCAGAACGTAACCTCCACAAAGTTAATGACCTGAAAATGGCTGTTTGCATTATATTATACATAACCGTTTGAGTGTTATTGTTGCTAATACAAGCCAAAGAAACAAAACAGCAGAACGTAACCTCAGCAAAGTTAGACCTGAAAATGGCTGTTTGCATTATATTATACATAACCTTTTGAGTTTTATTGTTGCTAATGCAAGGCAAAGAAACAAACAGCAGAACGTAACCTCAGCAAAGTTAACGACCTGAAAATGGCTGTTTGGCACTGAAATGGGCAGGAGCTGCTGAAGTCAACCATCCGAGGGCTATTTTCCAGAATGTACTATCGACCTTCTTTTGTTCTGTTGTTATAATATGACTATTAATATAGTAAAACACAGCAGAATACTGTCGTTCTGACATAATTATACCCTTCAGAATTGCCCGTGCTGATCAGACTGAACACAACAAAAGTAAAAGTAAATAAACCTAAGCATTCAACAAGTTCAAACTTGATATGGAAATCTGCTCTGTTCTAGACGTCTATAATCGTCTGAGGATTCATGCATACATACAAAACCTGTAGACCAATGTCAGTTCATGACCCGTGGCTAAATACATCGTAAAGGACACATTTGAAACAGAAAAGATAGGAGCAAAATAAGGCGTTCAAGAACGACTTTTTAAATCATTCAAACTCCGTCTTCCTTTTTCCTCTTTATTTTTTCTTTTCTTCTTTTCTGGTCTTCTTCTTTCTTTTGAGCCTTTTTATTTTTGCCTACTAAGTCTGCATGCTTTTCCGTAGCTCGTGAATCAAATCAATACGCAAACTAGCAACAAACCAACAAAGTCTGTCATCTTATTGGTTTTCTGTCCATTTTTCCATTTTTACAAAGTGGAGACGTTTGCTTGGTTCAACGCTAGCCATTCCTCAGCTAAAATTTACCATTAAACTTACCCGGGTAGAGAAAAAATTTCGTCTGCAATATTGGGGATTCCTCTGTGACATGCATAAAACAGGGCCTCTCCTTACCTCCCAAAATTAAGAACATAAGGTCATTGGATAACAGACCCTCGTTTGATGCCTTTCAGTGACATAGGTGTCAAATCATTGTGGTGCCAAGAGGCGACAGTGGCGATGAAAGTGTCTACATTTATCATCTTTATTCCCTTACTATTTCTCTAATCTGCCAGAAACTTTCACAAAGTTTTTTTCAAATCGAAATCGGTCGTCAGGGATTTGCTAAACTTGCACCACAAACAATTATCGTCATCCACTTATTCCCATTCTGTGGCTACATTGCAGTGTTATGGCGTCTCGTTGTTACTGTTGTGACACGCGTTATGTCAGAAAAAGTAAAATGTTCTCATCTCTTGACAGGAGTCATTGTTCCAAAACAGTCAATTGCTCTTATTTGCGAACTCTCAGTCTGTTTTTCTCTTTCTTCTTCTTCTTCTTCTGCGTTCCCAGGCCATATGGCCATAATGGGTAAGGTACGTATGTGTCCTGTTTTCAGTTTTCACTGGTCTCCCCGCTGCGTACAGCCAACACATTCCGATTTCGGAGGAGCTGAAAGGAGAACAAATATTTGGAAGATTTTTTGAAAAAAGGCAGGAGAATAGGCCAATAAGTCAGAAAGATAGTAGATGACAGAAAGCAAAGGAAAAAGGCAGAGTCAAAGAGAGTGGCAGATTAGAGGAAGTTACAAGCACAGAACTTCCAGAAGGTGACGGAACTATTTTTTACGAAAGACCCCCCGGTATTCCCACGGGGAGAGACTCGTGGAGGGAGCGGGGTCGTCCAGCTCCACAACAAACATCCATGCACCCACTGCCCCACTGTTCTCTGTCTTATGTGTCTTTTCTTTCTTTTTTAAATCTGTCCTCGGGTTTTGTCCCAGTTCACCATACATTTAAGAAACACAATTTGATCAGGGATCTCTGCTATAGTTTGGACAGCAAAACCCATACATTTCTACTAACATTAACTTTGTATACCAATGTGTGTTGTTTTCAGGGAGGTGTTTTTGTTGTTATTGTTGTTTATAATGGCGTCTGTTCATTTTCCCACAGTATTTATTCCATTTAACCCCCTCTATGTGACACTCGCAGTATCCGTTTAGTTCAGTTTAACATTATCAGAATTATTTCTATCCCAATGTTTTTCAAAAACATTACGAGCTATGCATCTTTTCAGAACTCTATGATCATTACATTTTAGGCTACCATTTTGTTTTTGTATCTTTCGTTGGATCAACTTAATTGCATACATTGTCTTGTTTCCGTTTTTCCGATACTTCACAGTGATGTTAATTCTCCGTTGGGTGTAACATTCCTGCCTGGTTTATCTCTCATACGTATGAAGAGTCTGTTGCCTTTACCTTGTTGTTTACGTGAAACTTTGGTTAGTTTGGTTCGGTTTTTGTTCGTAGTTTTCTTTCGTTCACTGCACTAAGATTTGTGTGGGTAACTTCTGTGTTGTTTCGGTCTTGTTTTCGCACCAAGTCTTGTACGATTCGTCGTCACACATTTTAGTTTCAACCAACAAAATGTTGTGTGACCCGCTACTGTTCTACTGATGCTGTTTTAAGTTTTACCTGCAACGCTTGTCTCTGTTTATGTCTTCTTCTGAGTTTGGTGTCCCTTGCGCCTGTGTGACTCATTACTCACAGACTTCGGTTCTCCCTCTGTGTGTTGAATTACCCAATCTCTCCTCTCATTGGGTTTTTCACCTGTTGAGTTTTGACTGGCCTGGTGTTCCTTCCCCCCGTGGAGTAGCGTTGTCGTCTGGTGGTTTGTTCTGTGGTGTAATGCACCCCCTGGGGGATGTTCTATGGCTAAAACACCCCCTAGAGGGTATTCAGCGGTGTGCTGCACCCCCCACCCACCCCCCTGGAGGTTCGTCCGTAATGTGATGTACCCCCCATCCTCCCCTGATTTCGTTCTGCAGCCCCCAGTGATGTCGAACGTAACCCAGGCCCTTGTGTCGTGGCTGAGTGTTGTGGACACTGGTTTTCTCTTCGTGGGTTTGTTTCCCACACCCCCACCACCCACCACCCACCACCCACCACACACACACGCTCTTTTCTGTCTCTATCTCTCTCTCCCTCACACGTGCCACGGGGGACGTACCTGCTGCGCCCGCTAGTCGGTGGCTGGCTTGCAGTGGGGTCACGGTCTAGGATTGCGGCTGCTTTGTGTGACGCAGGCCGCTACCCTGAAGCAGAAGCTCGAGTCGAGCTCGATCCACCGATTCAGCCACCACAGTCACGGCCACGGGCACATTGACCCCGAGAAGGGGGACTGTCAGGGCCGAACTCTGGAGACCTTCCTTACTTATCCTATGCACCAGGTGGGTACATCCTCCTCTTCCATTCGCCCTCATCCTTCATCCATCCAACTACCTCTGCTCCCTGTACTAATAATTATCTTTTCCTTCTCCTTTGTTCCTTCCTTGATTTTGTTTGTTTTCAACTACCCTTGTCCATGGTTATGTTTTTTTCCCCATCTTTGAGAAATGTTTCTCTAGCCATCATTCTGTTGGTGTTTCTTTTTTCTTAGCAGTATGTCTTCTCATTCTTCTTCTTTTGTTTCCTTTCCCTTTAGTTTTAAATTTTCTCTTCTACATCACACATGGCCACTTGCACTTCATTCTCTTTAGTAGTTTCGTCACTCATTCCAAAGTTCCCTTAGTTCCTTTAGTCAAACATATTGCCGAATTGTGCTCCACAGAGGTCAGAGAAGTTGATTTCATTGAATCCATTGTCTTAACCTATGTAGGTGTGGTAGGTGGTAAAGTGAACTATACGATTGCTTCTCTTCACATGTTCTCCCTTAGATATGCACAGACCCATCATCCGCATAGCCATTAGACATATCATGCACCCACAAAACAGCACACTCTACTGCCCACACGTTTGTAGCTAACATAATAAATCTAATGTATGTGTTGCCGTTATTGTACTACCCTCTCCGCAGTTACAAATTATTTCATTTCAAAATAGTATTTTGCTCAACCTATCTTCCTAATCTTGATTTTTGCAGCCTGTCTAAGAAAGGACTCGAGATGGCTAACATTTTATTTGAGAGACTATTTTCTCTCACAGTTCTTTCCAAAATGTTGAGATTATTTGTCATATATTTATTTATTTATGTGTCTGCTTGTGATTCTAAATAAGAAATTAGCGGGTTTTATTTTGGTGGTTTGATTGATATAGAACACTAAGTTAAAATTGGTGAATACATACATAAAATACTGGTGAAACTTGCCTATAAAAATGATTTCATCGAGGAAGTCCTGGTTCTGGAGCAAAGTGTCGTAATGTGTACGTTTAGTTTCTTTGTTTCCATTTTCAGTTTACTTGTATTAACAGGTGCTTTTTAGAAGGCAACAATTGTTTTTTGTTTGTTTGGGGGGGGGGGGGGGGGGGGGGGACAAAAAAAGTGCAAATTTCAGATTAAATCGTTGTCTAAAATTGTTGGGGGTTGTTTCACAGGTGTGTAGGCTGCGAAGTAATCACTCTTTGTAGCGTTTAGGCTTTTTGGTAGCATTCACAGAAACTGAGAGAATTGGGTCGTTTGTCCTTACGGTCAAAGAACTCTCGGGGTGTTTTGACAAAGGCAGATTTTGTAATTCGACACATTTACGTTACTATTGTTCGTCTGTTTGTTTGTGCGTGCTAACTTTGTGCTGTTCAATTAACATGAATGGTGCCCGTCCGTGCTTTCTCCGGTATATCTGTGCATACCTCTCTTGAAGCACCTTTATCTTGATGCATTTTGTTTTCAAATTACCGTAACAAGGAAGGCTGGAAATCTCCCACCACAGTCCTGGCAAGCAGTTTTAGTTACCTTGGCTATTGATTAGTACAGTGTGGTTGATTTTAGTCGTCTTGACTGAGGGAATGCTGTGCGTGTGTGTAGGGCGTATGTTATTCCCGCGTGCTTTTTGCATCAAGTTTACAAGGGACCGGTTACGCTGTTTAAAACATTGTACACTGATTTTGTTTCCCCTTTGCATGAGATCTGCATGCGCATTGTGCTTTTTGCTTGTAGCTTCTTTTGTTGATGTTGTTGTTATTATTATTATTGCCGTTATCATTAATGATTAACGATACAAATAACGTACCTTCATGTTATGTTCTGTGTTTTCAGGTTTTGTGTTCTGAAAGCGGTTATCAGGGCTGTTTGATGATAGTGCCTAATTTTGTAGTTTTAGATTTCTTTTTATTTCGAGTTTGATCTTGGGTTTTCTTACTTGTTTTTGTCGGTTTGCAACATTCTGTTATACTTAGTGAGTTGGAGCTTTCTGATCTTCGTTCTGGTTGTGCATTAATATCAGTTATATCAATCAGTTCCAGGCCTTACTCTCTTAGTTTTGTGTGCACGTTTTGTCATTTTCGTTTACAAGTTATGAATTTGTTGCAAAGCATGTTTTCAAATTGTTTTGCCTCAAACGAAATATATGTAAATGTACAAGTGGCTGCACGTATGCTCTCTCTCTCTCTCTCTCTCTCTCTCTCTCTCTCTCTCTCTCTCTCTCTCTCTCTCTCTCTCTCTCTCTCTCTCTCTCTCTCTCTCTCTCTCTCTCTCTCTCTCTCTCTCTCTCTCTCTCTCAGAGCAGGAATCTTTTAGGAATAGGGGGCGCAAGTCATATTATATATGTTGGTAAGTTTACAATAGTTTCCTCCCTTGAATCAAATCTTTTAAAGCCAGTGCGAGTGCGACTGTATTACTGTAGTAGAGGAATCAAACAGATGCTTTTTGTTTGTGTGCGCTTGTGTGTGTTTTATTCTCCAAACTAGGCCTAATTAGCAATGTTCAGTGTAATTTATGTGTAAACTAACGAATAAATTAAATAAATAGATAAATAATAAATAAATGATAACAACCACAAAATGGACCTGCCCTTTGATTAGTCAAAAAGACCCCAAATCTACAAAACTTAGTTGAGTCAATGTGATTATGCTTTCTAAATAAATGAGCTGCACAATATCATATGAAGATGAGGAGTGATGAAGATGATAGGGCAAGGCCCTTAACTCCTCTCTTTTTCAACTGTAGGGTCATTTTTTTCATTAACTCGCTGGGCTCTTGGGCCTTTGGGTTTGGTTTTGTTTTTGCATTAAAAAAGTGATTTAGCCTACATGTTTGGGGTAGACATATGATTCTGTCTTTCTCTTATTCATCCGTTCATGCCCAACCACATTTCCTCACTTTGCACAATCACCATTCATTCTTTCTGTCCACCTCTTTCCCTTTCACCATTTCTGCCTCCACTCTTTTCCTCCTTATTTTCACCATTTCCCTATTTCATACTTTGTCTATCCTTTACCTAGTAGTTAGCATAGGATACTGTGCGGTGGTTGTTGAGTTGTTGTTTTTATATATACAGAGCGGTGCATGGACCTAATTCACAAAACAATAATCAAGAATTTAGAGCTAACACTTTGTTGTATTATTATTGTTTACCCACTTAATCACTCCTCGATATCTGCTCGTTCATCGTTTTAATCCCAGATTATTTTTGTTAGATTTAGACCCAGAGCATGCATGCATCAAGCCCTATAGCAGCACTTTGTGGCTGTTCTGTTATCACAGCTAGATGTTTTAGCTCACTTAGGAAAACAACAACCAGAAACTTAGTTCACTGGAGCACCAGCACAATAAGTTATACCATTTGTCACCCCCGTAGAATTGACGACCAAATGGAGTAAGACTAAATGCTAGTAAGGAAATAAAATTCTTCTTTTTCTTCTTCTTCTTCTTCTTCTTCTTCTTCTTCTTCTTCTGCGTTCCCAGGCCATATGGCCATAATGGGTAAGGTACGCATGTGTCCGGTTTTCAGTTTTCACTGGTCTCCCCGCTGCATGCAGCCGACACATTCCGATTTCGGAGGAGTTCAAAGCAGACAATTATTTGGGAGTTATGTTTTTGAAAGAGAGGTCAGGAGAATGGGTCAGTAAGTCAAAGAAATAGTAGATGATAAGAAGAGGAAAAGGCAGAGTCAAAGAGAGTGATAGATTAGAGGAAGTTACAAGCACAGAACTTCCAGAAGGTGGGGAACTACTTGTACTGAAATACCCTCCGGTATCCCCATGGGGAGAACAAGAATAATGTTGAGAGCATGTTCACTTGAGCTTGAACAAATTTTAAATGTAAAAGATTACGTTCTAAGATCTCTCTCTCTCTCTCTCTCTCTCTCTCTCTCTCTCCTCTCTCTCTCTCTCTCTCTCTCTCTCTCTCTCTCTCTCTCTCTCTCTCTCTCTCTCTCTTCTCTCTCTCTCTCTCTCTCTCTCTCTCTCTCTCGTCTCTCTCTCTCTCTCTCTCTCTCTCAGATTATGTTATTGAGTGAGAAAATGACTATTATGATGTTCCTCTTAAACGCACATGCGCATGCGCTTAGCATCCACATCCTGTATTCACACACAGATCATGCACCTCCACAAATACATGCACGCACACATCACATACCAGGACACGCTCACGCACTTGTACACACGCATATTATACACACTCGTTATACGGTGGGGAGGCAATTTTGTTTAATAATGATAAAAGCTTTTACCTGATATTTAATTGAACAAACTAAGAGGGCATCACCATGAGAAAAGAATGAGCATATTTATTATTATAACAAGATCTGAAATTATATAAAGAAAAAATAAAGAAAAAAAATGTTGTTGTGTGTGATGGGGTCGGTGTGTTTGTTTTCCAAATGTGTAATGTTTTAGGTCTATATTCGTATAAATAGCTCATAAATTCATATTATTATAATTCATATTATTATTTTCAATATTATTGTTGTAAGTTTGTTTTATTTCTCTCTCCATCCTCTCTCTCTCTCTCTCTCTCTCTCCTCTCTCTCTCTCTCTCTCTCTCTCTCTCTCTCTCTCTCTCTCTCTCTCTCTCTCTCTCTCTCTCTCTCTCTCTCTCTCTCTCTCTCTCTCTCTCTCTCTCTCTCTCTCTCTCTCTCTCTCTCTCTCTCTCTGTATATGTGTGCACGTGGTTTGTGTGTGTGTGTGTGTGTGTGTGCGCGTGTGTGTGCACGCGTGCGTGCGTGCGTGCGTGCGACCCTGCGTGCGTGCGAGTCCTTGCGTTTTGAACAGCATGGCTGTATGATTTATTTTTGTGTGGAGGCCTATGTGTGTGATTTCTTTCCTCACAACATGTCTTGAATTTGAATTCCATTGCTCGTCTGCAGCAAGGAGATTGCAGGTTTGGAGATGTGTCAATCTTATCGATAATGATAATGGGAAAAGGCAAAATTCAGTAAATACATTTTGATCGTCAAAGAAATGCAAAGTGAATTTATAGGAAAACGTAAGCTACTAATCTTCTTTTTTTATTCATCAAAAAAGGCAACGGTCAATTTTTTTAGAAAACCGGCTTTATATCATTTTTGTTCCCATTTTGATCATCCAAAAAGGCAGTCTATAAGATAACATAGGCTACATATCTTTGTTTTCCATTTTGATCATTAAAAAATAAAGCAAAGTCAATTTATAAGAAAACATAGGCTATATATCATTTTTCCATTTTGATCATTAAAAAATAAAAGCAGTCAATTTATAAGGAAACAGGCTACATATTATTTTTCCATTTTGATCATAAAAAAGCAAAGTCAAATTATAAGAAAACAGGCGACATATTATTTTTCCATTTTGATCATTGAAAAAGGCAAAGTCAGTTTATAAGAAAACAGGCTAAATATATTTTATTTCCATTTTGATAATTGAAAAAGGCAGAGTCAGTTTATAAGAAAACAGGCTACATATCATTTTTGTTTCCATGTTGATCATTAAATAAGCATACAGGAGAACTTATAAGAGAACATAAGCTACATATATTCTTTTCCAAAGTACGTGTGAACTTGACTGCAAATAATTTTATTTTTTATTTCAGCTACGAAATACTTAGCTTTGCTAATAAGGAGAACGTCTTCACTACAGTGCAAAAGACGTGCATTGTGTTGCGCCCATTGCACACAAAGTATTGAAAATATAATTCAAAACAAAGGAGTGAAAACCAAAGTTCTTGCAGTTAAATCATCAAATAATTCATTAATTTTTCGCAACTTCTGATATGCAGACAAAGCAATTTGTTTTTAATTCTTCATTTGCTAAGACACATGCTCCTGTATAAGCCTGGAATCGGCGATCATTTCTTCCATAATTGAGTAGCTTTAATTAATGTGCTGTATTTTTAGAAAGAATAGATTCTCAACATTTTTCTTTACCTAAATGATTGTCAGTTGACACTTGGCAGATTGGTATTCTGGTTGGTTAAATTTAATTAAAAGGGTTTTTGTTTGTCTTTACGTTTGTTTGCTTGGCTTATGTGTTTGTTTGTTTGTTTGTTTGTTTCCTGATTCCAAGGGTTGTGTAAGCATTATGCCAGCCGATCTAGAAAATGAATCTGGATGATTAAATCTGAAGTGTTTGGAAGATCAAATTCCCCGAGTTTACCCACAGCTTCTTCTAGTGTCTTTTATCAAAAGTTTCCTATTTACACAACTTTCATTTTGTTGTTCTGTTTTACTATAAAATCCTTGTGTTCATGGTGCTTTAGGCTTTGAGATTGATTTTTGATTTTTCTGTGAAATATTGTTTTTAAGAAATAAAAAGGGGTTGTTATTGTTGTTGCTGTTATTGTTGGTTTAAACCATTTTATTAGGTCCACAGTACATGAACAAACATAGATAGTAAACATATCGGCAGCAACAAGCTAGAAGCTTATATTGTGCCATCTTTACATAGAAAAATATGGTTCGACGACTGTTGAACACAGATAAATTAGATAGAAACATCAATATTGACTGACATCTGCCAATTGAATTGAAATGCAAACTATAGTAGAAAAGATAAGAAGAAGAGAAAAAGAACTCATTTCTCAAACAGTGCAATCAGCATTAAGAAATACAGCAATACACAAATTTAAGAACATATTGTAGAAACACAGAATTGCATAAATGATTAGAAAAACAAACAAGCAAACAAACAAATAATATAAAACAACAACAACAAAAAGAAGAGGAAGACGAAAATGACTTCTGTGAGCATGGGGGGAAATTTACTTGCTAAATAAGGATCCTTGTTATTGTTGTTGTTACATGACTGCGAATTTCTCCATGATCTTTCCCATGCGCGTAATTCTGTAATGTAACCTAATTTTATACAAGCAGGGTGTCTAACTCCACGGTGTTCGTGTCGTGTGTGGCTCAGCATACTGCCTAATGTCATCGTCATTATCTTCATAGTTTTTTTTGTCTCCAGCAGAATGCAGTTTTCCCTTACTCACGTGTACTGACCGGATGTTGGAGCTGCAAGGTTTCCTGTGGGTCTTAAAATGTGAAGCCAGTTACACACAAACGGCAACAAAACAAAAGCTGTCCGAACCTCAAACGCCGCACGAAAATCCGAGTTTACGACAGATTTGTTTTTTTTCTTTACAACCAAAATTTGGAATACATGTTTGTCATTCTTTATTGGTGTAACTGAACCACGTTTTCATGGACTTTTTTGTTTGTGGCACAAGCCACAAACCTATAAATCACTCTGTCGGTCGGTCGGTCGGTCCAAAATTGTCACACATATTGTAAAAGAGAAAGAAAAGTACAGACAGAAAAAAATACTTGGGCATAAAGTAACATTTCAGTTGTCATATCTACAGTCCTTAGGTATGGAAAGAATTGTATACTGAACAGAGCACATGATTCTTCATTTTAAAGCGTACAAAATAATAAACATACGTAATACAGACACTGCAACAGACACGACGAGTATGCGCTGCTTCTTTCGATGAGCATAAGTAGGATAAATAGTTTTAAATGTTTTCCAAAAGATATAAAAAGTTACGAAATGGTGCAGAGATAACATTCTGGTTTACAGATTAAAATTATTGAAAAGCCAGGGGAGGCGACTCAGTATATGTAATGATTGGAGTGGTAAAAATAGACCGCTGGGCTGCAGTCTTGTGGAGTGAAAGCGTTTGATCAAAAATTGTGTGTGAAGAGCATAATGTAAATGCGCAACATTTCTCTTTCAAATTATATTTAAGAATTCTGCCACACGGCGATGCCCTTGTTTGTAGTTGAAATAGTCGCATGCCACAAACGATTGCGAATCGGCGCTTGGTTTTGTTTGTGGCACAAGCCACAAACCTATAACTCACTTTGTCTGTCTGTCGGTCCAAAATTGTCGCACATATTGTAAAAGAGAAAAAATTACTTGGGCATAAAGTAACATTTCAGTTGTCATATCTACAGTCCTTAGGTATGGAACGAAATTTAAGCTTTACGTCCTCCCGGCCGAAGCCATATGGGACATTACTTTTTACTTGTGGATAGGTATGGAAAGAATTGTATACTGAACAGAGCACATGAATCTTCATTTTAAAGCGTACAAAATAATAAACATACGTAATACAGACACTGCAACAGACACGACGAGTATGCGGTGCTTCTTTCGATGAGCATAAGTAGGATAAATAGTTTTAAATGTTTTCCAAAAGATATAAAAAAAATTACGAAATGGTGCAGAGATAACATTCTGGTTTACAGATTAAAATTATTGAAAAGCCAGGGGAGGCGACTCAGTGTATGTAATGATTGGAGTGGTAAAAATAGACCGCTGCCACAAACGATTGCGAATCCGCGCTTGTTTTACTCCGTCTTGACAAGTTTTGAAGCCATGTCTGAAAAATGAACTTTAATCTTGAAAGCTTGGTCATGTCTTTTATATTGTAACGCAACAGTCATGAAGAAATAATAATATAATAATAATAATAATAATATAATATAATAATAATAATAATAATAATAATAATATATTAATGCATGCCCAGGTCAATGTAGGCCTAAATGATAGGGACTGGGTGATGAGTAGTAAAGGAAAAAAAAGTAAACAAGACTCCCAAAACAGTTTCCGACTGGTTTCTGATTCCCTGTAACAAACAAAAATGGAAAAACAACTTTCATGGTAAAGGTCACACACACACACACACACCACACACACACACACACACACACACACACACACACACACACACACACGCACGCACGCACGCACGCACGCACGCACGCACACACACACACACACACCGATTCTTGGGAAACCCCTCAGCTCTGACATCGGATTTGTACAAAGCACCACGTCAGGGCCTCCAGCACTCTCTCCGTCTTACTGTGGTGGTGGTGGTGGTGAACGAACTCACTTCACGGTGCTTGCATCAGACCCTGGCAGGAGAGAAAGAGCGGTACGGGGTGGCCGCTCGTTGCACGTGCGTGGCGGCGGCTAGCACGTGGCGTGTTGCTGTTGCAGATTCCCCGCTACATCATCACGCTGCATGAGCTGCTGGCCCACACTCCCCACGACCACGTGGAGAGGCAGAGCCTGGAGTATGCCAAGAGCAAGCTGGAGGAGCTCTCCAGGGTCAGTATCGTATTGAACGGGTATTATCAGTTATTAGGATTTTGGGGTGAGATATTGCTTTTATCCTATCTCTCGAGCCTTGGTTTATCACACGGGGTACACGGGGTGTGATAAACAGCAAGGCTCGAGAGATAGGATAAAAGCAATATCTCACTCCAAAATCCTAATAACGGAACGTCTTTATTGTCCTTTGCCGATCTACGATCGCAATGAATTCGTTTGTGTATGTTTCTTTGTTTTTTTGTCCTTTGCCGATCTACGATTCGTTTGTGTATGTTTCTTTGTGTTTTATTGTTTGTTTGTTTGGGGGGTTTTTTCTCCTGTCTGTCCCAAGGATAGCTCCCGAACCGCTTGACAGAATCACTTCACATTTTGTGTGGTGGTGTGTCACCATGAGGGAAAGGCATCCGCGCATCAATTATCGCCGTCCTGACCTTGACCTTGTTACAGTCATGTTTTGGGACTGATTCTATATAATAATCTCTTTTTTAAAGATTCTAGAATCTACACCTCTCAAATGAAGGTGGTCCGTGACTATTTTGTGCCTGGTACTTTCGTCTGACGACGAGGCCCATGGTAGAGCAAGAATGAGTGCTGTATGATAAATACTTTCCCCCGGTAATGGTAAACCATATTGTACAGATTTGTGATTTGGGAGTGAGCGTGACTGTCCAACAGCTTGATCGTTTTGGAATGACTATGAATGTTAAGCTACGAGGTGTGTGCACTGGGTTTTCGTCGTTGCAGCTTGAGGATTAGTTGGCCATTGGGGGACTTTCCCCGACACCAGTTGGTTTTGAATCGACAAGCGGAGAGAATGGGGATATTTGGATGTCCCTTGGACAAGGAATGTCCACTATAAGCAAATTACAGCCCAGCTTTTTTGTGGTTTTTTTTAATAGCAGCTGCTTTCTCTGCAGAATCTGGAGGTCAAAGTCAATGGGACACAATAGATTAGCACACACGCGCGTGTGCGCACACACACACACATATTATATACACACATGCATACGCCGCGCACGCACACGACGCACACACGCGCACGCACACGCACACACACACACGTGAACGTAACCTTTACACTTTGTATCCTTAGTATAAATATTCTTATCTGTACCCATGCCCATATCGAATCTGTATTGCTAAAAAAAATCGGGACTTTACTGGTTTTGCACTGCCTCAGGGCATTGCCTCCAGGATCGTTCCCACCCGGACTTTGTATCTACTAATGCCCACGATGTGTCTGTTCCAGACCGGAGGACGTTAAACAGAATTTCACCATGCCCCTAAAACAGGGGTCAAAGGGTTGCAGTGTTTTGATTGATTGATTGATTGATTTGATTTGATTGAGTGGAGTGAGCGTGACTGCTTGATTGACTGGTTAACTCTGACTGGTTAACTCTGGTTGATTACCTGACTGATTTGCTCAAGGATGGGTTGATTGGCTGTATGTACACAACGTGTTGATTACCTGACTGATTTGCTCAATGATGGGTTGATTGGCTGTGTGTACACAACGTGTGGTGGTGGTGGTGGTTGTTGCCTGGCTGCAGGTGATGCACGATGAAGTGAGCGAGACGGAGAACATCCGCAAGAACCTGGCCATCGAGCGCATGATCATCGAGGGCTGCGACATCCTGCTGTGACGTCAACCAGACCTTCGTCAGACAAGGTCAGGGCGGGTCAGGCTGGGGGTGGGGGGGGGGGGGGGGGGGGGGGGGGGGGGGGGGGGGGGGGGGGGGGGCCGGGGGCGGGGGGGGGGGGTGGGAGGGGGGGACAGGTGTGGGTGGTGGTTTTGTGTGTGTGTTTGTGTATGTGAGTGTTTCTCTGTGTGTCTGTGCGTGTGTGCTTTTGTGAGTATGTATGTGTGGTGTTCTTCAGTGTATAACGTCCTCCCACCCCAGTAAACGTGATTCAGACAGATGGTGTGTGTGTGTGAGTGTGCGTGTGCGTGCGCATGTGTGTGTGTGTGTGGTGTGCGTGCGTGCGCGCGTGTGTGTGTGTCTGTCTCTCCTCTGTCCATCTGTGTATCTCTCTCTCTCTCTCTCTCTCTCTCGCTCTAGCTCTCCTCTCCTCTGTCTCTCTCTCTCTCTCTCTCGTCTCTCTCTCCCTCTCTCATTCCTCTCTCTCTCTCCTCTCGATACGATCTTTGATTTTGTTTCATATTATTATAATCAGTTTTGTAATATAATGATGTTTTTGTTTATCCTGTACCCCTTAAAGGCCTAAAGATAAATCATAGTGCACTCTCCTCTC
>CM065693.1:21878551-21921051 GCA_017654935.2 Phymorhynchus buccinoides
TAGGCTTGATGCATGCATGCTCTGGGTCTATCTAACAAAAATTAATCTTGGGGATTAAAACGATGAACTAGCAGATATCGAGGAGTGATTAGTGGGTAAACAATAAGAATACACAAAGTGTTTAGCTCTAAATTCTTGATTATTGTTTTGTGAATTAGGTCCCATGCACCGCTCTGTATATATAAAAACAACAACTCCACAACCTACCGCACGTATCCTATGAGCTAACTACTATGTAAAGGATAGACAAAGTATGAAATAGGGAATGGTAAAATAAGGAGGAAAGATGGAGGCAGGAAATGGGTGAAAAAGGGAAAGAGTGGACAGAAAGAATGAATGGTGATTGTGCAAAGTGAGGAAAGGTGGTTTGGGCATGACTGCTGAATAAAGAAAGACAGAACATATGTCTATCCCCAACATTAGGCTAAATCACTTTTTTTATGCAAAAACAAAACCAAACCCAAGGCCCAAGAGCCCAGCAGTTAATGAAAAAAATGACCCTAGCAGTTTTGAAAAAGAGAGGAGTTAAGGGCCTTGCCCTATCATCTTCATCACTCCTCATCTTCATATGATATTGTGCAGCTCAATTTATTTAGGAAAGCATATCACATTGACTCAACTGAAGTTTTGTAGATTTGGGTCTTTTTGACTAATCAAGGGCAGTCATTTTTGTGGTTGTTATCATTTATTTGTATTAGTTATCTATTTAATTTAATTATTCGTTGTTTACACTAAATTACACCCTGAACTTGCTAATTAGGCCTATTTTGGAGAATAAAACACACACAAGCGGACACAAAACAAAAGCATCTGTTTGATTCTCTACTACAGTAATACAGTCGCACTCCGCACTGGCTTGTAAAAGATTTGATTCACAAGGGAGGAACTATTGTAAACTTACCACATATATAATATGACTTGTTGCGCCCCTATTCCTAAAAGATTCCTGCTCTGAGAAGAGAGAGAGAGATAGGAGAGAGAGAAGAGAGAGAGGAGAGAGAGAGAGAGAGAGAGAGAGAGAGAGAGAGAGAGTAGAGAGAGAGAGAGAGAGCATACGTGCAGCCACTTGTACATTTACATATATTATCTTGAGGCAAACAATTTGAAAAATGCTTTGCAACAAATTCATACTGTAAACGAAATCTCAAACAAAACGTGCACACAAACTAAGAGAGTAGGCCGGAACTGAATTGATATAACTGATAATTAATCACACCATAACGAAGATCAGACAGCTCCGACTCACTAAGTAATAACAGAAATGTTTGCAAAAAAAACAGACAAAACAAGTAAGAAAACCCAAGATCAAACTCAGAAATAAAAAGAAATCTTAAAACTAACAAATTAGGCACTATCATCAAACAGCCCCTGATAACGCTTTCAGAACACAAAACCTAAAACAAGAACTAACATGAAGTTACTTATTTGTATCGTTAATCATTAATGATACGCAATAATAATAATAACAACAACATCAACAAAAGAAGCTACAAGCAAAAAGCACAATGCGCATGCAGATCTCATGCAAAGGGGAAACAAAATCAGTGTACAATGTTTTAAACAGCGTAACCGGTCCCTTGTAAACTTGATGCAAAAAGCACGCGGGAATAACATACGCCCTACACACACGCACAGCATTCCCTCAGTCAAGACGACTAAAATCAACCACACTGTACTAATCAATAGCCAAGGTAACTAAAACTGCTTGCCAGGACTGTGGTGGGAGATTTCCAGCCTTCCTTGTTACGGTAATTTGAAAACAAAATGCATCAAGATAAAGGTGCTTCAAGAGAGGTATGCACAGATATACCGGAGAAAGCACGGACGGGCACCATTCATGTTAATTGAACAGCACAAAGTTAGCACGCACAAACAAACAGACGAACAATAGTAACGTAAATGTGTCGAATTACAAAATCTGCCTTTGTCAAAACACCCCGAGAGTTCTTTGACCGTAAGGACAAACGACCCAATTCTCTCAGTTTCTGTGAATGCTACCAAAAAGCCTAAACGCTACAAAGAGTGATTACTTCGCAGCCTACACACCTGTGAAACAACCCCCAACAATTTTAGACAACGATTTAATCTGAAAGTTGCACTTTTTGTTCAACCTTCTCGCCACCCCCCCCCCCTCGCCGCAAACAAACAAACAAACACAATTGTTGCCTTCTAAAAAGCACCTGTTAATACAAGTAAACTGAAAATGGAAACAAAGAAACTAAACGTACACATTACGACACTTTGCTCCAGAACCAGGACTTCCTCGATGAAATCATTTTTATAGGCAAGTTTCACCAGTATTTTATGTATGTATTCACCAATTTTAACTTAGTGTTCTATATCAATCAAACCACCAAAATAAAACCCGCTAATTTCTTATTTAGAATCACAAGCAGACACATAAATAAATAAATATATGACAAATAATCTCAACATTTTGGAAAGAACTGTGAGAGAAAATAGTCTCTCAAATAAAATGTTAGCCATCTCGAGTCCTTTCTTAGACAGGCTGCAAAAATCAAGATTAGGAAGATAGGTTGAGCAAAATACTATTTTGAAATGAAATAATTTGTAACTGCGGAGAGGGTAGTACAATAACGGCAACACATACATTAGATTTATTATGTTAGCTACAAACGTGTGGGCAGTAGAGTGTGCTGTTTTGTGGGTGCATGATATGTCTAATGGCTATGCGGATGATGGGTCTGTGCATATCTAAGGGAGAACATGTGAAGAGAAGCAATCGTATAGTTCACTTTACCACCTACCACACCTACATAGGTTAAGACAATGGATTCAATGAAATCAACTTCTCTGACCTCTGTGGAGCACAATTCGGCAATATGTTTGACTAAAGGAACTAAGGGAACTTTGGAATGAGTGACGAAACTACTAAAGAGAATGAAGTGCAAGTGGCCATGTGTGATGTAGAAGAGAAAATTTAAAACTAAAGGGAAAGGAAACAAAAGAAGAAGAATGAGAAGACATACTGCTAAGAAAAAAGAAACACCAACAGAATGATGGCTAGAGAAACATTTCTCAAAGATGGGGAAAAAAACATAACCATGGACAAGGGTAGTTGAAAACAAACAAAATCAAGGAAGGAACAAAGGAGAAGGAAAAGATAATTATTAGTACAGGGAGCAGAGGTAGTTGGATGGATGAAGGATGAGGGCGAATGGAAGAGGAGGATGTACCCACCTGGTGCATAGGATAAGTAAGGAAGGTCTCCAGAGTTCGGCCCTGACAGTCCCCCTTCTCGGGGTCAATGTGCCCGTGGCCGTGACTGTGGTGGCTGAATCGGTGGATCGAGCTCGACTCGAGCTTCTGCTTCAGGGTAGCGGCCTGCGTCACACAAAGCAGCCGCAATCCTAGACCGTGACCCCACTGCAAGCCCAGCCACCGACTAGCGGGCGCAGCAGGTACGTCCCCCGTGGCACGTGTGAGGGAGAGAGAGATAGAGACAGCAAAGAGCGTGTGTGTGTGGTGGGTGGTGGGTGGTGGTGGTGGGTGTGTGAAACAAACCCACGAAGAGAAAACCAGTGTCCACAACACTCAGCCACGACACAAGGGCCTGGGTTACGTTCGACATCACTGGGGGCTGCAGAACGAAATCAGGGGAGGATGGGGGGTACATCACATTACGGACGAACCTCCAGGGGGGTGGGGTGGGGGGTGCAGCACACCGCTGAATACCCTCTAGCTCTAGGGGGGTGTTTTAGCCATAGAACATCCCCCAGGGGGTGCATTACACCACAGAACAAACCACCAGACGACAACGCTACTCCACGGGGGGAAGGAACACCAGGCCAGTCAAAACTCAACAGGTGAAAAACCCAATGAGGGGAGAGATTGGGTAATTCAACACACAGAGGGAGAACCGAAGTCTGTGAGTAATGAGTCACACAGGCGCAAGGGACACCAAACTCAGAAGAAGACATAAACAGAGACAAGCGTTGCAGGTAAAACTTAAAACAGCATCAGTAGAACAGTAGCGGGTCACACAACATTTTGTTGGTTGAAACTAAAATGTGTGACGACGAATCGTACAAGACTTGGTGCGAAAACAAGACCGAAACAACACAGAAGTTACCCACACAAATCTTAGTGCAGTGAACGAAAGAAAACTACGAACAAAAACCGAACCAAACTAACCAAAGTTTCACGTAAACAACAAGGTAAAGGCAACAGACTCTTCATACGTATGAGAGATAAACCAGGCAGGAATGTTACACCCAACGGAGAATTAACATCACTGTGAAGTATCGGAAAAACGGAAACAAGACAATGTATGCAATTAAGTTGATCCAACGAAAGATACAAAAACAAAATGTAGAAAGACCGATGGCGACAAGATGTATTGCACACATTTGTCCGGGGGGGGGTAGCCTAAAATGTAATGATCATAGAGTTCTGAAAAGATGCATAGCTCGTAATGTTTTTGAAAAACATTGGGATAGAAATAATTCTGATAATGTTAAACTGAACTAAACGGATACTGCGAGTGTCACATAGAGGGGGTTAAATGGAATAAATACTGTGGGAAAATGAACAGACGCCATTATAAACAACAATAACAACAAAAACACCTCCCTGAAAACAACACACATTGGTATACAAAGTTAATGTTAGTAGAAATGTATGGGTTTTGCTGTCCAAACTATAGCAGAGATCCCTGATCAAATTGTGTTTCTTAAATGTATGGTGAACTGGGACAAAACCCGAGGACAGATTTAAAAAAGAAAGAAAAGACACATAAGACAGAGAACAGTGGGGCAGTGGGTGCATGGATGTTTGTTGTGGAGCTGGACGACCCCGCTCCCTCCACGAGTCTCTCCCCGTGGGAATACCGGGGGGGTCTTTCGTAAAAATAGTTCCGATCACCTTCTGGAAGTTCTGTGCTTGTAACTTCCTCTAATCTGCCACTCTCTTTGACTCTGCCTTTTTTCCTTTGCTTTCTGTCATCTACTATCTTTCTGACTTATTGGCCTATTCTCCTGCCTTTTTTCAAAAAAAAAAAAAAAAAAAAATCTTCCAAATAATTTGTTCTCCTTTCAGCTCCTCCGAAATCGGAATGTGTTGGCTGTACGCAGCGGGGAGACCAGTGAAAACTGAAAACCGGACACATACGTACCTTACCCATTATGGCCATATGGCCTGGGGAACGCAGAAGAAGAAGAAGAAGAAAGAGAAAAACAGACTGAGAGTTCGCAAATAAGAGCAATTGACTGTTTTGGAACAATGACTCCTGTCAAGAGATGAGAACATTTTACTTTTTCTGACATAACGCGTGTCACAACAGTAACAACGAGACGCCATAACACTGCAATGTAGCCACAGAATGGGAATAAGTGGATGACGATAATTGTTTGTGGTGCAAGTTTAGCAAATCCCTGACGACCGATTTCGATTTGAAAAAAACTTTGTGAAAGTTTCTGGCAGATTAGAGAAATAGTAAGGGAATAAAGATGATAAATGTAGACACTTTCATCGCCACTGTCGCCTCTTGGCACCACAATGATTTGACACCTATGTCACTGAAAGGCATCAAACGAGAGTCTGTTATCCAATGACCTTATGTTCTTAATTTTGGGAGGTAAAGAGAGGCCCTGTTTTATGCATGTCACAGAGGAATCCCAATATTGCGGACGAAATTTTTTCTCTACCCGGGTAAGTTTAATGGTAAATTTTAGCTGAGGAATGGCTAGCGTTGAACCAAGCAAACGTCTCCACTTTGTAAAAATGGAAAAATGGACAGAAAACCAATAAGATGACAGACTTTGTTGGTTTGTTGCTAGTTTGCGTATTGATTTGATTCACGAGCTACGGAAAAGCATGCAGACTTAGTAGGCAAAAATAAAAAGGCTCAAAAGAAAGAAGAAGACCAGAAAAGAAGAAAAGAAAAAATAAAGAGGAAAAAGGAAGACGGAGTTTGAATGATTTAAAAAGTCGTTCTTGAACGCCTTATTTTGCTCCTATCTTTTCTGTTTCAAATGTGTCCTTTACGATGTATTTAGCCACGGGTCATGAACTGACATTGGTCTACAGGTTTTGTATGTATGCATGAATCCTCAGACGATTATAGACGTCTAGAACAGAGCAGATTTCCATATCAAGTTTGAACTTGTTGAATGCTTAGGTTTATTTACTTTTACTTTTGTTGTGTTCAGTCTGATCAGCACGGGCAATTCTGAAGGGTATAATTATGTCAGAACGACAGTATTCTGCTGTGTTTTACTATATTAATAGTCATATTATAACAACAGAACAAAAGAAGGTCGATAGTACATTCTGGAAAATAGCCCTCGGATGGTTGACTTCAGCAGCTCCTGCCCATTTCAGTGCCAAACAGCCATTTTCAGGTCGTTAACTTTGCTGAGGTTACGTTCTGCTGTTTGTTTCTTTGCCTTGCATTAGCAACAATAAAACTCAAAAGGTTATGTATAATATAATGCAAACAGCCATTTTCAGGTCTAACTTTGCTGAGGTTACGTTCTGCTGTTTTGTTTCTTTGGCTTGTATTAGCAACAATAACACTCAAACGGTTATGTATAATATAATGCAAACAGCCATTTTCAGGTCATTAACTTTGTGGAGGTTACGTTCTGCTGTTTTGTTTCTTTGCCTTGCATTAGCAACAATAACACTCAAACGGTTATGTATAATATAATGCAAACAGCCATTTTCAGGTCATTAACTTTGTGGAGGTTACGTTCTGCTGTTTTGTTTCTTTGCCTTGCATTAGCAACAATAACACTCAAACGGTAATGTATAATATAATGCAAACAGCCATTTTCAGGTCATTAACTTTGTGGAGGTTACGTTCTGCTGTTTTGTTTCTTTGTCTTGTATTAGCAACAGCACTCAAAAGGTAATGTATAATGTTTTGACGAAACGTTAGAGGGGCTAGAGGGCGTTACGTAAAGAACTAATGTAGATTCGTTCAGACATTTGAAATGTATTTGTATTTCTCTCTATTGCACTACTTTGTTGGTTGTTTGTAAAACTGACAAAGATTTTTAAACGTGGAGGACTATTTTGATGTTGTGCAAGGAATAACCTCAGTTCGGGTACATTGATTTTTGTCTTCCTTGTGTTGAAACAAAACAAACACTCCAAACAACCAAAAACTAGACACACAAAAAAATCCATATTCCTTCAAACGCAAACAATTGGGAAGGACGGTCTAGAGAGGAGGAGGAGGGGGGGTGGGGGGGTGGGGGCGGGTGAAAGAGTAGCAAATGAACAGGCAAGTGTGTATAAAACATTATTCCATAACATAAAGCAAAGCACAGTGGACACATAAGTTCCAAGCGAATTTCAGAACACACACACACACACACCACACACACACACACACACACACACACACACACACACACACACACACACACACACACACACAAACGCGCGCGCGCACGCACACACACACACACACAAACAAACAAACAAACAAACAAACAACCAAACAACAAACAAACAAACAAACAACACACAACACACACACACACACACACACACACACACACCACACACACACACACACACACACAACACATACACACACGCCACACACACACACACACGCACGCACGCGCACGCACATAGGCCTAAACACACAAACCAGCGAAACGACAAAACGTTTTGTGGGGGAGGAGGAATAGGAAGATAATTATAATAAACGCGTGCATTAAGATTTGTATGCACAAGTACTGCCAGTGCATTTGACAACACAAAGGCACCAACGAACACACAAAATAAAAATATATCTGAACATAAAAATACAAACCAATCATGTAAGTTCATAACACAACATCTGGCATTCAAAACGGACAAAATGCAGGTTGCTACAACGCATCGCAAACATGCTTCTGGGGAGAGAATGCACAGTGGAACAAAGAATATGGGAGGACACATTACTCGCCATCACCACAAACATATAATAGAATCAGAATAATGTTCGAAATAAATTAGTAATGGGAACGCACCAAGGACTGACAACAAAAACAAAGAACTCAACTATGGGAGATAAATAAACATACTTGGGTGTAATTTTATGATATGTATAATACACTGTATAACCGAAACAAATACACTAAAGAAAAAAAGAGCAAAATGAGAATAAAAGTCTTTTGGAAACGGAGATACTTATGGAGGAAATAAAAAGCGGAAAAGAGAATAAATAACATTAAACTGAACGTAATCAACGAAACCGCACAAAAATGAAATACAAAAAAACCCTGAAAGACAGAGCTTCTTATTGAAATAAAATGAATTACGAAGAGATAATAGCGACGATGATAACGTAACACTTATAACACAATGGTTACACACTAAACAGATTGAAAAAAACCCCAATGAAAACAAAGATCGAAAATGACAAGACTATGTAAATGGAAACGAAGACTCAGTAAGGAGTACATTGTCTCAAAACTACTTTGAAGAGATTCACATAGAAGAAATCAATTTTTTCAATAAATAAAAAAACTACAAGAAAGAAAATGAAAAAGAACAAAAGTGAAAACAGAAGAAAGGAGATGGGTTCTCGATGAGAAACAAGATTTTTCAGATGATGCATGTTTGATTCGATGCAGCCATCTGGAATGATGAGTTGTATGTGGAATGTTTTTGTAGTAGTGAAAATATATTCACCGGAACGAAAGAGAATTTGGCTGATGACAGTAAAATCAATGTACTTCAAAACATCTAAAGGGTCAGTGGGTGGGAAAACTAAGTACAATGTAAGTGCGTCAATAACAGAGATAAATCAATCGGGTTAACTCCGCTGAACTAACGTAACAGAAGGCCATTTGGTGGGGTAACTTATAATAAGGCGGAGAGGGCAAGGTTCTAAACTAAACATTCATTTGGAAAAACAGATGTGAGAAAAACCAAAACAAACACCTGGGCCTAAAGATCACATTGGTCGTGCCAGCCAGCCAGCCAGACACAGAGAGACAGACAGAGGGACAGACAGAGGGACAAGCACAACCAGTGAATCCAGCGTACAGTCGTCACAGCACCTGAAGGAAACATCACCTACAGACCTCGCCATCCAATCATTACTGACAACACATAGAGCCTTCGGTGCGCTACTCCAATCAAACGACATGAAACAAAACAGTGTTAGGACAGTCGACATCAAGATCTTGTGAGATCCAGGGCATTGAGAACCTTTAAAGCATTTTAGAACGACATCTAGCGTTCTAATCTAAAGGTCCAGTGCGAAGAGCGCAAACATTTAAGAGCTACTACTAACTCTCTAAAAGCCATGGTCCGTACACGAGATGCTAAACCACATACCTCCCATGGTTTCGAACAGAACTGAAACGCTATTAATTTATCAAAAACAAACTACATTAACAATACGAGACAACCCGGGTTTCCCCATACACACACATTACACGCGTTCACACAAGCATAACAAATGTGTATGATCTCATTGTTAAGAAATTACAGAGGTGACTCTATGAGTAATTTCAAACCCACTGGATCAGTCCCAGCTGTTTTCTTTAACAAATTAGGCTGATGACGTTTTGATGTACTCGATGTACAAACATATCCCCATTTATACCCACACGAGAGGTGTTAATCGATCACAGTTACAAACAACCTTGGTTAGTTATAAGCACACAAACACCATAAGCAAAAAAGCGTATTTAAAGCTACGAAGAAGCATCATGCGGTTACGCCAAAACCTTGCTTATAATATCAATATAACTGATCAAACAACGGATATCATAACCTTAAAATTAAACATACGTATTTGGAAGTAGTTATTGGGCAAACAATAAGTTAACTTTAATTCATTCAGTGGCGAAAGCCTGCCTTTCCCCTCGATTCCTGAACATTCGTGTACAATTGCTAGGTTTGGGTTATTTCCACTACGTGTATACGCTGATATTTTTCTCATATATTCCAGCATTAAGAATAAGAAAATAATTATGTATGCCTGGCTTTCTGGTGACATACACTGCATCAAAGTAGGCCTATATCCTCTTATACGCAACTCAATGTGAGATCATGTTTGCTGCAGTCTACAAACATTATTTGGTTGTTGCAGTAGTGATAATAGCTAATCAAAGTCAATAAGATTATAAGACTACTAAAACATTACAGAAATCGTCGAAGAGTTAAGGCCATTCATATTCAGAATATTTTCATGACGTCGACTGTTAGAAATGCCCAACCATTCTGACACATTATTTGGGCTGCAGCAGAGTCTTAACAACCAGGAAAAGTGTTCACGCATGCGCAAACGCGCGTGCATATCCCCTCAAAGAACACGAGGACTCGTTTATAAACACGAGCCCTTACAATGCGCAAGACAAGAAAAGAAAGAACATTAATTCAATTGTTTTCTTCTTCTAGAGACTACAGTCATGTACCAATAACAAACGTTTTGTCTTCCAATATTTTTAGGATGGGATATTAAAATATTCATTAATCCGAGTAAGTATATAAAATATTTGGTAAAGGTAAAGATGTGCCCCCCCCCCCCCCCCTCCTCCATTTCTCAGTTATTTCCATTTTTGTCAGTCTTACCTTTCTTATTGCAGATTGAGTACTTCATCCTCTATCGTTTGCTATATTTAACACTAATTTTCCTCCATTTACATAATTAAACATTGACCCGTGCACAATGCAACAGCAGTAGGCATTCTCAAGCACTCACCACGGCACAAGCACAGGCACAAGCGAGAACACACCCACCCTTCACCACCCTGCGCTAGTCTCGCTAGTCTCAAATACAAACATTACATCATCATGATCAAGCCTCGTATTTTCAAACTCTGGAAAACGGTATCATCGTTGCAACAAGCTTTTTGAACGTTTCACTTACTCTTGTTTCTTACTGAAAATTTCACATTTATTCCTTTTTTTTGCTAAAAGTGTGAAAAATAAAAAATAAAACTTTTTATAAAAGATACAAGTTGTAGATATTTCTCAAATACAAGGTCTATAGCAGGACATGAATGGACACTGCAATCAACAACAGTATGAACCCTATCTTAATCAGATGTCCTAATACAGTAGTTCGTGATATTTTGCTTTACAGCTGACCCAAAGAAGTATTCTACGAATAGTATAGATATTGATTGAGAATTACTCCACATGCAACTGTACTTAGCAAAGATTCTCACACCTTAAAACCAAACAACACAATGTAATGGGTTTTTTTTTCTCTTTCTCTTTCTGTTAACTGTTTAAACTTGTCCTATCACATACAAAGTGTGGACATTCTTTCATTTGTTTTAACTGCCATCACATCAAGACCATTATCATATATCGAAAAACTAATCACAATAATTATAATGAAAACAAATCAACTAACGTCTCAAAACTGGTAGATCAAACATTACAAGTAAGGTAAATTGTCCTTCCCACCCTTTTCATTCACAGTTAGTTCGTTAGTCGCTTACAGTCCTGTCAACAGCGATTCATTCACAAGAATGGTATCAGCAACCAATCATTTATCCCGATACTGAAAGTCTGGAAGTCATCACAGAAACCAAAGTCATCACAATGACCATCACTGCAACGTAGCAGCACGAGACATTGTCGCCAGCACAGCACACAACAAAGCCACAATGCGGCGCCATGCCACAGCCCCCTCCCTCCTATCCTTTTGCACATCACAAACACCCTCCCCCGCCCCCCTACTCTTACACAACACCAGGGAGGCCCATGACAGCATGCACGGCCTCACAGGGGAACAGATGGGCCTCGGGTACTTCTCATATACTCACCTGGTTGGTCGTTATATGTTTTATCGCCCCCGAAATAAAATAACACACAAGAAATCAAACCAACGACAACAGAGTCATCAGAGAACCAGAAAGCTGAGTTAATTAATGCCAATCAAAAAAGGCGAGGCTGCACAATGGATGCTTTTCTACAGTAATGAATTAGTTATTTCCCAGGGTGCAGCCAAGTCCTTCGTGGAAGACCAGCACTCTCAAACCAGGGGTCCTCTGCATTGGCTCTTGGTGCGGCAGCCAAAGGGGTTGCTTGACTTTTGGGGACCTTCCCTCAATGCCAGCTGTCCTCAAATGCTTTGGGACGAGAGAGAGGGGTAATACCCTGGGCAAATACTTTAACTAAAGTCTAACATGGCTACCCAGAACAGCAGCCTCGCCCTCTGCTATCTAGCAGTCGCAATAGGAAATGACAGACTGGTCTACATCTACAGTAAAAAATAAATATTGCTTAAGTTCTGCTCCGATCGTGACAGACAACTCTAGGCTCTACTCCCGGCTTTCGCGTTTGTGTCTATTCCATCTTTGGTTCGCCTTTGTCTAGGTTAAACGTACACATAATCGTGGCACAACTAATAACAGCGCATCATTATGGTCCAGAGGTAAATGAATTTGCAATGGCCAACTCAATACATACTGAACAGGAAAACAGAAACGCCATTTATCATTCTTACATCCATGTTGGCTAAACGCATGCCACGGCAAAGCTTGGCATCGAGGGTTGAATTTTCCCCAATTTTGAGCGATATTTCTGATAGACGGAAACGTCTCTCGTTCAAAACCGAGAGACTAAGTCGGCCTTAGCTTTAATCCACAATATTGTTGTTGTTGTCTTGCACATTTTTAAGTTAGCAAAAACAAAGAGCTAAAAACGAGGTTGCAGGCCTAGGAAAAAAACGTCCATAGAAAACATAATAACAACAGCAACAACCCCCACCCACAATGCTTTGCAATTAAAAAAAATCTTACTATATATGGTGAATCAAAAAATCCATAGAATACGAATAAGAAAAAAAAACCCAGCAATGCAAGACATTTAACAAATAATAAAATATTTTATCAATTGAGCATTCAAGACACAAACAATCAGAAATATATAAAACAATCAGCCAGAGACAGAAACACAGGCAACAAACTCGAAGAAAAACATTACAAATATATAAAGAGATATAACATAACCTCAGACACTGCAAACATAAATATTGCCCCAGCTTGAAATGCACGATTTGTCTGAGTGGCAAACAAAACATTCCCAGTCTTAAAAAAACAAACACACACAGCAACACGTCAGTAAATAATCAGGTACAAAGCAACAAGCACATACAGAGCTATAAAGAACAATAACAGGTTTTTTTTAAAGTTAGTAAACAACAAAGTATGAAAGGGGATAATTCTATTTCGCAGTGTGATTATCTAGTTACAAACTCCCCCCCCCCCCCTCCCCCCCCCCCCCCCCCAGGTACATGTTTGTAGAAAAAATGTTTGTTAAAAATACTTTGCTTTGCACAAAGCAAATGAGCATCAACGCAGCTACAATACCAATTGACCACATCACTGGTTTGTTTGATCGGGAATAAATATTGTTTCTTTGAACAACAGCAAACATTTTTTTTGGGAATGAAATAGGCAAAAGAAACAACACACCTTTAAGTGTGTGTGTGTGTGTGTGTGTGTGTGTGTGTGTGTGTGTGTGTGTTGTGTGTTGTGTGTGTGTGTGTGTGTGTGTGTGTGTGTGTGTGTGTTGTGTGTTGTGTGTGTGTGTGAGAGAGAGAGAGAGAGGGGGGATATATATATAGTATGAATTTTTTTTTTTAAACTTCAGGCTTTCGTGAATTCATGTCACCCTTCACACACACTCTCTCGCTCTCTCTCTCTCCCCCCCTCTCTCTCTCTCTCCCCTCCTCATCAATACCCCAAACCCTTCCCGCCCCACCCACGGTACCCACCTGATGCATAGGGTAGGTGAGGAAGGTCTCCAGGGAGCGGCCCTCGCAGGCGGGTTTCTCCTCGTATCGCTTGAGCAGAGCGTTGAACTCGTGCTTCTGCTTGTACTCGGCCAGCACCTGCAGGCTGTAGTGGTGGTTGCGCACGTACTCCTGGTAGATGCTCAGCATGGGCAGCAGCATGTCGAACAGGTCGCCTGGGCAAGGTCCATAATGCGCATTGCACCACAGTGTTCAACGCGCGAACCAGTGGACAGCTGCCCTTCATTTTATGAAGTTCTACTAAAGCTTAAGTGGGAAACTAAACGTTGCTACTTTTCTAAATTCAGTAAGCCGATTTACTGAATTTAGAAAGCAACAACGTTTAGTAAGCCGATTTACTGAATTTAGAAAGCAACAACGTTTAGTAAACTACGATTTACTTAATTTACAAAGCAACAACGTTTAGTAGTAAGCCGATTTACTGAATTTAGAAAGCAACAACGTATTAGTAAGCCGATTTACTGAATTTACAAAGCAACAACGTTTAGTAAGCCGATTTACTGAATTTAGAAAGTAACAACGTTTAGTTTCCCACTTAAGCTTTCGTAGAACTTCATAAAATTAAGCACCGAGGAGGAAAGGGAATTCACTGGATCCCCTACAGCTCACTGGGTTTCACGACTTTATCATTGCCTAAAATATCTTTAGAAAATATATAACGATCAGCATGGCTATGACAGTTGACATGTGAACCTTCGAGAATAGGGTGTGTACACCTCCACCAAGCTTAATCGAAATCCATCCGTTAGTTTGGGAGAAAAGCTACTTTAGACAGACAGACAGACAGACAGACAGCAGAACCCGGAAGCATTCCACCTTCCATTTGGAGTTCCAGACTCTATCTGGCAGGATAATTAATGAATGTACAAAGCAGAAGGAGGGCACACCATTCGATGTCGTGTGGTTAATGCACATTGTTTGTTTAACACCTATTATGATATTCATTTCTGATTTCCGTGTTTATGCTTATTCATATGTATTTCGTGTTTATGTGCAATGCTTTGTGCTCATGACTGTGTTAAATTCATTTTGGTTTTCTGAACGTTTGCTATGATTCTTGATCGATTGTTGTGTTTCATTTAATGTGTGTAGGGCTTATTCATTTGTATGTTACTAGCAGAAACATTCATAATCATCATTATTATTATTAATTAAACGGATTTATAATAAAACTAAGATTTCACTACCCCCCCCCCCAACCCCCCCACTTTTCCTGCTTACTCTCTACCCCACTTCCAGTAACACTGTTATACAGAAATGATGGAGGGTAGTAGAGGGCAAAATGACGAGAGATGAAGATACAGAGAGAGAGTCGAAGAGAGGGAGAGGAGAGAGAGAGAGAGAGAGAGAGAGAGAGAGTGGAGCGAGGAGAGAGAGAGAGAGAGAGAGAGAGAGAAGAGGAGAGAGATGAGAGAGAGAGAGATAGAGAGAAACAGATAGATAGAAGACCAAAAAGAGAGGGATAAGAAGTTGACAGACAGAGATGATGAGAGAGAAGGAGAAACAAACAGTTGAGGACAAACGCACAAGCAGACCAGAGAAAAATGGAGTCATGGATAAGAACTGATTGCCTCCGAGGACCAGTGTGGGCCAGTCTCCAGGCGGGCAGACAACCCCTTCGGAAGATCTGGTGCAGGAACATAAGCAACGTCTCACTGCTGTGGAACAAACACACACCAACCACACGCTGTCAATACAATGTGGTTATTATAGAGGTTCCCCATTTTGCACTGTTATCTACCATTTGTAATAAACCCTACGGCATATATTACCTTTGGCAACCCCGCCACCACAATCCACACCCACCACCCTCACCCTGTTGAGGAAAAGGAGTTGACGTCCTCGTTGGGTTGACGGGGGGTTCTAAGCAGATGGCGTCCGTAATGCAAGGCCTGCGGAAGATAGGTGACGAGATATACACATGCGACTCATCACAATCGACGACGCCACTACTCACCTAGCCAACCCACTTACCCATCGACACACCTATGCCTCACCACACCCACACCTTACCACCCTGACCTGTGAGGAAGATGGCGTTGACGTCTTCGTTGGCTGGGGTGTTTTCAGGAGCTGGCGGTCATGCGTAAGGGCCTGAGGAAGCTGTGATGAAGACACACAATACTTACCCTCTACCTACCGACCATCCACACCCACCACCCTGACCTGTTGAAAAAATGGAGGTTGACGTCTTCGTGGGTGACGTGGGTTGGGGGGTTAGGGGGGGGGGGGGGGGCTTCTTATAGCTGGTGTCCTGTTGCAGGAGCCTGAGAAAGCCGATGACCAGGACACACAACATCTACCCACCCACCCCATCCACGCCCATATGCACTCCCACCCAACCACAACCCTGGACCTGTTGATGACATGAGAGTTGACGTCCTCCGTGTGACAGGGGGCGTCGTGAGCTGGCGCCATTCGCGGATGCCCTGAGGAAGCAGGTGACGAGGCAGGACAGCTGGCGGTTGTATTCCTCCTCCACTTCCACCATGGAGAACACGATGGAGTTGCGCCTTGCGCAGCCTCCGCGTGCGGGACGCGGATTACACTCCCGATCTGTTTCCAGCGCCGCGGCACAGCCAGCCTCTGAAGAAGCTCTGCACCTGTGGGTGGGACAACGGAATATTGTACCGTACCGGGGGGACCAACAGAGAGTACAGAGACAACAAGAAACTCTGCACCTGTTTGGAGGGGATAACGGAGATTGTACCCGTACGGTGGACACCAGAGAGACAGAGACAACAAGAACGAGAGGGAACAGCCAGCCTCTGAAGAAACTCTGTCACCTGATGGAGGGACAACGGCGATTGTAACCCGTACCGGTGGGACAACAGAGAGACAGAGACAAAAGAAGAGAGTGCACAGCCAGCTCTGCAGAAACTCTGCACCTGATGGATGGACAACGGAGATTGTACCCGTACCGGTGGGAAACAACAGAGAGACAGAGACACAACAAGAAAGAAGAGGGCCCAGCCAGCCTCTGAAGAAACTCTGGCACGCTGATGGAGGGACAACGAGAGATTGTACCCGTACCGGTGGGACAACAGGAGACAGAGACAACAAGAAAGAGGGGCACAGCCAGCCTCTGAAGAAACTCTGCACCTGATGGAGGACAACGGAGATTGTACCCGACCGTTGGACAACAGAGAGACAGAGACAAACAAGAAAGAGAGGGCACAGCCAGCCTCTGAAGAAACTCTGTCTCTCTGTGTCCCACCGGTACGGGTAACAATCTCGTTGTCCCTCCATCAGGTGCAGATTTCTTCAGAGGCTGCTGTGCCCTCTCTTTCTTGTTGTCTCTGTCTCTCTGTTTCCACCGGTAAGGGTACAATCTCCTTTGTCCCTCCATCAGGTGCAGAGTTTTTCTTCAGAGGCTGGCTGTGCCCTCTCTTTCTTGTTGTCTCTGTCCTCTCTGTTGTCCCACCGGTACGGGTAAATCTCCGTTGTCCCTCAATCAGGTGCAGAGTTTCTTCAGACTTGCTGTGCCCTCTCTTTCTTGTTGTCTCTGTCTCTCTGTTTTGTCCCACCGGTACGGGTACAATCTCCGTTGTCCCTCCATCAGGTTGGCAGAGTTTCTTCAGAGGCTGGCTGGCCCTCTCCTTTCTTTGTTGTCTCTGTCTCTCTGTGTCCCACCGGTACGGGTACAATCTCCGTTGTCCTCCATCAGTGCAGAGTTTCTTCAGAGGCGGGCTGTGCCCTCTCGTTCGTGTTGTCTCTGTCTCTCTGTTGTCCCACGGTACGGGTACAATCTCGTTATCCCTCCACCAGGTGCCGAGTTTCTTGTTGTCTCTGTCTCTCTGTTGTCCCACCCGTCGGGTAAAATATCCCGTTGTCCCCACCCACAGGTGCAGATCTTCTTCAGAGGCTGGCTGTGCCGCCGCGCTTGGAAACAGATCGTGGAGTGTACATCCGTTCCCCGCACGCGGAGAGCATGCCGCAAGCGCAACTCCATCGTGTTTCTCCATGGTGGGAGTGCGAGGGAGGAATACAACCGCCAGTGTCCTGCCTTCTTCACCTGCTTGCCTCAGGCCACTCCGCATGGCCGCCGAGCTCCAAGAAGCCCCCTGTCACCGCACGAGGACGTCACTCCATCTTCCTCAACAGGTCAGGGTGTGGTTGTGTGTGGAGTGCATTGGGCGTGGATGTGGGTGGGTGGGTATATTTTGTGTGTCCTGGTCATCTTTTGCTTTCTCAGGCTCCTGCAACAGGCAACCAGCTCTAAGAAGCCCCCTCCCCCCCCCCCTCAACCCCCAACCCACGTCACACCACAAGACGTCAACTCCATTTTTGTCAACAGGTCAGGGTGGTGGTGTGGATTGTCGGTATGTAGATGGGTAAGTATTGTTTGGTCTTCATCACAAGCTTCCTCAGGCCCTTACGCTGAACGCCGCTCCTAGAAAACACCGTCCCATGCCCCAACGAGACGTCAACGGCCATCTTCCTCAACAGGTCAGGGTTGGTAGGTGTGGGTGTGGGTGAGGGCGATAGGTGTGTCGATGGGTAAGTGGTTTGGCTAGGTGAGTTAGTGGCTGTCGATTGTGGTGATAGTAGCGATGTTTATATCCTCGTCACCATCTTTCAAGCAGGGCCTCTGCATACGGCCGCCATCTTCCTAGACCCGCCCGTCACCACGAGGACGTCAACTCCTTTTTCCTCACAGTGAGGGTGGTGGGTGTGGATTGTGGGTGGGTGGGTTGCCAAATGTAATATATGCCGTAGGGTTTATTACAGAATGTGGATAACAGTGCAAAATGTGAACCCTAATAACCACATTGTATTGACAGCGGTGTGTTTGTTGTGTGTTTTGTTCCACGCAGTGAGACGTTGCTGTTCCTGCACCAGATCTTCCTGAAGGGGTTGTCTGCCCGCCTGGAGAACTGGCCCACACTGGTCCTCGGTGAGGCATCAGTTCTATCCATGACTCCATTTTTCTCTGTCTGTCTGTGCGTTTGTCTCACTGTTTGTTTCTCCTTCTCTCTCATCATCTCTGTCTGTCAACTTCTCTCTCCCTCTCTTTTCTTCTATCTATCTGTTTCTCTCTCTCTCTCTCTCATCTCCTCTCTCTCTCTCCTCTCTCTCTTCCTCTCTCATTCCCTCTCCTCTCTCGCTCTCTCTCCATCTCTCTCTTCTTTTCTCTCTCTCTTCTCTCTCTCCTCTACTCTCTCTCTCTCTCTCCTCTCCTCTCCTCTCCTTCTCTCTCTCTCTTCCATCTCATCTGTCATTTGCCCTCCTCCCTCCCTCTTTCTGTATACAAGTGTTTACTGGAAGTGGGGGTAGAGAGTAAGCAGGAAATCTAGTTATTATAAATCCGTTTAATAATAATAATAATGATGATTATGAATGTTTCTGAAGCTCTTTAATATTTTTGTAAGAGGTCAATATATGTAAATACTAGTAACATACAAATGAATAAGCCCTACACACATTAAATGAAACACAACAATCGATCAAGAATCATAGCAAACGTTCAGAAAACCAAAATGAATTTAACACAGTCATGAGCACAAAGCATTGCACATAAACACGAAATACATATGAATAAGCATAAACACGGAAATCAGAAATGAATATCATAATAGGTGTTAAACAAACAATGTGCATTAACCACACGACATCGAATGGTGTGCCCTCCTTCTGCTTTGTACATTCATTAATTATCCTGCCAGATAGAGTCTGGAACTCCAAATGGAAGGTGGAATGCTTCCGGGTCTTCTGTCTGTCTGTCTGTCTGTCTGTCTAAAGTAGCTTTTCTCCCAAACTAACGGATGGATTTCGATTAAGCTTGGTGGAGGTGTACACACCCTATTCTCGAAGGTTCACATGTCAACTGTCATAGCCATGCTGATCGTTATATATTTTCTAAAGATATTTTAGGCAATGATAAAGTCGTGAAACCCAGTGAGCTGTAGGGGATCCAGTGAATTCCCTTTCCTCCTCGGTGCTTAATTTTATGAAGTTCTACTAAAAAGCTTAAGTGGGAAACTAAACGTTGTTGCTTTTCTAAGTTCAGTAAATCGGCTTACTAAACGTGTTTGCTTTCTACATTCACTATATCGTCTTCCTAATACGTTGTTACTTTTCTAAATTCAGTTAATCGGCTTACTACACGTTGTTGCTTTGTAAATTCAGTAAATCGGCTTACTAATACGTTGTTGCTTTCTAAATTAAATAAATCGGTTTACTTAAACGTTTGTTTACTTTCTAAATTCAGTTAACCGATTTACTTAATTTAGAAAGTATTATCGTTTAGTTTCCCACTTAGGCTTTTGGTAGAACTTCATAAAATGAAGGGCAGCTGTCCACTGGTTCGCGCGTTGAACACTGTGGTGCAATGCGCATTATGGACCTTGCCCAGGCGACCTGTTCGACATGCTGCTGCCCATGCTGAGCATCTACCAGGAGTACGTGCGCAACCACCACTACAGCCTGCAGGTGCTGGCCGAGTACAAGCAGAAGCACGAGTTCAACGCTCTGCTCAAGCGATACGAGGAGAAACCCGCCTGCGAGGGCCGCTCCCTGGAGACCTTCCTCACCTACCCTATGCATCAGGTGGGTACCGTGGGTGGGGCGGGAAGGGTTTGGGGTATTGATGAGGAGGGGAGAGAGAGAGAGAGGTGGGGGATAGAGAGATGAGCGAGAGAGTGGTGTTGGAAAGGTGACATGAAATTCACGAAAAGCCTGAAGTTTAAAAACAAAAATTCATACTATATCTATTATCCCCCCTCTCTCCTCTCTCCTCACACACACACACCCAACACACAACACACACACACACTACACTCACACACACCCACAACACACAATACAACACCACACACACAGCACACACACACACACACACACATACACTTAAAGGTGTGTTGTTTCCTTTTGCCTATTTCATTCCGCAAAAAAATGTTTGCTGTTGTTTCAAAGAAACAATATTTCTTCCCGATCAAACAAACCAGTGATGTGGTCAATTGGTATTGTATGCTCCGTTGATGCTCATTTGCTTTGTGCACTAGCAAAGTAATTTTTTACAAAACTTTTTCTTTTCTACAAAACATGTACCTGGGGGGGGGGGGGGAGGGGGGGGGGGGGGGGGGGGAGAGGGGGGGGGGAGTTTTGTAAACTAGATAATCACACTGAGAAATAGAATTATCCCCTTTCATACTTTGTTGTTTACTAACTTGAAAAAAAACCTGTTATTGTTCTTTATAGCTCTGTATGTGCTTGTTGCTTTGTACCTGATTATTTACTGACGTGTTGCTGTGTGTGTTTGTTTTTTTAAGACTGGGAATGTTTTGTTTGCCACTCAGACAAATCGTGCATTTCAAGCTGGGGCAATATTTATGTTTGCAGTGTCTGAGGTTATGTTATATCTCTTTATATATTTGTAATGTTTTTCTTCGAGTTTGTTGCCTGTGTTTCTGTCTCTGGCTGATTGTTTTATATATTTCTGATTGTTTGTGTCTTGAATGCTCAATTGATAAAATATTTTATTATTTGTTAAATGTCTTGCATTGCTGGGTTTTTTTTTCTTATTCGTATTCTATGGATTTTTTGATTCACCATATATAGTAAGATTTTTTTTAATTGCAAAGCATTGTGGGTGGGGGTTGTTGCTGTTGTTATTATGTTTTCTATGGACGTTTTTTTCCTAGGCCTGCAACCTCGTTTTTAGCTCTTTGTTTTTGCTAACTTAAAAATGTGCAAGACAACAACAACAATATTGTGGATTAAAGCTAAGGCCGACTTAGTCTCTCGGTTTTGAACGAGAGACGTTTCCGTCTATCAGAAATATCGCTCAAAATTGGGGAAAATTCAACCCTCGATGCCAAGCTTTGCCGTGGCATGCGTTTAGCCAACATGGATGTAAGAATGATAAATGGCGTTTCTGTTTTCCTGTTCAGTATGTATTGAGTTGGCCATTGCAAATTCATTTACCTCTGGACCATAATGATGCGCTGTTATTAGTTGTGCCACGATTATGTGTACGTTTAACCTAGACAAAGGCGAACCAAAGATGGAATAGACACAAACGCGAAAGCCGGGAGTAGAGCCTAGAGTTGTCTGTCACGATCGGAGCAGAACTTAAGCAATATTTATTTTTTACTGTAGATGTAGACCAGTCTGTCATTTCCTATTGCGACTGCTAGATAGCAGAGGGCGAGGCTGCTGTTCTGGGTAGCCATGTTAGACTTTAGTTAAAGTATTTGCCCAGGGTATTACCCCTCTCTCTCGTCCCAAAGCATTTGAGGACAGCTGGCATTGAGGGAAGGTCCCCAAAAGTCAAGCAACCCCTTTGGCTGCCGCACCAAGAGCCAAATGCAGAGGACCCCGGGGGAGGGGTTTTGGGTTTTTGTGGGGTGGGGGGGGGGGGGGGTGTTTGAGAGTGCTGGTCTTCCACGAAGGACTTGGCTGCACCCTGGGAAATAACTAATTCATTACTGTAGAAAAGCATCCATTGTGCAGCCTCGCCTTTTTTGATTGGCATTAATTAACTCAGCTTTCTGGTTCTCTGATGACTCTGTTGTCGTTGGTTTGATTTCTTGTGTGTTATTTTATTTCGGGGGCGATAAAACATATAACGACCAACCAGGTGAGTATATGAGAAGTACCCGAGGCCCATCTGTTCCCCCCTGGTGGTTTTTTTGGGGGGGAAAAGGCCCCGTTTTTTGCATGCTGTCATGGGCCTCCCTGGTGTTGTGTAAGAGTAGGGGGGCGGGGGAGGGTGTTTGTGATGTGCAAAAGGATAGGAGGGAGGGGGCTGTGGCATGGCGCCGCATTGTGGCTTTGTTGTGTGCTGTGCTGGCGACAATGTCTCGTGCTGCTACGTTGCAGTGATGGTCATTGTGATGACTTTGGTTTCTGTGATGACTTCCAGACTTTCAGTATCGGGATAAATGATTGGTTGCTGATACCATTCTTGTGAATGAATCGCTGTTGACAGGACTGTAAGCGACTAACGAACTAACTGTGAATGAAAAGGGTGGGAAGGACAATTTACCTTACTTGTAATGTTTGATCTACCAGTTTTGAGACGTTAGTTGATTTGTTTTCATTATAATTATTGTGATTAGTTTTTCGATATATGATAATGGTCTTGATGTGATGGCAGTTAAAACAAATGAAAGAATGTCCACACTTTGTATGTGATAGGACAAGTTTAAACAGTTAACAGAAAGAGAAAGAGAAAAAAAAACCCATTACATTGTGTTGTTTGGTTTTAAGGTGTGAGAATCTTTGCTAAGTACAGTTGCATGTGGAGTAATTCTCAATCAATATCTATACTATTCGTAGAATACTTCTTTGGGTCAGCTGTAAAGCAAAATATCACGAACTACTGTATTAGGACATCTGATTAAGATAGGGTTCATACTGTTGTTGATTGCAGTGTCCATTCATGTCCTGCTATAGACCTTGTATTTGAGAAATATCTACAACTTGTATCTTTTATAAAAAGTTTTATTTTTTATTTTTCACACTTTTAGCAAAAAAAAGGAATAAATGTGAAATTTTCAGTAAGAAACAAGAGTAAGTGAAACGTTCAAAAAGCTTGTTGCAACGATGATACCGTTTTCCAGAGTTTGAAAATACGAGGCTTGATCATGATGATGTAATGTTTGTATTTGAGACTAGCGAGACTAGCGCAGGGTGGTGAAGGGTGGGTGTGTTCTCGCTTGTGCCTGTGCTTGTGCCGTGGTGAGTGCTTGAGAATGCCTACTGCTGTTGCATTGTGCACGGGTCAATGTTTAATTATGTAAATGGAGGAAAATTAGTGTTAAATATAGCAAACGATAGAGGATGAAGTACTCAATCTGCAGTAAGAAAGGTAAGACTGAAAAAAATGGAAATAACTGAGAAATGGAGGAGGGGGGGGGGGCACATCTTTACCTTTACCAAATATTTTTATACTTACTCGGATTAATGAATATTTTAATATCCCATCCTAAAAATATTGGAAGACAAAACGTTTGTTATTGGTACATGACTGTAGTCTCTAGAAGAAGAAAACAATTGAATTAATGTTCTTTCTTTTCTTGTCTTGCGCATTGTAAGGGCTCGTGTTTATAAACGAGTCCTCGTGTTCTTTGAGGGGATATGCACGCGCGTTTGCGCATGCGTGAACACTTTTCCTGGTTGTTAAGACTCTGCTGCAGCCCAAATAATGTGTCAGAATGGTTGGGCATTTCTAACAGTCGACGTCATGAAAATATTCTGAATATGAATGGCCTTAACTCTTCGACGATTTCTGTAATGTTTTAGTAGTCTTATAATCTTATTGACTTTGATTAGCTATTATCACTACTGCAACAACCAAATAATGTTTGTAGACTGCAGCAAACATGATCTCACATTGAGTTGCGTATAAGAGGATATAGGCCTACTTTGATGCAGTGTATGTCACCAGAAAGCCAGGCATACATAATTATTTTCTTATTCTTAATGCTGGAATATATGAGAAAAATATCAGCGTATACACGTAGTGGAAATAACCCAAACCTAGCAATTGTACACGAATGTTCAGGAATCGAGGGGAAAGGCAGGCTTTCGCCACTGAATGAATTAAAGTTAACTTATTGTTTGCCCAATAACTACTTCCAAATACGTATGTTTAATTTTAAGGTTATGATATCCGTTGTTTGATCAGTTATATTGATATTATAAGCAAGGTTTTGGCGTAACCGCATGATGCTTCTTCGTAGCTTTAAATACGCTTTTTTGCTTATGGTGTTTGTGTGCTTATAACTAACCAAGGTTGTTTGTAACTGTGATCGATTAACACCTCTCGTGTGGGTATAAATGGGGATATGTTTGTACATCGAGTACATCAAAACGTCATCAGCCTAATTTGTTAAAGAAAACAGCTGGGACTGATCCAGTGGGTTTGAAATTACTCATAGAGTCACCTCTGTAATTTCTTAACAATGAGATCATACACATTTGTTATGCTTGTGTGAACGCGTGTAATGTGTGTGTATGGGGAAACCCGGGTTGTCTCGTATTGTTAATGTAGTTTGTTTTTGATAAATTAATAGCGTTTCAGTTCTGTTCGAAACCATGGGAGGTATGTGGTTTAGCATCTCGTGTACGGACCATGGCTTTTAGAGAGTTAGTAGTAGCTCTTAAATGTTTGCGCTCTTCGCACTGGACCTTTAGATTAGAACGCTAGATGTCGTTCTAAAATGCTTTAAAGGTTCTCAATGCCCTGGATCTCACAAGATCTTGATGTCGACTGTCCTAACACTGTTTTGTTTCATGTCGTTTGATTGGAGTAGCGCACCGAAGGCTCTATGTGTTGTCAGTAATGATTGGATGGCGAGGTCTGTAGGTGATGTTTCCTTCAGGTGCTGTGACGACTGTACGCTGGATTCACTGGTTGTGCTTGTCCCTCTGTCTGTCCCTCTGTCTGTCTCTCTGTCTGGCTGGCTGGCTGGCACGACCAATGTGATCTTTAGGCCCAGGTGTTTGTTTTGGTTTTTCTCACATCTGTTTTTCCAAATGAATGTTTAGTTTAGAACCTTGCCCTCTCCGCCTTATTATAAGTTACCCCACCAAATGGCCTTCTGTTACGTTAGTTCAGCGGAGTTAACCCGATTGATTTATCTCTGTTATTGACGCACTTACATTGTACTTAGTTTTCCCACCCACTGACCCTTTAGATGTTTTGAAGTACATTGATTTTACTGTCATCAGCCAAATTCTCTTTCGTTCCGGTGAATATATTTTCACTACTACAAAAACATTCCACATACAACTCATCATTCCAGATGGCTGCATCGAATCAAACATGCATCATCTGAAAAATCTTGTTTCTCATCGAGAACCCATCTCCTTTCTTCTGTTTTCACTTTTGTTCTTTTTCATTTTCTTTCTTGTAGTTTTTTTATTTATTGAAAAAATTGATTTCTTCTATGTGAATCTCTTCAAAGTAGTTTTGAGACAATGTACTCCTTACTGAGTCTTCGTTTCCATTTACATAGTCTTGTCATTTTCGATCTTTGTTTTCATTGGGGGTTTTTTCAATCTGTTTAGTGTGTAACCATTGTGTTATAAGTGTTACGTTATCATCGTCGCTATTATCTCTTCGTAATTCATTTTATTTCAATAAGAAGCTCTGTCTTTCAGGGTTTTTTTGTATTTCATTTTTGTGCGGTTTCGTTGATTACGTTCAGTTTAATGTTATTTATTCTCTTTTCCGCTTTTTATTTCCTCCATAAGTATCTCCGTTTCCAAAAGACTTTTATTCTCATTTTGCTCTTTTTTTCTTTAGTGTATTTGTTTCGGTTATACAGTGTATTATACATATCATAAAATTACACCCAAGTATGTTTATTTCTCTCCCATAGTTGAGTTCTTTGTTTTTGTTGTCAGTCCTTGGTGCGTTCCCATTACTAATTTATTTCGAACATTATTCTGATTCTATTATATGTTTGTGGTGATGGCGAGTAATGTGTCCTCCCATATTCTTTGTTCCACTGTGCATTCTCTCCCCAGAAGCATGTTTGCGATGCGTTGTAGCAACCTGCATTTTGTCCGTTTTGAATGCCAGATGTTGTGTTATGAACTTACATGATTGGTTTGTATTTTTATGTTCAGATATATTTTTATTTTGTGTGTTCGTTGGTGCCTTTGTGTTGTCAAATGCACTGGCAGTACTTGTGCATACAAATCTTAATGCACGCGTTTATTATAATTATCTTCCTATTCCTCCTCCCCCACAAAACGTTTTGTCGTTTCGCTGGTTTGTGTGTTTAGGCCTATGTGCGTGCGCGTGCGTGTGTGTGTGTGTGTGTGTGCGTGCGTGCGTGTGTATGTGTGTGTGTGTGTTGTGTGTGTGTGTGTTGTGTGTTGTGTGTGTGTGTGTGTTGTGTGTGTTTGTTTGTTTTGTTTGTTTGTTTGTTTGTTTTTTGTTTGTTTGTTTGTGTGTGTGTGTGTGTGTGCGTGCGCGCGCGCGTTTGTGTGTGTGTGTGTGTGTGTGTGTGTTGTGTGTGTGTGTGTGTGTGTGTGGTGTGTGTGTGTGTGTGTGTGTGTTCTGAATTCGCTTGGAACTTATGTGTCCACTGTGCTTTGCTTTATGTTATGGAATAATGTTTTATACACACTTGCCTGTTCATTTGCTACTCTTTCACCCGCCCCCAGCCCCCCCCCACCCTGCCCCTCCTCCTCCTCTTAGACCGTCCTTCCCAATTGTTTGCGTTTGAAGGAATATGGATTTTTTTGTGTGTCTAGTTTTTGGTTGTTTGGAGTGTTTGTTTTGTTTCAACACAAGGAAGACAAAAATCAATGTACCCGAACTGAGGTTATTCCTTGCACAACATCAAAATAGTCCTCCACGTTTAAAAATCTTTGTCAGTTTTACAAACAACCAACAAAGTAGTGCAATAGAGAGAAATACAAATACATTTCAAATGTCTGAACGAATCTACATTAGTTCTTTACGTAACGCCCTCTAGCCCCTCTAACGTTTCGTCAAAACATTATACATTACCTTTTGAGTGCTGTTGCTAATACAAGACAAAGAAACAAAACAGCAGAACGTAACCTCCACAAAGTTAATGACCTGAAAATGGCTGTTTGCATTATATTATACATTACCGTTTGAGTGTTATTGTTGCTAATGCAAGGCAAAGAAACAAACAGCAGAACGTAACCTCCACAAAGTTAATGACCTGAAAATGGCTGTTTGCATTATATTATACATAACCGTTTGAGTGTTATTGTTGCTAATGCAAGGCAAAGAAACAAACAGCAGAACGTAACCTCCACAAAGTTAATGACCTGAAAATGGCTGTTTGCATTATATTATACATAACCGTTTGAGTGTTATTGTTGCTAATACAAGCCAAAGAAACAAAACAGCAGAACGTAACCTCAGCAAAGTTAGACCTGAAAATGGCTGTTTGCATTATATTATACATAACCTTTTGAGTTTTATTGTTGCTAATGCAAGGCAAAGAAACAAACAGCAGAACGTAACCTCAGCAAAGTTAACGACCTGAAAATGGCTGTTTGGCACTGAAATGGGCAGGAGCTGCTGAAGTCAACCATCCGAGGGCTATTTTCCAGAATGTACTATCGACCTTCTTTTGTTCTGTTGTTATAATATGACTATTAATATAGTAAAACACAGCAGAATACTGTCGTTCTGACATAATTATACCCTTCAGAATTGCCCGTGCTGATCAGACTGAACACAACAAAAGTAAAAGTAAATAAACCTAAGCATTCAACAAGTTCAAACTTGATATGGAAATCTGCTCTGTTCTAGACGTCTATAATCGTCTGAGGATTCATGCATACATACAAAACCTGTAGACCAATGTCAGTTCATGACCCGTGGCTAAATACATCGTAAAGGACACATTTGAAACAGAAAAGATAGGAGCAAAATAAGGCGTTCAAGAACGACTTTTTAAATCATTCAAACTCCGTCTTCCTTTTTCCTCTTTATTTTTTCTTTTCTTCTTTTCTGGTCTTCTTCTTTCTTTTGAGCCTTTTTATTTTTGCCTACTAAGTCTGCATGCTTTTCCGTAGCTCGTGAATCAAATCAATACGCAAACTAGCAACAAACCAACAAAGTCTGTCATCTTATTGGTTTTCTGTCCATTTTTCCATTTTTACAAAGTGGAGACGTTTGCTTGGTTCAACGCTAGCCATTCCTCAGCTAAAAATTTACCATTAAACTTACCCGGGTAGAGAAAAAATTTCGTCCGCAATATTGGGATTCCTCTGTGACATGCAATAAAATAGGGCCTGTCCTTACCTCCCAAAATTAAGAACATAAGGTCATTGGATACCAGACCCTCATTTGATGCCTTTCAGTGACATGGGTGTTAAATCATTGTGGTGCCAAGAGGCGACAGTGGCGATGAAAGTGTCTACATTTATCATCTTTATTCCCTTACTATTTCTCTAATCTGCCAGAAACTTTCACAAAGTTTTTTTCAAATCGAAATCGGTCGTCAGGGATTTGCTAAACTTGCACCACAAACAATTATCGTCATCCACTTATTCCCATTCTGTGGCTACATTGCAGTGTTATGGCGTCTCGTTGTTACTGTTGTGACACGCGTTATGTCAGAAAAAGTAAAATGTTCTCATCTCTTGACAGGAGTCATTGTTCCAAAACAGTCAATTGCTCTTATTTGCGAACTCTCAGTCTGTTTTTCTCTTTCTTCTTCTTCTTCTTCTGCGTTCCCAGGCCATATGGCCATAATGGGTAAGGTACGTATGTGTCCGGTTTTCAGTTTTCACTGGTCTCCCCGCTGCGTACAGCCAACACATTCCGATTTCGGAGGAGCTGAAAGGAGAACAAATATTTTGGGAAGATTTTTTTTTTGAAAAAAGGCAGGAGAATAGGCCAATAAGTCAGAAAGATAGTAGATGACAGAAAGCAAAGGGAAAAGGCAGAGTCAAAGAGAGTGGCAGATTAGAGGAAGTTACAAGCACAGAACTTCCAGAAGGTGAGGGAACTATTTTTTACGAAAGACCCCCCGGTATTCCCACGGGGAGAGACTCGTGGAGGGAGCGGGGTCGTCCAGCTCCACAACAAACATCCATGCACCCACTGCCCCACTGTTCTCTGTCTTATGTGTCTTTTCTTTCTTTTTTAAATCTGTCCTCGGGTTTTGTCCCAGTTCACCATACATTTAAGAAACACAATTTGATCAGGGATCTCTGCTATAGTTTGGACAGCAAAACCCATACATTTCTACTAACATTAACTTTGTATACCAATGTGTGTTGTTTTCAGGGAGGTGTTTTTGTTGTTATTGTTGTTTATAATGGCGTCTGTTCATTTTCCCACAGTATTTATTCCATTTAACCCCCTCTATGTGACACTCGCAGTATCCGTTTAGTTCAGTTTAACATTATCAGAATTATTTCTATCCCAATGTTTTTCAAAAACATTACGAGCTATGCATCTTTTCAGAACTCTATGATCATTACATTTTAGGCTACCATTTTGTTTTTGTATCTTTCGTTGGATCAACTTAATTGCATACATTGTCTTGTTTCCGTTTTTCCGATACTTCACAGTGATGTTAATTCTCCGTTGGGTGTAACATTCCTGCCTGGTTTATCTCTCATACGTATGAAGAGTCTGTTGCCTTTACCTTGTTGTTTACGTGAAACTTTGGTTAGTTTGGTTCGGTTTTTGTTCGTAGTTTTCTTTCGTTCACTGCACTAAGATTTGTGTGGGTAACTTCTGTGTTGTTTCGGTCTTGTTTTCGCACCAAGTCTTGTACGATTCGTCGTCACACATTTTAGTTTCAACCAACAAAATGTTGTGTGACCCGCTACTGTTCTACTGATGCTGTTTTAAGTTTTACCTGCAACGCTTGTCTCTGTTTATGTCTTCTTCTGAGTTTGGTGTCCCTTGCGCCTGTGTGACTCATTACTCACAGACTTCGGTTCTCCCTCTGTGTGTTGAATTACCCAATCTCTCCTCTCATTGGGTTTTTCACCTGTTGAGTTTTGACTGGCCTGGTGTTCCTTCCCCCCGTGGAGTAGCGTTGTCGTCTGGTGGTTTGTTCTGTGGTGTAATGCACCCCCTGGGGGATGTTCTATGGCTAAAACACCCCCTAGAGGGTATTCAGCGGTGTGCTGCACCCCCCACCCACCCCCCTGGAGGTTCGTCCGTAATGTGATGTACCCCCCATCCTCCCCTGATTTCGTTCTGCAGCCCCCAGTGATGTCGAACGTAACCCAGGCCCTTGTGTCGTGGCTGAGTGTTGTGGACACTGGTTTTCTCTTCGTGGGTTTGTTTCCCCCACCCACCACCCACCACCCACCACCCCCCACACACACACGCTCTTTCTGTCTCTATCTCTCTCTCCCTCACACGTGCCACGGGGGACGTACCTGCTGCGCCCGCTAGTCGGTGGCTGGCTTGCAGTGGGGTCACGGTCTAGGATTGCGGCTGCTTTGTGTGACGCAGGCCGCTACCCTGAAGCAGAAGCTCGAGTCGAGCTCGATCCACCGATTCAGCCACCACAGTCACGGCCACGGGCACATTGACCCCGAGAAGGGGGACTGTCAGGGCCGAACTCTGGAGACCTTCCTTACTTATCCTATGCACCAGGTGGGTACATCCTCCTCTTCCATTCGCCCTCATCCTTCATCCATCCAACTACCTCTGCTCCCTGTACTAATAATTATCTTTTCCTTCTCCTTTGTTCCTTCCTTGATTTTGTTTGTTTTCAACTACCCTTGTCCATGGTTATGTTTTTTTCCCCATCTTTGAGAAATGTTTCTCTAGCCATCATTCTGTTGGTGTTTCTTTTTTCTTAGCAGTATGTCTTCTCATTCTTCTTCTTTTGTTTCCTTTCCCTTTAGTTTTAAATTTTCTCTTCTACATCACACATGGCCACTTGCACTTCATTCTCTTTAGTAGTTTCGTCACTCATTCCAAAGTTCCCTTAGTTCCTTTAGTCAAACATATTGCCGAATTGTGCTCCACAGAGGTCAGAGAAGTTGATTTCATTGAATCCATTGTCTTAACCTATGTAGGTGTGGTAGGTGGTAAAGTGAACTATACGATTGCTTCTCTTCACATGTTCTCCCTTAGATATGCACAGACCCATCATCCGCATAGCCATTAGACATATCATGCACCCACAAAACAGCACACTCTACTGCCCACACGTTTGTAGCTAACATAATAAATCTAATGTATGTGTTGCCGTTATTGTACTACCCTCTCCGCAGTTACAAATTATTTCATTTCAAAATAGTATTTTGCTCAACCTATCTTCCTAATCTTGATTTTTGCAGCCTGTCTAAGAAAGGACTCGAGATGGCTAACATTTTATTTGAGAGACTATTTTCTCTCACAGTTCTTTCCAAAATGTTGAGATTATTTGTCATATATTTATTTATTTATGTGTCTGCTTGTGATTCTAAATAAGAAATTAGCGGGTTTTATTTTGGTGGTTTGATTGATATAGAACACTAAGTTAAAATTGGTGAATACATACATAAAATACTGGTGAAACTTGCCTATAAAAATGATTTCATCGAGGAAGTCCTGGTTCTGGAGCAAAGTGTCGTAATGTGTACGTTTAGTTTCTTTGTTTCCATTTTCAGTTTACTTGTATTAACAGGTGCTTTTTAGAAGGCAACAATTGTTTTTTGTTTGTTTTGGGGGGGGGGGGGGGGGGGGGGGTGTTGACAAAAAGTGCAAATTTCAGATTAAATCGTTGTCTAAAATTGTTGGGGGTTGTTTCACAGGTGTGTAGGCTGCGAAGTAATCACTCTTTGTAGCGTTTAGGCTTTTTGGTAGCATTCACAGAAACTGAGAGAATTGGGTCGTTTGTCCTTACGGTCAAAGAACTCTCGGGGTGTTTTGACAAAGGCAGATTTTGTAATTCGACACATTTACGTTACTATTGTTCGTCTGTTTGTTTGTGCGTGCTAACTTTGTGCTGTTCAATTAACATGAATGGTGCCCGTCCGTGCTTTCTCCGGTATATCTGTGCATACCTCTCTTGAAGCACCTTTATCTTGATGCATTTTGTTTTCAAATTACCGTAACAAGGAAGGCTGGAAATCTCCCACCACAGTCCTGGCAAGCAGTTTTAGTTACCTTGGCTATTGATTAGTACAGTGTGGTTGATTTTAGTCGTCTTGACTGAGGGAATGCTGTGCGTGTGTGTAGGGCGTATGTTATTCCCGCGTGCTTTTTGCATCAAGTTTACAAGGGACCGGTTACGCTGTTTAAAACATTGTACACTGATTTTGTTTCCCCTTTGCATGAGATCTGCATGCGCATTGTGCTTTTTGCTTGTAGCTTCTTTTGTTGATGTTGTTGTTATTATTATTATTGCCGTTATCATTAATGATTAACGATACAAATAACGTACCTTCATGTTATGTTCTGTGTTTTCAGGTTTTGTGTTCTGAAAGCGGTTATCAGGGCTGTTTGATGATAGTGCCTAATTTTGTAGTTTTAGATTTCTTTTTATTTCGAGTTTGATCTTGGGTTTTCTTACTTGTTTTTGTCGGTTTGCAACATTCTGTTATACTTAGTGAGTTGGAGCTTTCTGATCTTCGTTCTGGTTGTGCATTAATATCAGTTATATCAATCAGTTCCAGGCCTTACTCTCTTAGTTTTGTGTGCACGTTTTGTCATTTTCGTTTACAAGTTATGAATTTGTTGCAAAGCATGTTTTCAAATTGTTTTGCCTCAAACGAAATATATGTAAATGTACAAGTGGCTGCACGTATGCTCTCTCTCTCTCTCTCTCTCTCTCTCTCTCTCTCTCTCTCTCTCTCTCTCTCTCTCTCTCTCTCTCTCTCTCTCTCTCTCTCTCTCTCTCTCTCTCTCTCTCTCTCTCTCTCTCTCTCTCTCAGAGCAGGAATCTTTTAGGAATAGGGGGCGCAAGTCATATTATATATGTTGGTAAGTTTACAATAGTTTCCTCCCTTGAATCAAATCTTTTAAAGCCAGTGCGAGTGCGACTGTATTACTGTAGTAGAGGAATCAAACAGATGCTTTTTGTTTGTGTGCGCTTGTGTGTGTTTTATTCTCCAAACTAGGCCTAATTAGCAATGTTCAGTGTAATTTATGTGTAAACTAACGAATAAATTAAATAAATAGATAAATAATAAATAAATGATAACAACCACAAAATGGACCTGCCCTTTGATTAGTCAAAAAGACCCCAAATCTACAAAACTTAGTTGAGTCAATGTGATTATGCTTTCTAAATAAATGAGCTGCACAATATCATATGAAGATGAGGAGTGATGAAGATGATAGGGCAAGGCCCTTAACTCCTCTCTTTTTCAACTGTAGGGTCATTTTTTTCATTAACTCGCTGGGCTCTTGGGCCTTTGGGTTTGGTTTTGTTTTTGCATTAAAAAAGTGATTTAGCCTACATGTTTGGGGTAGACATATGATTCTGTCTTTCTCTTATTCATCCGTTCATGCCCAACCACATTTCCTCACTTTGCACAATCACCATTCATTCTTTCTGTCCACCTCTTTCCCTTTCACCATTTCTGCCTCCACTCTTTTCCTCCTTATTTTCACCATTTCCCTATTTCATACTTTGTCTATCCTTTACCTAGTAGTTAGCATAGGATACTGTGCGGTGGTTGTTGAGTTGTTGTTTTTATATATACAGAGCGGTGCATGGACCTAATTCACAAAACAATAATCAAGAATTTAGAGCTAACACTTTGTTGTATTATTATTGTTTACCCACTTAATCACTCCTCGATATCTGCTCGTTCATCGTTTTAATCCCAGATTATTTTTGTTAGATTTAGACCCAGAGCATGCATGCATCAAGCCCTATAGCAGCACTTTGTGGCTGTTCTGTTATCACAGCTAGATGTTTTAGCTCACTTAGGAAAACAACAACCAGAAACTTAGTTCACTGGAGCACCAGCACAATAAGTTATACCATTTGTCACCCCCGTAGAATTGACGACCAAATGGAGTAAGACTAAATGCTAGTAAGGAAATAAAATTCTTCTTTTTCTTCTTCTTCTTCTTCTTCTTCTTCTTCTTCTTCTTCTGCGTTCCCAGGCTATATGTCCATACTGGGCAAGGTACGCATGTGTCCGGTTTTCAGTTTTCACTGGTCTCCCCGCTGCATGCAGCCGACACATTCCGATTTCGGAGGAGTTCAAAGCAGACAATTATTTGGGAGTTATGTTTTTGAAAGAGAGGTCAGGAGAATGGGTCAGTAAGTCAAAGAAATAGTAGATGATAAGAAGAGGAAAAGGCAGAGTCAAAGAGAGTGATAGATTAGAGGAAGCTGCTAGCACAGAACTTCCAGAAGGTGGGGAACTACTTGTACTGAAATACCCTCCGGTATCCCCATGGGGAGAACAAGAATAATGTTGAGAGCATGTTCACTTGAGCTTGAACAAATTTTAAATGTAAAAGATTACGTTCTAAGATCTCTCTCTCTCTCTCTCTCTCTCTCTCTCTCTACTCTCTCTCTCTCTCTCTCTCTCTCTCTCTCTCTCTCTCTCTCTCTCTCTCTCTCTCTCTCTCTCTCTCTCTTCTCATCTCTCTCTCTCTCTCTCTCTCTCTCTCTCTCTCTCTCTCTCTCTCTCTCAGATTATGTTATTGAGTGAGAAAATGACTATTATGATGTTCCTCTTAAACGCACATGCGCATGCGCTTAGCATCCACATCCTGTATTCACACACAGATCATGCACCTCCACAAATACATGCACGCACACATCACATACCAGGACACGCTCACGCACTTGTACACACGCATATTATACACACTCGTTATACGGTGGGGAGGCAATTTTGTTTAATAATGATAAAAGCTTTTACCTGATATTTAATTGAACAAACTAAGAGGGCATCACCATGAGAAAAGAATGAGCATATTTATTATTATAACAAGATCTGAAATTATATAAAGAAAAAATAAAGAAAAAAAATGTTGTTGTGTGTGATGGGGTCGGTGTGTTTGTTTTCCAAATGTGTAATGTTTTAGGTCTATATTCGTATAAATAGCTCATAAATTCATATTATTATAATTCATATTATTATTTTCAATATTATTGTTGTAAGTTTGTTTTATTTCTCTCTCCATCCTCTCTCTCTCTCTCTCTCTCTCTCTCTCTCTCTCTCTCTCTCTCTCTCTCTCTCTCTCTCTCTCTCTCTCTCTCTCTCTCTCTCTCGCTCTCTCTCTCTCTCTCTCTCCTCTCTCTCTCTCTCTCTCTCTCTCTCTCTCTCTCTCTCTCTCTCTCTGTATATGTGTGCACGTGGTTTGTGTGTGTGTGTGTGTGTGTGTGCGCGTGTGTGTGCACGCGTGCGTGCGTGCGTGCGTGCGACCCTGCGTGCGTGCGAGTCCTTGCGTTTTGAACAGCATGGCTGTATGATTTATTTTTGTGTGGAGGCCTATGTGTGTGATTTCTTTCCTCACAACATGTCTTGAATTTGAATTCCATTGCTCGTCTGCAGCAAGGAGATTGCAGGTTTGGAGATGTGTCAATCTTATCGATAATGATAATGGGAAAAGGCAAAATTCAGTAAATACATTTTGATCGTCAAAGAAATGCAAAGTGAATTTATAGGAAAACGTAAGCTACTAATCTTCTTTTTTTATTCATCAAAAAAGGCAACGGTCAATTTTTTTAGAAAACCGGCTTTATATCATTTTTGTTCCCATTTTGATCATCCAAAAAGGCAGTCTATAAGATAACATAGGCTACATATCTTTGTTTTCCATTTTGATCATTAAAAAATAAAGCAAAGTCAATTTATAAGAAAACATAGGCTATATATCATTTTTCCATTTTGATCATTAAAAAATAAAAGCAGTCAATTTATAAGGAAACAGGCTACATATTATTTTTCCATTTTGATCATAAAAAAGCAAAGTCAAATTATAAGAAAACAGGCGACATATTATTTTTCCATTTTGATCATTGAAAAAGGCAAAGTCAGTTTATAAGAAAACAGGCTAAATATATTTTATTTCCATTTTGATAATTGAAAAAGGCAGAGTCAGTTTATAAGAAAACAGGCTACATATCATTTTTGTTTCCATGTTGATCATTAAATAAGCATACAGGAGAACTTATAAGAGAACATAAGCTACATATATTCTTTTCCAAAGTACGTGTGAACTTGACTGCAAATAATTTTATTTTTTATTTCAGCTACGAAATACTTAGCTTTGCTAATAAGGAGAACGTCTTCACTACAGTGCAAAAGACGTGCATTGTGTTGCGCCCATTGCACACAAAGTATTGAAAATATAATTCAAAACAAAGGAGTGAAAACCAAAGTTCTTGCAGTTAAATCATCAAATAATTCATTAATTTTTCGCAACTTCTGATATGCAGACAAAGCAATTTGTTTTTAATTCTTCATTTGCTAAGACACATGCTCCTGTATAAGCCTGGAATCGGCGATCATTTCTTCCATAATTGAGTAGCTTTAATTAATGTGCTGTATTTTTAGAAAGAATAGATTCTCAACATTTTTCTTTACCTAAATGATTGTCAGTTGACACTTGGCAGATTGGTATTCTGGTTGGTTAAATTTAATTAAAAGGGTTTTTGTTTGTCTTTACGTTTGTTTGCTTGGCTTATGTGTTTGTTTGTTTGTTTTGTTTGTTTTCCTGATTCCAAGGGTTGTGTAAGCATTATGCCAGCCGATCTAGAAAATGAATCTGGATGATTAAATCTGAAGTGTTTGGAAGATCAAATTCCCCGAGTTTACCCACAGCTTCTTCTAGTGTCTTTTATCAAAAGTTTCCTATTTACACAACTTTCATTTTGTTGTTCTGTTTTACTATAAAATCCTTGTGTTCATGGTGCTTTAGGCTTTGAGATTGATTTTTGATTTTTCTGTGAAATATTGTTTTTAAGAAATAAAAAGGGGTTGTTATTGTTGTTGCTGTTATTGTTGGTTTAAACCATTTTATTAGGTCCACAGTACATGAACAAACATAGATAGTAAACATATCGGCAGCAACAAGCTAGAAGCTTATATTGTGCCATCTTTACATAGAAAAATATGGTTCGACGACTGTTGAACACAGATAAATTAGATAGAAACATCAATATTGACTGACATCTGCCAATTGAATTGAAATAGAAACTATAGCAGAAAAGATCAGAAGAAGAGAAAAAGAACTCATTTCTCAAACAGTGCCATCAGCATTAAGAAATACAGCAATACACAAATTTAAGAACATATTGTAGAAACACAGAATTGCATAAATGATTAGAAAAACAAACAAGCAAACAAACAAATAATATAAAACAACAACAACAAAAAGAAGAGGAAGACGAAAATGACTTCTGTGAGCATGGGGGGAAATTTACTTGCTAAATAAGGATCCTTGTTATTGTTGTTGTTACATGACTGCGAATTTCTCCATGATCTTTCCCATGCGCGTAATTCTGTAATGTAACCTAATTTTATACAAGCAGGGTGTCTAACTCCACGGTGTTCGTGTCGTGTGTGGCTCAGCATACTGCCTAATGTCATCGTCATTATCTTCATAGTTTTTTTTGTCTCCAGCAGAATGCAGTTTTCCCTTACTCACGTGTACTGACCGGATGTTGGAGCTGCAAGGTTTCCTGTGGGTCTTAAAATGTGAAGCCAGTTACACACAAACGGCAACAAAACAAAAGCTGTCCGAACCTCAAACGCCGCACGAAAATCCGAGTTTACGACAGATTTGTTTTTTTTCTTTACAACCAAAATTTGGAATACATGTTTGTCATTCTTTATTGGTGTAACTGAACCACGTTTTCATGGACTTTTTTGTTTGTGGCACAAGCCACAAACCTATAAATCACTCTGTCGGTCGGTCGGTCGGTCGGTCCAAAATTGTCACACATATTGTAAAAGAGAAAGAAAAGTACAGACAGAAAAAAATACTTGGGCATAAAGTAACATTTCAGTTGTCATATCTACAGTCCTTAGGTATGGAAAGAATTGTATACTGAACAGAGCACATGAATCTTCATTTTAAAGCGTACAAAATAATAAACATACGTAATACAGACACTGCAACAGACACGACGAGTATGCGGTGCTTCTTTCGATGAGCATAAGTAGGATAAATAGTTTTAAATGTTTTCCAAAAGATATAAAAAGTTACGAAATGGTGCAGAGATAACATTCTGGTTTACAGATTAAAATTATTGAAAAGCCAGGGGAGGCGACTCAGTGTATGTAATGATTGGAGTGGTAAAAATAGACCGCTGGGCTGCAGTCTTGTGGAGTGAAAGTGTTTGATCAAAAATTGTGTGTGTGAAGAGCATAATGTAAATGCGCAACATTTCTCTTTCAAATTATATTTAAGAATTCTGCCACTCGGCGATGCCCTTGTTTGTAGTTGAAATAGTCGCATGCCACAAACGATTGCGAATCCGCGCTTGGTTTTGTTTGTGGCACAAGCCACAAACCTATAACTCACTTTGTCGGTCTGTCTGTCGGTCCAAAATTGTCGCACATATTGTAAAAGAGAAAAAAATACTTGGGCATAAAGTAACATTTCAGTTGTCATATCTACAGTCCTTAGGTATGGAACGAAATTTAAGCTTTACGTCCTCCCGGCCGAAGCCATATGGGACATTACTTTTTACTTGTGGATAGGTATGGAAAGAATTGTATACTGAACAGAGCACATGAATCTTCATTTTAAAGCGTACAAAATAATAAACATACGTAATACAGACACTGCAACAGACACGACGAGTATGCGGTGCTTCTTTCGATGAGCATAAGTAGGATAAATAGTTTTAAATGTTTTTCCAAAAGATATAAAAAAAATTACGAAATGGTGCAGAGATAACATTCTGGTTTACAGATTAAAATTATTGAAAAGCCAGGGGAGGCGACTCAGTGTATGTAATGATTGGAGTGGTAAAAATAGACCGCTGCCACAAACGATTGCGAATCCGCGCTTGTTTTACTCCGTCTTGACAAGTTTTGAAGCCATGTCTGAAAAATGAACTTTAATCTTGAAAGCTTGGTCATGTCTTTTATATTGTAACGCAACAGTCATGAAGAAATAATAAAATAATAATAATAATAATAGATATATAATAATAATAATAATAATAATAATAATAAATATTAATGCATGCCCAGGTCAATGTAGGCCTAAATGATAGGGACTGGGTGATGAGTAGTAAAGGAAAAAAAAGTAAACAAGACTCCCAAAACAGTTTCCGACTGGTTTCTGATTCCCTGTAACAAACAAAAATGGAAAAACAACTTTCATGGTAAAGGTCACACACACACACACACACCACACACACACACACACACACACACACACACACACACACACACACACACACACACACACACACACACCCACACACACGCACGCACGCACGCACGCACGCACGCACGCACGCACGCACACACACACCGATTCTTGGGAAACCCCTCAGCTCTGACATCGGATTTGTACAAAGCACCACGTCAGGGCCTCCAGCACTCTCTCCGTCTTACTGTGGTGGTGGTGGTGGTGAACGAACTCACTTCACGGTGCTTGCATCAGACCCTGGCAGGAGAGAAAGAGCGGTACGGGGTGGCCGCTCGTTGCACGTGCGTGGCGGCGGCTAGCACGTGGCGTGTTGCTGTTGCAGATTCCCCGCTACATCATCACGCTGCATGAGCTGCTGGCCCACACTCCCCACGACCACGTGGAGAGGCAGAGCCTGGAGTATGCCAAGAGCAAGCTGGAGGAGCTCTCCAGGGTCAGTATCGTATTGAACGGGTATTATCAGTTATTAGGATTTTGGGGTGAGATATTGCTTTTATCCTATCTCTCGAGCCTGGTTTATCACACGGGGTACACGGGGTGTGATAAACAGCAAGGCTCGAGAGATAGGATAAAAGCAATATCTCACTCCAAAATCCTAATAACGGAACGTCTTTATTGTCCTTTGCCGATCTACGATCGCAATGAATTCGTTCGTGTATGTTTCTTTTGTTTTTTTGTCCTTTGCCGATCTACGAGTCCGTTCTTTGTTGTTTCTTTGTTTTTTGTTTGTTTGTTTGTGGGGTTTTTTCTCCTGTCTGTCCCAAGGATAGCTCCCGAACCGCTTGACAGAATCACTTCACATTTTGTGTGGTGGTGTGTCACCATGAGGGAAAGGCATCCGCGCATCAATTATCGCCGTCCTGACCTTGACCTTGTTACAGTCATGTTTTGGGACTGATTCTATATAATAATCTCTTTTTTAAAGATTCTAGAATCTACACCTCTCAAATGAAGGTGGTCCGTGACTATTTTGTGCCTGGTACTTTCGTCTGACGACGAGGCCCATGGTAGAGCAAGAATGAGTGCTGTATGATAAATACTTTCCCCCGGTAATGGTAAACCATATTGTACAGATTTGTGATTTGGGAGTGAGCGTGACTGTCCAACAGCTTGATCGTTTTGGAATGACTATGAATGTTAAGCTACGAGGTGTGTGCACTGGGTTTTCGTCGTTGCAGCTTGAGGATTAGTTGGCCATTGGGGGACTTTCCCCGACACCAGTTGGTTTTGAATCGACAAGCGGAGAGAATGGGGATATTTGGATGTCCCTTGGACAAGGAATGTCCACTATAAGCAAATTACAGCCCAGCTTTTTTGTGGTTTTTTTTAATAGCAGCTGCTTTCTCTGCAGAATCTGGAGGTCAAAGTCAATGGGACACAATAGATTAGCACACACGCGCGTGTGCGCACACACACACACATATATATACACACATGCATACGCGCGCACGCACACGCACACACGCGCACGCACACGCACACACACACGTGAACGTAACCTTTACACTTTGTATCCTTAGTATAAATATTCTTATCTGTACCCATGCCCATATCACATCTGTATTGCTAAAAAAAATCGGGACTTTACTGGTGTTGCACTGCCTCAGGGCATTGCCTCCAGGATCGTTCCCACCATCTTTGTATCTACTAATGCCCCAGATGTGTCTGTTCCAGACCGGAGGACGTTAAGCAGAATTTCACCATGCCCCTAAAACAGGGGTCAAAGGGTTGCAGTGTTTGATTGATTGATTGATTGATTTGATTGAGTGAGCGAGTGACTGCTTGATTGACTGGTTAACTCTGACTGGTTAACTCTGGTTGATTACCTGACTGATTTGCTCAAGGATGGGTTGATTGGCTGTATGTACACAACGTGTTGATTACCTGACTGATTTGCTCAAGGATGGGTTGATTGGCTGTATGTACACAACGTGTGGTGGTGGTGGTGTTGCCTGGCTGCAGGTGATGCACGATGAAGTGAGCGAGACGGAGAACATCCGCAAGAACCTGGCCATCGAGCGCATGATCATCGAGGGCTGCGACATCCTGCTGGACGTCAACCAGACCTTCGTCAGACAAGGTCAGGGCGGGGGGGAGGGGGGGGGGGGGGGGGGGGGGGGGGGGGGGGGGGGGGGGGGGGGGGGGGCAGGGGGGGGGGGGGGGGGGGGGGGGGGGGGGGGGTGTGTGTGTGTTGTTTGTGTATGTGAGTGTTTCTCTGTGTGTCTGTGCGTGTGTGCTTTTGTGAGTATGTATGTGTGGTGTTCTTCAGTGTATAACGTCCTCCCACTAAACGTGATTCAGACAGATGTGTGTGTGTGTGCGTGTGCGTGTGCGTGCGCATGTGTGTGTGTGTGTGTGCGTGCGTGCGCGCGTGTGTGGTGTGTCTGTGTTCCTGTCTCTCTGTCTCTCTCTGTGTATCTCTCTCTCTCTCTCTCTCTCTCTCTCTCTCTCTCTCTCTCTCTCTCTCTCTCTCTCTCTCTCTCCTGTACCCCTTCTAAATGAATAAAAAATCGTCCACTCGCTCTCTCTCTCTCTCTCTCTCTCTCGATACATTTATTTGTTCATATTATTATAATCAGTTGTATAATGATGTTTTGTTTATCCTGTACCCCCTTCAAAGGCCTAAATGAATAAATCATAGTCACTCTCTCTCTCTCTCTCTCTCTCTCTCTCTCTCTCTCTCTCTCTCTCTCTCTCTCTCTCTCTCTCTCTCTCTCTCTCTCTCCCCCTCCCCGTATGCCATGCATGTAACCTCTGTATATGTCTGTTGTTGTCGTGTCCTGGTGTGTCCCTGCACTTCTCTTCATGACTTGTCCTGTTCTGTCCATTTTGTTCGTTTGGCTGGGGTTTATTGTATCTTGACCAAACTGTTCGTTTGGCTGGGGTTTGTTGTATCTTGGACAAACTTTCTGTCTTTGTCAGTTTGCCCATCTGTCCATGTTGTTCCTTTTGACTGGGGTTTGTTGTATCTTGGACAAACTTTCTGTC
>CM065693.1:21928551-21931051 GCA_017654935.2 Phymorhynchus buccinoides
CTTCTTCTTCGATCGCTCAGACAGTTTCCAGTCAATTATGAGCACAGATGCGTCATGCTGCCGTTATGCGCCTAACGAAGTGATACTTAGGCCCAGCAAGTCCGTCTTCGGCTGGAGGAAATCTTTTTGAAAGTGTTTCTTGAAAAAAGGCAGGAGAATGGACCGGTAAGGCAGAAAGATAGCAGATGACAGCATGCCAAGGGAAAAGGCAGAGTCAAAGAGAACGACAGATTGGAGGAAGTTACAAGCACAGAACTTCCAGAAGGTGGGGGAACTATTTATGCAAAAGACCCCCCGGTATCCCCACAGGGGAGGTGCCAAGCATCTGATCTGTTGGGGGGGGGGGGGAGGCTTCAGAGGAGGGGAGGGAAAGGGAGGGGGTAAAAACACTGTTCTCATTCCATAGCCCCCCCCCCCCCCCCCCCGTGGGGATACCGGGGGGTCTTTCGTGCATATAGTTCCCCCACCTTCTGGAAGTTCTGTGCTTGTTCTGTGCTTGTAGCTTCCTCTAATCTGTCACTCTCTTTGACTCTGCCTTTTCCCTTGCTTACTTGTCATCTGCTATCTTTCTATCTTACTGGTCCATTCTCCTGCCTTTTTTCTATAAATTATTATTTTTAAAGATATATTCAGCCGAAGTCAGACATGCTGGGCCTAACTATTTCTTAGTTAGGCGCATAACGGCAGCATGACGCATCTACGCTCATATGACAGGAAACTGTCTGAGAGAACAAAGAAGAAGAAGAAGATTCTATAGGTGAACGAGGGCAAGTTTCTGAAAGAGTTTCAGGTTTTGTGTGTTTGCGTTTCTTATCTTGATTAGAATTAATTGCGGAGGGTGTGGTGTGGTGTGGTGTAGCGCTGGGGAAAAACTGAATAATGCCGTCTTACTATAAGAGTTTAGAAAGAGTAAATTTAATATTTTTTAGGAACTGCAGAAACAGTTGGGGGGGGTGGGGGGGGGGGGGGGTATGCCCAATAGACTCCCCGAGAAAGTAGACCCTGATCAGATTTATATCGTTTTTCGCATAGAAACGTGTGACCCGGGGTCAACTTTCTCCGGAGACCATTGACCATAATCACACTATGTTCCGTATGAAATAGACCTTTCTTTATTTAAAGCAGTGCAATAAACGTTGTGTGAATCAACTTAGTCGATGCAAAGAGGGTTGGTCGACACGATGGTCCCAAAGACGGGGGCAGCCTTTTTGTCTTGCTTTGGCAACAGACTATTACATCCTCAAGTCAGCCGCACGAGGACAAACGCACCGACCACTGCGCCATCACACAGTCTGACGTCATCGGCACGTGACAGGGACCGTACTGTCGTCCATCACAGAGAGAGAGAGAGGAGAGAGAGAGAGAGAGAGAGAGAGAGAGAGAGACGTGTTGTATGACATACAGGAGAGAGAGAGAGAGAGAGAGAGAGAGAGAGAGAGAGAGAGAGAGAGAGGTTTTGTGTCGTCCATCAGAGATAGAAAGAGAAGAAGACTGAGAGAGACATGTGCTGTGTCGTCCACCAAGGGATGGGGGGGAGAGAGAGACAGAGACAGAGAGACGCACAGTTAAATAAACGTTCGTGCTGTGTCGTCCATCACAGAGAGAGAAAGTGAGAGAGTACGTGAAGAGACCAACAACAAAAACAAACAACAAAAACAAAAAGAATTATAAAAAAACGAGAAAAAAACCGTGAAGAGAGAGGGGGGGGGGGGGGGGGGGCACGTGGTGTGTCCTCCAGTAGTGATCAAGAGATAGAGAGAAAGAACACGATTTAAAATATGTATTCAATAATTAACGTAGAAGATAAAGGCAAGACAGAAAGAACGCAATGAACCAAGACTGTCACAGGGGGTGTTGATCTGCATCTTTTACCGAGATTTGATGTGTCGTTCATCAAGGGGACAGAGAGACAGAGACAAAGAGAGAGAGAGAGAGACGGTGTGGTGCGGTGTGTCCAAGACGTTCCGTGCCGCGTTCGATACACCGAGGCCTGTGACGCGGATTCCAAAAATAGCCCTCCGTTAGCTTGGTTCTGACCCAGTTTGCTTGGACGGCATCAAAAGAGAGATTGGGAGAAGGGAGGGAGGTAAAATGTGGTGGAAGAATGGCGACGAACAGGGGATTGTTAGGGGGGGGGGGGGGGGGGGGGGGGGGGGGGGGGGGGGACATGGCAGATACAAGGGTGGAGAGACTGGGTGGTTGAGAGTGAGAACGGTTTGTGTGTGTGGGGGGGGGGGAGTAAGGGGGGGGGGGGGGACTGTAGGTTAGCTAGCGTTCAATCAATCAGTTCAGTTGCTGCTATCAGCTGGCGGCGGCGACTACTAGCAGCACAGCGTTCACAGACACAGACACAGGGAGAGAGAGAGAGAGAGAGAGAGAGAGAGAGAGAGAGAGAGAGAGAGAGAGAGACGGACAGAGAGAGAGTGAGAGAGAGAGAGAGAGAGAGAGAGACGGACACAGAGAGAGACGGACACAGAGAGAGACAGACACAGAGAGAGAC
>CM065693.1:21936051-21948551 GCA_017654935.2 Phymorhynchus buccinoides
ATCTCTCGTGACACCGGGTACCAGATTGGGGCTGTCTTAGTACAGACGTAACAATAAAGTCTTTGACAATTTCCCGTGCTCTGGATCGATCGATCAGTGAAGGCAGCAGGCAGCAGGACCCGGCGTGTGTGATAGAGGCAAAGCAAACGGCGTGAACACGACATAGGGCCTATTATTGATCTTTAGCGTCCCTTCTCAGACTGAACTGTAAAGTACGCTTAGCGTGTGTGTGTGTGTGTGAGAGAGAGAGAGAGAGAGAGAGAGAGAGAGAGAGAGAGAGAGAGAGAGAGAGAGAGAGAGAGAGAGAGAGAGAGAGAGAGAGAGAGACTAAACGAGTTAGTGACAGGAGTGCGGCGTGGAATACTTGTTGTGTTCTGTCTTTTTCGTTCCCGAGCGAAGCCGCAGCGGCGGAAACTATTGTTTTTGTTATTTCCGTGTGTCCGTCCGCCCAGACACCACGCCCAGATAAGCACGCGAGGGAACTTTGCATCCGCTCGGGTTCAGCCTTGTTACGTTGCTTGTAGTGAATCCTCCTGTTGGTGTTAATTAACACCCCTTGTTGTTTTCGTCAGTTTTTTTGGTATGTTTTTGTCGCGTTCTGTTTTGTTTGTTTTGTTTTGTTGTCCTCGGCCCACAAAGTGTAACAGAAAGTAATGTTTTGGGTTTTGTCTGCCTGCCTCTCTATCTGTGTGTCTGTATCCCTGTCTGCGCGTGTGTCACGTTGTTTTTTGTTGTTTTTTTTCTCTCTCTCCATAAAATCGTTAGATGGATTTCGATCCTCAAAAAGAAATTGGCCAAGAGGTCAACACCCTCTCTCTTAATCTTATCCTGAATGTTTCTTCCTCTTGTGAACTCGTGTTGGTTGATCGACATAGAGTGTGAACATCGCGGCAAATGGGAATCCTACTGCGGATAGGTGTTTTGCAATGAGGTTGCAAAAAATAAGAAAACGACAGGATCGTTTTATTTTTTGGTAACCTCGTAACAAATTCGGGTATACTGGATTATATCGATGTGCCCCAGTCCTTGTGTGTCACCGTCATTGGGCCTCCGTCTATGTGTCACCGTCATTGGGCCTCCGTCTCTATGTGTCACCGTCATTGGGCCTCCGTCTCTATGTGACACCGTCATTGGGCCTCCGTCTCTATGTGTCACCGTCATTGGGCCTCCGTCTCTGTGTGTCACCGTCATTGTGTCCTCGTCTCTGTCATATAGTCTATGTGTCCCCTCAGATTAGGGTTAGGGGTTAAGGTTAGGGTTTGTGTTAAGTAGGCCTGTTAGGGTAAGGAATGCAGGGTTAAGGTTTGGAAAAACAAAGAGATGGGGAGCTATAAGACAGGACACATAGAGACGGGAGACATACCTAGACGCGGGGTTACATAGAGACGAAATTGCTTGAGAAACATGGAGATGGGGACACATAGAGACGGGGGCATATCGCTACATAACCGTTGCAAATACGGTTAGGAAGGAAAATCTGTTTAACGTCCTCCGGTCTGGAACAGACACGTATGAGACATTAGTGGATATAAAGATGGTGGGAACGATCCTGGAGGCAATGCCAGGAGGCAGTGCAACACCAGTAAAGTCCCGAATTTTTAACAATACAGATGTATCTTGCAAATACGGTTAGGCTACTCGTTCGGTGTTTTATACGGGGTTATTGTAAATATTAAGATAGCGCTTCATTACTCTGCTTGGTCGTCCGTCCCTATTATTGTCTGCGCACTTCTTTTTTTTAAGATAGGGCTTTATATAAGTTTTCTTGTTGCCCTATCTAATGATCATTGTTGATTTTCATTTGTGACTTTCAGAAATAAAATGCTTTTTAAACCATACGGGGTTATTGTGAAGGTCCAAATCCGATCGTCCCATTTGAGTTCACAGAGGACTACCACTGTCCGTCTTCACTGGAGGTCAATGGACGGAGGGGCAGTGGCGGGAAAGTGTGCTTTATTAACAAACCCGATTCCGTCACAAAAACCGTGTTTCCCTCCATTACTACAGTTCATCGACCGTCTATGCATCAGCTCCAGATGGGGGCATGTGAAGGAAGGGGTCAGGGGGTCAGGGGAGGTCGTTCACCATCCACCCACAGTGTGTGTCTGTCTGTCCGTCCGTCTGTCTGTCTGTCTGACCATTGACCATGCTCATATTTAGTGCTGACGTTGGCCTAAATTACTAGTGGTTAGGGCTGATATGGGCCTCGCGGCCCTTTTACGCTCCTTCTTGGTTTCTTAAGTTTTGTTGTTTAAATTGGTGGTCAGCCAAGAATTTTCCTATCTAGCATAATTTAGAATATATTTAATGAAAAAGATGGACTTTAAAAATTATATTAATTTTGGATAGTAGGTTTTTAAACAAATTAAATCAAAGACCTTTAAATAAAAACACTTCGAAATTGATCTGGATGCATGTTAGTTATAGCATACCTTATTACTATTAAAAAAAACCCATATTCTCGCCCTTTGTATTTTGGTGGTATTATCGTGGGAAATCACCCACCCACCCCTCTCCTCCCCTCCCCTCCCCAAACGTTGTCTAGAGCAGGTGGATTCTTTATAAAGACTATTGTTTGTTTCGCCAGTACAACAAAAAGGAATATGATGTTGGTGATGCCACGCAGAAGACCGCATTGTGCATCTGATAACGTGTTGAAACTCTTTTGATCAAACAAAGAATCTGACAGTGACAACAAGATATTAAGTAACTCCAACGAAAGCACCTTGTACCACGTTGTCTAGCGGTCTTTTGCCCTCTTACCAAAGACTGTACAGGGGGAGATAAACATCTGGTCTCTTTTCCCTAGGGGAAGACGGGGTAAAAAGCGCATGGGCGGGTAAGAAGCCCACCCCAATTATCTCATGAAATAAAGAAAATTTCAGTCAAATTTGCCCATGAGACGAATGCTAGACATTAACGCTCGTCTCATGGGCAAAATGAAACTGAAATTTGCTTCATTTCGTGAGATAATTGGGGTGGGCTTCTTACCCGCCCATGCGCTTTTTACCCCGTCTTCCCCTATATGAGTAGTGAGGACAGAAACACTGGTTATGTCCCTTTGAAACGTGACACATTTTACGCATCGATAGGCCAGTTGAATTCTCCGTTCAAGTTCCAGTCCGAGTTTTTGGATAGCCTCCACTGCGAATAGTGTACACATCCGCACTAACGATAACTCTATCAGCCCGGTTCGCCGAGCTTTTAAGTAATCCATCTTACCCTTTTAGAATATCTTTGCTCTTACATAATAGTGTCTGGGTTTTGTAACCATGTTTGTTGTGGTGCTATCTACAGTTACCTTGTTTTGTTTGGGTGGCAGTGGTATTAGTGTTTTGAGTGAGGGAGGGTGCTGGTGGTCCAATGAACAACTGAAATTATTCTCATTTCCGCAAGCTGGTTTAAAGATAATGGTTTGATCCAGTACTAGGCTGTTGTTTTAAAAAACCCTTTCATCGCCACTGTCGCCTCTTGGCACCACAATGATTTAACATACATGGCACTGAAAGGCATCAAATGAGGGTCTGGTATCCAGTGACCTTAATATGTTCTTAATTTTGGGAAGTAAGGATATGTTCTATTTTATGCATGTCACAGAGGAATCCCCAATATTGCAGACAGAATCTTGTCTCTACCCAGATAAATGTAATGGAAAGTTTTAGTTGAAAAATGGCTGGCGTTGAAAGGGTTAAATCCATTTCAGTCCCAAAGCCATTTTGATCGCAAATAAGAATAATTCAAGAAGCATTCCAGCAAGATAACTATTCGCGCAAAACATAGCCTGCATCACACCTGGCTTATTTGTTTTTCTTTAATATAGATAAATAAAATGATCACCTGGAAATTATTTTAGTCTTTATCTTATATTATGATATAGCCTGCAGTACAAAGCCGCAACGAAAGAGTTAACTCTCTTTCTATGCCAATGTTTTTCCTGAGCACTAAAACAATGCCTGTAATCACATGTTTGAAGTAGCAGGTTCTCTAGTGTTCCATTAGCAAGCACAATCCGTGCGGTGTGTTTTGTGGGGTGCGTCACGGCTGTTCGAAGCACGGCTGTCCGTTTCCTTTCATCTTTGGCGGTGCACCTTATTTCGCTCTAATGTTGCCCTCCACGACGTTTCCATGAGCTTACGTTTTGCAGTTTGAAGAAGTGTGGAGCGCTATATAAACCATACTACATCACTATCATCATATTGATAATATCGTTAGTCCGCCTTTGACGTCCTCTAGCCCGAATGAATGAAAAATGGTGCTTTACGTCCTCTCGGTCTGGAACAGACACATATGGGACATTTGTAAATACGAAGATGGTGGGAACGATACTGGAGGTAATGCCCGGAGGCAGTACGAAACCAGTAAAGTCCCGAATTTTTAACAATACAGATACGTGTAGCAGTAACCACGCCTCGGTTAAACCTCATCGGCTATGGTACCGCCATGAGTAGGCTATATATAAGTCCTCTAGCCCCACCTGTGACGAGGTAATGAGTTAAAAGGCTAAGCCTCTAGGGAAGACTTTTAGTGTGTTAAATTTTCAAGTAGAAAATTTGCCTTTAGCCCACTTCTCTAGGGTATGGGAGATGAGCAACTTTCCCGGCCCCTTTTCATCTAATAAATTTATATTTGTGCCCGGGTTCTGGCTCGTTTGGTTGTAAGAAATACAAGTGGTTGAATTGCTCTAAATGGCAGACAGAGAGAAGTAGGGTTTTACATGAAATTACAAGACTCCCACTCTCATCAGTCTGACCAAAGGGTTCAGGATTATTTGACACTTGTATTTTATTTACTCACAAAATCTGCATAAGATTATGCAACAATAATAATAAAGCAGCTCAATGGCGCCAAAACAAAATATGAATGAAAAACAATGAAATCCGAAAGGATTTACAAGACTTTTGTCTTTCTAGAAGGTTAGCCCCAAGCAGGAAGAGTCACTAATCATCATTGTCCGGAGGAAAGTTCAAATGATTGGCGCGGTCCGGGGGACTTAGCTGTTGTCCAGTTCCTCCGTAGTGATCGGCGAGTGCTGGGGTGGCTGGGCTTGCTCGTCAGGTGAGAGTAGCTCCCAGTCGTTCCGGTTACGGCTTCGCGGGATGGCACGGTTCAGGCGTGGTCTCCTCGCGGATTCTGGGTGCGGGGCGTCTTGGCGGCGTTCCCGTCTTGGTGCTTGTGAGTCAGGGATAATCTTCCTGCCCACGATGCCCTGCTGATAATCACAGGAGAAGGTGGATGTAGGTCTCTATGGCTTAGAGACAAGGGGCTTCAGTCGGCAGGGAATTAGTGAATCCCAACCGGCTAGAAGGCTTCCCTTGTACAATAGCACTAAGAATACATAATCTGAATTTCAGTTAACAAACTGAGATCAGTAAAACATAAAAGGTGATCAAGCCAACATCACTCTCCATCCAACACCTGGAAAGGAATGGTATCATAAAGTGCAAGATTGCAACCCACAGGTTTCCTACTAAAAATAGACAAAAGGGTTAGTAGGCATAAAATCCGGTTCTGGTACCAAAAGTGTTCAAGTCAAAAACACACACACACAAATAATCAGTGCACACAAATAGAACAGTATGTTTACCACTTCTTTTCAATAACATATCTATCTACTCCTTATTCATCATTGAACATAGGATCTAGATCAAAGATAGGATCAAACAAACAAGTCTCAATCACCAGCCATCAATAATACTCACTAGTTGGGCTTATTAAGACTGGCTGGGAGAGGTTGAGTCTGCAATGTTGCTCTAGCTAGGTTTCAGCGTCTTGTGTGAAAACTTTTTCTCACTACTCCAATTATAGCCTTCACTTTCAAACAATGAAAGCCTGTGGTTGGTTTATAGCAATTGACACGTCACAAGATGATGCTATAATTTTATGCATACTAGTACCGAACAATCACACGCCGGTTACATTGTTATCACGTCATTCCTATCCTTCTCGTGCTCGGAAGGGAAAATCGTCTTCAAAGGACACCGACTGTTGCTATCACTTTCTCGTGATGGGGAACGGAGATAAGGGGGGGGGGGTAAAGGGAGATAACCTCTGTAGGTGGTACATGCTGACAGGGGAGGTAAATCGGGCTTCAAAGAGACAAATGCCTTAATCGGCGTTCTTTTGATGGTGGATGGCAATTAAAGTGGCGGCCGGACAGAGAAATGAAAAGGAGAGGGGGGGGGGTGTAGATAAGAAAGAGGGGTCGCGCGGGACACTTATGTCACACCACCCCACAATGGGGCTTTATACTGTTTCTTGCCGACACGAAAGGGCGATCATTTTAGGCCCGAACTGTTCATGCCACCTATCGACGAGTCAGGGGCAGATACTTTTCTGTGGCTGTATGCCACTACTTCATGACAGGCAAGGACAATAACTCTTAAGTAGGTGGCGTTCGCATCTCAGGGTCACGAGACAGGGGCAGATAATGTTCGGTATAAAGCCTCATTAAAACACCCTAATTCTTCGTCAGCATGACCCAAGGAAGGTACTGGGGTACATTTTAAACATCCAGAGCAAACCTCCGCCAGGGAAGAACTCCCGCGAAGGTGTATCACCTAAAAGGACGCAAAGCGGATGGGGGGCTAAGATGTAGGTGGGAGGTGAGGTGGGGGGGGGGGGGGGGGCTGAACGAGCAAAGGACATGCCTGCCGATCGGCGACACACTTGTTAAGACCTGACATGGTTGACCAAAACAAATAAAAGATCAGTGTTTTGGTGTCGGCTGTTGGTTTATTTATTTGTAGACGGATTAGCCTGCGCCTGTCGTAGATAGTAAGGCTTAAAGATCCACCAGATCACGTGTGAAAATCACGGGTTTCACGTGTTTTCCCTCTTATAACTGGAAAAAAAATCTTGTTTTAACCAAGTCTGACTCCCATATAAATCGCCCCAAATTCAAACCGATACATCAGTTTAAAGAGCAGCCTCAATTTGAATATGGGAAAGTTTGTATGTGGGTCACAGCAACCCAGAAAAAAACTAGGGACTTAATCGTGGTGCGTCACTGAGTCTTTAAAAGGCGACTGGTGATCAGAGACATCACATCCATCCACCACCACCACCCCTCCCCCTCCCCCCACCCCATTGACCACAACAGTGCATGTACATGATTGGCTGGCTGTGTGCCTGGTCAGTTTCAGGCGGGGGTCACTGTCTTCTGGCGGCCTCTCCATCCAACAACCCAGAGCTGCTGGTCTGGCTAAGTCCGGGAAAGTTTCACCTAGGAGAGAGAGAACACTGAACACTGAACACTGAATGGTATTGGCCTGGGGCCACAATACGTGCACGAGGAGCAGCAGTGTGAAGGAATGTAACAAAGTGAAGTGGTAAAAGTGGTCTAGAAACTCCCCGGTTCCGTGGCAAAATAATCAAAGCGTTGATTGTGGCCACGCACAGTCAAGAAGAAGAAGTATTTTGCACAGATGTTAAATGAAACGGAAAAAATGTATGCAGTAAACTGGAGGAAGAGAGAGAGAGACAGAGACAGAGACAGAGAGAAAGAGATATTAGGTGATTGTTTACATAGCAGAAGAGGCAGTTGCTATTCTTGAAAACTGGAAGAGAATTTTTGTATGGTGGAATTCCTTGGCATTTGGGATACTGAGCCCTGTTCCCTCGGCCACAGGGATATAGAGACACGTTGCGTTAGGGCAAGGTCACCAAAGGCCATTCATTTTAAGGCTGGAGAGAAAAGAAGGCCAAAGTTTCTCTATATTTTGCGGAAATGCCACAGAGAATATTGCGATGCAAACTGCCGCGAATCCGTGATTACAACACAAGTATTAAAACAAACTAAAAACTTTTTTTTTTAACCCCACAGCCAATGCATTATTAATTGTAACTTCTGGATGTAAACTAAGTTGTTTAATGCAAGTTACTCTAAAGTTCAGAACAAACATTTTGCATTCTTTTGATCTCTTGCACGAAACAAGAAAGTCAATGGTTTCGCACAATTCTTTAACGATATAACAATGTATTATTTGGCAATAATGCTCAATCTGGATGTAATACATATACATTGCAAGTAAGTATCCAAACTAAACGGAAGATGATTGGCATACAATTTTCCCCTCCTGATGGCAGGGAGGATTGTGGTGAATGCCTCATAAGCAACAGTACCGTGTGTTCATTCGTTACTGAAAACGAGTTATTACTACCAAATAAGATACCTAAGAGTTTGTATAATTATGCCAAGATGTGTATGTGTGTGTGTGTTTGACAGTGTGTGCTTTCCTGCATATACCTTGGATGTTTTCCCTGGTGTGTGCGTTTGTGGTCGTATGTGTGTTTCTATGTATATGCGTGCGTGGGTGGAACTGTGTCAGTGGGTCTGTGTGCGCGTCAAGTACTTTCCTGCATACTTGTATTGTTATGTTCGTGTGTATGGTTGCTGGTTTGTGCGTGAGAGGAGGTGGGGGCGCAGGCGTGTGTTTGTCAGTATGCATGGGTGTGTCTATGCGTGTGTGTATGTGTGTGTGTGTGTCTCTCGAGTGACAAATGGAAGGACAGTAAGTAAAGCTGTTAATAGGTAGTGACACCGTCCTGAGAGGATGCATCCACAGTGAGTGACGGGGTCAAGGAATGTGGGGAATAGACAGTTGTGGGTGGGAGTGGGGTGGAGTAGGGTGGTGTTAGGAAGGGGGTGGGGACAGATGCTGGAACATTACGTGGGCGTCGAGTAGTAGAAATTCATTCTTTATTAGTGGAGACCAAAGTGTGTGCACACGCTGCCGTGCCGGGCAGTAGAGATCATGCGCGCGCGTACGCGTGCGTGCGCGTGCGCAAAACGTAACAAAAAGAGAGCGGCCGGTACATGTAGTAGTAATGCTGGCGGCGTGACTGTTCAGAGTGGGCGAGAGGAACACAAAAGGCCTCTTGCATCATGTGCCTCTGCCCACTCCTACGTGCAGCCGTGGGTATTGATTGATCGACCCCCACCCCCACCCCCACATACCCCTTTCTTTCCTCTACCCTACCCTTCCCCCATCTCCTCTCCACTATCCACCCAACACCCTCGTCGTTGTATCCCCCCCAACCCACCCTGTCCAACCCTACCCCTACACACGCTAGGCTAGTCCTCTTCTTTCCTCTCTTCCTCCCTTCAGAACTGTTCTTTGCTGATGCCGGTCCGTCCTTGTTTGCCATTAGCATCCTTATGCGTCTGTTCTCTCTCTCTCTCTCTCTCTCTCTCTCTCTCTCTCTCTCTCTCTCTCTCTCTCTCTCTCTCTCTCTCTCTCTCTCTCTCTCTCTCTCTCTCTCTCTCTCTCTCTCTCTCTCTCTCTCTCTCTCTCTCTCTCTCTCTCTCTCTCTCTCTCTCTCTCTCTCTCTCTCTCTCTCTCTCTCTCTCTCTCTCTCTCTCTCTCTCTCTCTCTCTCTCTCTCTCTCTCTCTCTCTCTCTCTCTCTCTCTCTCTCTCTCTCTCTCTCTCTCTCTCTCTCTCTCTCTCTCTCTCTCTCTCTCTCTCTCTCTCTCTCTCTCTCTCTCTCTCTCTCTCTCTCTCTCTCTCCCAAATGTCTCTCTCTCTCTCTCTCTCTCTCTCTCTGCGTTGGGTGAAAGGGGAAGGGGGGGGGGGGGGTGTGTGATACATGCTATTTGTTTGATTTCTTTTGTTTATGTTCATTTTATGTCTTGATTTGTTTGCTTGATGGGAAACAAATACTGTTTGCTTAATCTATTATCCTCGTTAAATAAAAGTTATTCATTCATTCTCTCTCGTATTAGGCTTGAAACAAACTGATGACACATATGAAGACATTGGGAGGGGGGGGGGGGACGAACACGATCGGGGGGGGGGGGGGGGGGGGTGACATCAAAACACATCTTTAGGACTTTCGTGCACCATGGAATACAAGCATGCATGTCTTTGATCTTGTCATTGTCGCGTCGTCGTTTGGTTTTAAAAGTTTGTTTTCATAATTGTATCAAATGCTACAGATAACAATAAGCATAATGATAGTGCAACACGAACACTTATATCAAGCCATATGAAAAAGTACACACACAAGCAAATTGTGACAGAAAATGAAACGAAGTACAAAAAAGTTATCTTAACATGCAAAACAGAATTAGAATATTTAAAGTAACATAAAGGACATGAAGATAATACTGAGCAATGTAATGAATAAATTAAAGCAAAAACATAACATAACGGTGAAAAATAAAAATATGACGAGAGTGGAAAATCTGTAGCGATTCATAGGGGGAAAATGTGTTTAATAATAACTTGTACATTTACATAACATTCACTCAATGAGCCAGGGTGTATCAAATCGATTCTACCTTCATTTTCTTTTTATGACTAAAAAGAGTAATCAGGAGAGCAATTTTAAGATCCATCCATATTCAGATTTCAAAACGTTTTGTTTGGAAGATGAAAGCATGCACTGTTTCAAATACCTTTATATTTTCTTGTAGGTCAGCGAAGTATTGCCAAAATAATAAACATGACATGGAAATGTGCTCTTGTGGAAGTTTATCAAGAGTATTTCTACGGTGTTTGATATAGTTAGGACAGTCAATGAAAAAGTGTTTGTCAGTTTCATGTGGATCACTACAGAAGCAAGAAGGGTCATCAAAAATATGCCTGTTGCATAAGTCGCAATTAACCCTTTCACCGCCAAAGTCGCATTTTAGCACCACAGTGATTCAACACCTATGTCACTAAAAGGCATCAAATTGGGGTCTATTATCCAAAGACCCTATTGTCTTAGTTTGGGAAGTAAGGATAGACCTTGTTTTATGTATGTCACAGAAGAATCCCCAATACTGCAGATGGATTTTGTTCTCTATCCAGGTAAATTTAATGGACATTTTTAGCTGAAATATGGCTGGCGGTGAAAGGGTTAAAGTCACTCATTCCAAGCCTTACATCGACAATGGATTATTTGTTCCTTTCTATTTTATTGATAGTAGTAAAATGGGGCAGTGGGATAATCAAAAGAAAGATAGCTTTTAGGGCGACTGATAGATTGTGCTTGTTGTATTTCAGGAGGGAGAGAGTTCCAAAATAGATGTAGTTGATGGAAAGAAGGAATTGTGCTAAATATCTTAGTAGTAGTGAGTAATATGGATTGACAGTATTGGCGGCGTCGTTTGTAGTTTGTTGCTTTAAGAACGGCTATTCGCACGAAGAAGCGCATTTTGAGAGGTTTTGATTTGATCTTAGGCAAACGGCCAACTTATCACTGCGTGACGCATCAGCCTTAAGTTGGAGCAAGTAGTAACCTGAGAGCGAGAGCTACACGATCTTATTAATCGTAATGAGAAATCATTTGACGGTGATAGTCTATTGTGAAAGAATGCCATTTACTCAAATGGCTTTTATCACTGGTTGATATTAGCTGAGGGTCAGATGCACGCACGCGCGCGCACGCACACGCACGCACACGCACACACACACGCACACACACACACGCGCGCGCGCGCGCGCACACACACACACACTGGCCGCCACAAGTGCTTATTTCGCAAGAAACGTGAATCGAAATTGAAAACATCAGAATGGACATTGATGGTTTGTATGTATATATATATATAGGTGTGTCTGTGTCTCTAACATCAGACAGCTTCCTTTGGGCCTAGCTCCTGTACTGGCGAAGAGACTGCGATAACCTCGTCGATGTTGTGTACGGATGAGAGAGACAAGAGACAGACACACAGAGAGGGATGTATTGAGACTAAGACAGAAAGAAAGAGACAGAGGCAGAGAGACGATGCCGTCTCGATAGTGTGCTCAATTGACGGCTGCTTGTCGCTCGCGCTGTGCGTCTGCGGCACGATGGAGCGATTGGGTGTAGGGGTGGAGAAGTGAGGGGGGGGGGGGTGAAGTCGTGACGGTGGTGGTGATGGCGCGCTTGCTTGTGTGTGTGTGTGTCCAAGGGTCCCCCGCCCCTCTCTCTCTCTCTCCGTTTCTATCCTTTCTCCTCCTCCTGTCTACTACCACCCCTCCCCTATAACTCTAGTACAGAGCGTTAGTTCGGTGCGGTTGGTGTGGCGGCAATGTGTTTGTGGTCGTGACGATGTGTGACGACGACGGCGAGATAGTCCCCTCTGTTGTTGTTGATGTTGATGATGTTGTACGGGTGGATGGATACTGGCGTTACAACCATTCCGCCTCCTCAAGTTCATCGTCGTCATCTTCCTCTTCATCATCGTCATCGTCATCTGGTTGTTTCTCTCCGTGTGTCTAGCTAGCCTCCTCCTCCTCCTCTTCCCGACTCTGTCCTGTAGTGTGCATGCATGTGTCCTCCATCCGGAGTCCATATTTTACCATGTCGTTTGCTGAGCCCCCACCGTCATCGTCCTCCAGGCTGTCTCCTTGTGATCAGGCCGCGACAACGAGCCTTGACCGCTGCCCAAGGTACGTCAGACACGATCCCAGCCCCCCAGCCCCCTGTAGCCGTTAGAGGAGGTTGATTAGTGTGCTGGTTTTCAGTTTTCTTTGTATCGATTCCCTTTCCTTATACACTCACTCCCCGTCTAGTGCTTTTCTAGTCTGTG
>CM065693.1:21953551-21973551 GCA_017654935.2 Phymorhynchus buccinoides
TAAGGTAAGAAGAAGAATACATTCTGCTTCACGTCCTCCGGTCTGGAACAGACACATATAGGACATTAGTAGATATAAAGATGGTGGGAACGATCCTGGAGGCAATGCCCGCAGGCGGTGCAACAGGAGGAAAGTCCCGAATTTTAAATAATGCAGATGATTGATCTTTAGTAAGGTAGACTGTTGCTTCTTATTGAACATTTTCAATGAAAAACATCTGGTGGTGGGTAGCTAAACTGTAAAACAAAGCACGGACTTGTGTACACAGTGTATACAAGTCCGCGGAGAAAGGAAGAAATTGAAGACCGTTGTAATGGTGGTGGTGGTGGTGGTCGTCGTCGTCGTCGTCGTGGTTTGTGGGTGGGGGTGAATAGCACTGACTGCAGTGATAAGCAGGGTCGATGGCTTGGCCGCGATGGATCAATACCAAAAGCATAGTAATAGTAATCAGCCAGGCATGTCAGACTATTTTAGTGTAGGGGTCTACTACCAAAGACGAGAAGAGAGGGGAGGGGGGGGGGGGGAAACATGCATACTATATATAGATAATGTAGGGTCCATGCAAAAAGGGACAAAAACGATATAAAGTGTGAGTGGTGGGAAGGGGTGGGGGGGCGGTTGCAGAGGGAGGGAAAGGGGCACGGTTGGCTTGACACACTTTAAGGGTAGACAGAGGGCGCGAGGGTGGGAGGCGAAGGAGAGAAAAAAAGGAAGTGGGGGGTCGGGAAGGGGGGGGGGGGGGGGTTAGAGAGGAGAGGGGGGGGGGGGGGGGGTGCTTGGTGGTGTGTCGTCAGTGGTGGCGCGGCAGCAGATCTATAGCGAGGCTGACGGCATCACGCGTCATCGATGACGAAAGCGAGACACGGACGCTGCGCGCGCGCGCGCATGCGCGTCACGCAGGGTACTAAACAGGTCCATAAATGATGCAGACTGCGCGTATGGCCAGCGTATGGACACACTCATACACACAAAATGAAATGCATACACACATACAGACGCGCGCGCACAAGATAGGCCTACATGCAAGCTTAGATCTCTCTCTCTCTCTCTCTCTCTCTCTCTCTCTCTCTCTCTCTCTCTCTCTCTCTCTCTCTCTCTCTCTCTCTCTCTCTCTCTCCTCCCTCTCCCGCTCTCTCTCTCTCTTCCATTCAACCACATCGAATAGTTGTGTAAATCCCCTCCTCCCCCCTCCCCATTGCAATGGGTTAAAATGTCTATGCAATAAGTTTTGTCCTCTCTCTCTCTCTCTCTCTCTCTCTCTCTCTCTCTCTCTCTCTCTCTCACTCTCTCTCTCTCTCTCTCTCTCTCTCTCTCTCTCTCTCTCTCTCTCTCTCTCTCTCTCTCTCTTCTCTCTCTCTCTCTCTCTCTCTCTCTCTCTCTCTCTCTCTCTCTCTCTCTCTCTCTCTCTGTATTCTGTGTGTGTTTAACAACTTAAGCCTGCCTGCTCACGTTTGTGTGCACGCGTGAGTGCGTGAGTTTGTGTGCGATGCGGCGCTGGCACTTGCTTCCTAATGGAATGTATGTGTGTGTGTGGAAGCAGTAGTGTGTGGTGACGGTGGTCGTGTTTGCTGCCGACACGGAAGATACGGCGTGGGCGGCTGTTGGTGTTGTCTGTACGTACGGTGAGCGAAATAAAGAAAAGAGTGGATATTGGAAAGAAGATGGTCGAGATACGGTGGAAGGGCGGGGGGGGGGGGGGGGGGGGGGGGGGGGATGGAGTTAGCACTGTCCACATCTTTATGAGAACACAGAAAGCTAAAAAAAGGACTTTTATGCAATGCCTGTATTTTGTGTGTCTGTGTGTCTGTCCGTTTGTCTGTCTGTCTGTCTCTGTATGTCTGTCTGTGTGAGAGAGAGAGACATAGAGACTGAATGAAATCGGGGGGGGGGGGGGGGGGGGGGGGGGGGGGGGGGGTGTGTGTGTGTGTGTGGTGAAATACAGAGAGAGAGATAAAATCGTTGATGTGTGTGTGTGTGAGAGAGAAAGAAAGAGAGGGGGAGAGCGTACAGACAGCTGACAGACAAACAGACAGACAGACGGACAGACAGCCGCAGAGGTGTAGGATTTTTTTTTTTATCGATATTCATTATTTTACTCATTCATTCACTGTTATCCACTCATTCTTATATTCTTATGCATATATACATGATTCATTTCTGTATCATTCATTTGCTTTATTCGGACAATTATTTATTCATGTTTATGTACTCTGGTGAATGCATCGTTTTAAAACTGGAGAGAGAGAGAGAGAGAGAGAGAGAGAGAGAGAGAGAGAGAGAGAGAGAGAGAGAGAGAGAGTGTGTGGGGGGGGGGTGTGTGTGTGTGTGTGTGTGTGTGTGTGTGTGTGTGTGTGTGTGTGTGTGCGCGTGTGCCAGCTCGCACTTTACGTTCAGTTTCTGACCCTCTTTCTCTCCAGATCCCTAGATATAAGCTTTCAACTGTTGGTCGGCGCTCTTTTGCTGTCTCAGGACCGACATCTTGGAACAAACTTCCTCTTTCTCTCCGTCAGCGACCGACCCTCTCTGCTTTCAAATATAACCTCAAAACCCACCTGTGCCCCCATCATTGAGGTTCCACTCTCTTTCTCTTCTCTCTCTTGCCTTTTGGTCTATTTCTGCTGTATACCATTTATATTTCATACGTGTGTGTTCGTTTTGTATTGGTTTTTGCTTGAATGCGTTATGAATGCTAACGTGTGTGTGTGTGCTTAGGTGGTGGTGGTGTGTGTTTGTGTATGTGTGTGTGTGTGTGTGTGTGTGTGTGTGTGTGTGTGTGTGTGTGTGTGTGTGTGTGTGTGTGTGTGTGTGTGTGTGTGTGTGTGTGTGTGTGTGTGTGTGTGTGTGTGTGTGTGTGTGTGTGTGTAGAGTATTTCGGATGAGACGATAAACCGAGGTCCCGTGTGCCCATGCACTTAGCATGTACGTTAAACCCAGTGGCAACGCAAAAGTTGTCATTTGGTCAAAATGTACCACACACACACACCCCTTTCCTTCCTCATCAGTCACAAAAATCGCATGCAAAGCGAAAGAAATTGGATGACGCGCCTCTGGTTGCGACGCGCTCTCCAGATGGGAGCAACCCGAATTTCACAGAGACGTCTCTGTGACTATAAAGGACCTAATACCTAATACCACTGTTGCTCAATGTTAGGCTTTCGTGGCTTTAATTACGATTGTGAGAAGGTGGTCTCGGGTTCCATGGTCATGACAGAGTCGTGTTTTGTCACCTTGGTCGTAACGTTTTTTTCCCCTTATCCGCGCGTACGCAGAATTATGTGCTATTGATTCAGATGAGAAGAAACTTGCTACCAAGTAGCATAACAGTTGAGTTCCATCCGCTTACTACGAGATATGAGATGCCACTGAACTCTCAGTACTAGCTCTGCGGCATCCATAATCCGTCTTCAACAGTAAAAACAAATCGGGCAATTTTGTACTTTTATCACGTGTCCCCCTCATATTTACGACCCTCAGTCTCAAAGTCGAAGTCTGCTTCTTTCAGTTTCTTGAAAATAGTTCTAGGCTGATCCTAACCCTATCTCTTTCCCGAGAACGGCAGAATGTTGCTCATCAGTGAAATTTCTCAATGCGAAAATTTGGTATTTTGAAAAATGCAAGATAGCCAAAATCGACATCCTTGAGAAGGGGACTGCTACATAAAAAGCCCGCAATTACTATTAGCTTTAGCTTCTGCTTTTAGCTATTAGCTATATTGTATATACGTTTTGTTTTCACTTAATGTTTACTGCAAAGTAAATACAATGGGTCGACCTGGTATTGCAGTATCTCCAGGATCGACCCGCTATCTTTATATATCATTACGTGGTAAGATTTAACGTGGTGACAGCCCTGACCTGGCCTTATTTGTCGACGGGGCTATAATCTTAACCCCTTGAGCCACCAACGTATTACATACTGACCTGGTGGCATCACTGATGATGTCATCAGATGAAGGGGATTAACCCTGATGTTCTCTAACAAGGTCAAGAGAGTAATATCCCCAAACCATTTTGCCAGATTGGCTCTATCAGTTGTCGTTTTCATGGCATGATTTGCCCAATTATTTTTTTCTTTAATTTTCTCTGGCAGTCAAGGGGTTAATCTTTACAGGGTTCGTACAGGGTCCTTGAAACCATGAAAAGTCCTGGAAAAATTACATGGCCTTTTCCAGGGCTTGAAAAGTGCTTGAAAAACAGCAAAGGCCCCAAAACTCATGGAAAATTCCTGGAATGTTCAGTATCGTCTGACCACGTCCTTAATCTCAATCCATCAAAGTCAAAATCTGTCCTCCACAAAAAATATTGAAGGTTAAAACTAAATTCAAATGAAAAAACCCAAAAACGTTCATGGTCATACCGATATCGCGATCATAGTAGACATTTGCGCGAGTTGTCTGCCGCTGAAGTTACTTCCCTTTACCGTACTTCCGTTCTCCGGTAAAGGAGACTGCATTTTCAACGATGCAAAAAAGATTATCAGAGCTGGTTAGCTCCGTCAACACATGGTTCAAAACTGAAAGCTAATTGCACAGTATGCAAAAAGAACTTTAACATCGCCAGAATAGGCGAGAGTGCTGTAAAAAGCCATTGTCAAGGCCAGAAGTACAAGCAACACAGGCGGAGCTCAGGTGGGAACGAAACCGGCATTGACTGGCATAAGCTAGTCCTGGAATGTTTTGTACACAGATCTGTACGAACCCTGTCTTTACATATAGAAATGTCCCACATGCATCTGTACCAGGTCGGAGGACGCTAAGCTCACCCCCCCCCCCCCCCCCCCCCCCCCCCCCCCCCCCCCCCCCCCCCTTCCTATTAGCTTTTAGATTAAGATGGCGTTGTTTATCCACAGAACCTTGGTGTCTTTATCACCCCGGCCCACTTCATGCCTTGATATAATTATTATGTGCGCGCGTGCACATAATGCGTGCATAAAGTTAGGTTTCATATTGGTCTTAAACATTGTAGTAAACTTGGTGGCGGTTTGCTGTGTACCAGTGTTGTCTAGTTTCTTTGCTATTTTCGTTTTATAACTTTAATTCAGAAGATGGGGGACTACATTGTAGTACCGCTGAATTAATTTTAAAAACATGGTTCATTTTCACATCCAGATTTGTTTTCACAAGGAAGGGGGGCCGGGGGGGGGGGGGCAGATGAGAAGAAACGTTCCAAGCGGTATCAACCGACAATGCCACTAGCCAATAATGGAGGATTGAAATTGTGACCGTTCTTCTTACATTCCCAACCCCTCTCTCTACAGTTTGAGCCGAGGCAGGTTATTATTAAGCCCTATGGCAACCCAGAATTGGCTGCCCCCCAAATACAAAAAAACTCCGCAGGGACCAATCAGTCTAGAGGGTCGTGCAGATTTTATCGCCGTCATCAAAAGGTCAGGGATCGTTATAACACCGTCCATGCTTTTTTCCCAGGGTGTCGGGTAGTGGCCAAAACTCAAACTCAAACTCAAACTCAAACTCTTTTATTTGTCGTAAAACCATCAAAGGAATAAAAAAAATTCGATGGCTTAGAGTCAAAACGGATTATCTTTAGATAGTCCATTGACTTATCATTGATGTTATTGCAAAAGGGGTAGAAAGAAAGCGGGAGATAAAGTAAGATATAAAGTAGTGGGCAGATGTTTAAAGACAGCATCCAACTGCTCATCATGGGTCCGGCTATCTTCTGCTTCACGCACCCATCCCCTCCACCACACCCCTCAAATTGTATCGTTGACATTTTTCACTGAAAGCAACACTCTGCCATTCTCGGGAAAGGGAAAGGGTTAGGATCAGCCTATGATTATTTTCATAAAACTGAAAGACAGACTTTGAAATTATAGGTCGTAAACATGAGGAGACTGCAACTTTGCCCACGGTACTATCAGAGTGGACAATATGGTCCAGAGAAACAGATTGTGAGGTGTGTTTTTTTCACTACTGAAGAATTTCAATGTTTAGTAGAACTTCAGTGGAGGAGAATCCCACAACTTATTCCTCTCGACTAAAATGGACTGTCAGAGAGGGCCTTGAAAGAGTCAGGGTAAATTTATGACACCAATGGACGTCCGAAAACGAGGAAGTCGAGACAGATTTGGCCAAAGCTTTGAACGATGTGGACGGTTTTAATCCATCGGGGAGCGAGTTGAGTTAAATATGGCTCTTGCCCGAGGCTGGACACTTCCGAAATCGCTCACTCCTGTCAAAATAGATCTCCCTTTTTGAGTCCCTACCATCCACCTTTCGTTCATACACAACTGTGTGTTGTGTGTGTGTGTGTGTGTGCGTGTGTAGGGGGGGGGGGGGGTGAGGCGGGGGGAAAGGGGCTAAAGGGTGGAGAGGGTTGCATTGATTTAGGAGTGAAATCCTTAGGACATAGTATATTTTATTACCTTCTCTCTGCTGACGATAAAATGGTCATAAAATTCAACCTGCTAAACCCTAGCTTGCAAAGGTATTTTGAAGATGCTGGTCCTGTGTCCCTTCTTTGGTGTTGAAGTGGTATGTCACGTTAGTTAGTTTGTTACTTTGTTGTTGTTTTTTTAATTAAGATTTCGGTTAAGTTGGACGCTATTAATGAAATAAAGCATGATCAGTTGATGCTTTTTTGTAGCTGCTGTTTTGCGCGCTCGTGTGTGTGTGTGTGCGTGTGCGTGTATGCGTGCGTGCGTGCGCGTGCGTGCGTGCGTGCGTGCGTGCATGAATGAGTGCGTGCGTGCGCGCGCGTGTGTGTGTGTGTGAGAGAGAGAGAGAGAGAGAGAGAGAGAGAGAGAGAGAGAGAGAGAGAGAGAGAGAGAGAGAGAGACATAGATGGTTTATTTACTAGTTGCGTACACAACTACAGGGGCTGTGAACATCGTGTTTTAGCCTATTGCAGAGGTATAATACGTGAGGAATGAGAGGTTCCGAGCATCTTCATCTCAACGGGAAGACTCCGTCTTCAGGAATATCGCCCTTAAGAGGCAACGCCTAATAGAACGCTAAGCTCACCATCAAGAGAGAGAGAGAGGGGGGGGGGGGGGGGGGGGGGTTCCGATACCAAATTTAATTAACCTGGGTTGTATGTGATGGAGACACCTGTTGGTTGAAGGTTTATCCATTGTCCACAACACTCCCCAGTCGTCTGTGGCACCACGATCAGGTATCGCAGGTGAGCCTTCACCACTTCTAACTCAGTGCTCCAGTGGTGTGGCCTTTTTCTTGGCTGACCTCAGTCGCTTGATCACCAAGGGTTAAAACGTGTTTGGACAACCTGTCTTGAAACAAGAAAATCAACAAGATCTCAAAGTCCTGGCTCTTGCAGAAGAGAGATTTGTTCACACAAGTCTCTCTAAAGTAATGTTACTGATTCAGGCCTTCTGTCTTTATCAGAGGGGAAGAAGTTACAAACTGAAAAAAACACAATGACAACAAATCAACACACAGAGAGAGGAGGGGGGGGGGGGGGGGGGGTGTTTTCTTTGTTGTTATCGCCGATTTTGACTTTTTTTTAAATTTACTTCAACTAAATTCGTAGTTTATATGTTTTTTATTGTAAACTTAACTAGCATCCCCCATACATTACATGTCATACATATCGCCTATAATGTGCAATAAATCTGTGTGTGTGTGTGTGTGTGTGTGTGTGTGTGCGTGCGTGTGCGTGTGCGTGTGTGTCTGTGTGTGTGCGTGTATGTGTGTATGGCGTGTGTGTGTTTTCTCTCCGTTTTCAGAAATTTATTGAATTACTTTTCCCAACAGAAAAGGCACGTGTATGGCGATTGAGTGATGATGCTAATGATGATGATGATGATGGTGGTGGTGGTGTGGATGATGATGATGATGATGATGGAGGAAGGTAGTTATGATTGTTGGAAAGAACGTGTAAGGATTGAAGAAGTTGGGGAGGGGGGGGGGGGGTCTTCTCTGGAGTATCTGTCACGACCAGCCCAGGGCGAAGTCAATGGCCTGCCCCCACCCCCACCCCCACCCATTCACACACCACGCCCCACCCCACCCCCACTCCCTAACCGCCAGTTTTACCTCCCTTGCCTGATCGCTTTTCTCTGGCGTACAGTGAAAGAGTTCGGATTTTTCAGGTTGGAGGGATGATTTGGTAGAATATCTGTTTCCCCCCCCCCCCCCCCCCCTCTCTCTCTCTCTCTCTCTCTCTCTCTCGTGCGCGCGCGCGCGCACACACACACACACACACACACACACACACACTGCACGCACAAAAATGCGCACAGAGACAGACAGCAGACAGAGGGCAAGATAGGCAGAGAGAACAACATTTTAGGTGGTGTGTGTGGGGGGGGGGGGGGTGTTACACAATCGATGGAAAAAGTCGATGCATAACACGTGACGGATCGATTGATTTTTAGAGAGTCATACATCTTTTCCTTGTCATTATCATCAATAGGACTAGAGCTCGTGGGAAATGGAGAATAAGTGGACCCCAAAAATCCACCCTTGCTTGCAGTTCACAAAGTGAGGCTGACTGCATTTAGGGCACCGTTGGGGACGTTCGCACTCAATGAGTAATCAATATGCCCGTGGTGTTTTTCTGTTCAACTGCCTCCGGAATCAAAAATTAAGTAAGTTAATTTATGCCAGTGTGTCGTTTCCGATTATAGCTGCCAGATAGCAGAGGGCGCGGCTGCTACTATTTTGGACGGCTGGGTTAGAATTTATTTATTCCGGAGATGCCTTGCCTAGGATACATCCCCACTCTCTCGGCCAAGTTAATTTGAGGACACAGCTGGCGTCGGGGAATGTCTCCAGCAAAGGCCAACCAATCCCTTTGGCTCCAGCACTAAAAGAGTTCCAGAATGACAGATTCATGTTTTCGCTCTTGATGAAGGCAGAAGGTTCGGTCATTGCTGTCCTGTCTTACCGCTGCCGCCCGAAGGGGTGTTTGATTGGAATGAAAACCCGTTTAACTGTCCTCCGGTCTGGAACAGACACGTGTGAGACATTGGTGGATAATAAAGATGGTGGGAGCGATCCCGGAGGCAGTTCAACACCAGGAAAGTCCTGAATTTATAACAATACAGATATTGATATCTTGGTTTGTGTTTGATTTTGTCCTTGTCTCTCTTTTATAGTCTGTAAACATTTCTTAAAAAGTTGTTACGAGTGTATTTTAATTTAGCTGAGTTGGCGGAGGTTTAGGGTATCGCCCGAAGAACAAGGTTTTAAATAATTAGACTTTGGTGGAGTAAGCATCGATTCTCATTCAGGGACACAACATTTTGTTGTTTATTATTAATAATAATAATAAGTGCGGCTTTACTTAATGCTGTGTGGGGTATTGCATTTACCAGAGGTTATTATAACAAGTTACTCAAAATGTATTATTGAAAACATTCGGGACTTTCCTGGTATTGCAGTACCTCCAGGATCGTACCACTATCTCGATTGTTAATAATGTCCCATAATTATGTGCCTGTTCCAGGCCGTAGGACATCAAGCGAACTTTCCTTCATTATGACAAGTTGAATTTCTGGACTTTCCTGGTATTGCAGTACCTCCAGGATCGTACCACTATCTCTATTGTTAATAATGTCCCATAATTATGTGCCTGTTCCAGGCCGTAGGACATTAAACGAACTTTCCTTCATTATGACAAGTTGAATTTCTGGACTTTCCTGGTATTGCAGTACCTCCAGGATCGTCCCACTATCTCTATTGTTAATAATGTCCCATAATTATGTGCCTGTTCCAGGCCGTAGGACATTAAACGAACTTTCCTTCATTATGACAAGTTGAATTTCTGGACTTTCCTGGTATTGCAGTACCTCCAGGATCGTCCCACTATCTCTATTGTTAATAATGTCCCATAATTATGTGCCTGTTCCAGGCCGTAGGACATTAAACGAACTTTCCTTCATTATGACAAGTTGAATTTCTGGACTTTCCTGGTATTGCAGTACTCCAGGATCGACCCAGTATTAGTATCTTTACATGCGAAAATATCCCATATTATGTACCTCCTATGCCAGGTCGGAGAACGTTAACTTAAATACATGTTCTTCTTCTGTCATGACAACATTAATGCCTTATCAGTGATTGTTTACCGGTATCAAACTATGCCTGTCGATCTTGTCGGACCGTGACTGTCAGATAGCAGAGAGGACAGCTGCTATTTTGGGCGGGGAAGGTCCCCGAAGGGCAACCAACCCCTTTGGCTGCAGCACTAAAACTCCAGTGCAAATACCCCCTAGTTAGAGAGTCCCAAGTCTTCCATAAGCTGTACCATGATTTTCCATTGCTGCAAGTAGGCGGTGATAGTTAGTTTAAGGACAGAGTTCTTGAAGACTGGGCCCTTCCTGAGGATTATTATTATTATTATTATTATTATTATTCGATCGCTCAAACAGTTTCTGTCAATTAAGAGCGCAGATGCGTCATGCTGCCGTTATGCGTCTAAGTAAGAAATAATTAGGCCCAGCATGTCCGACTTCGGCTGGATGACATTTATTGAAAGTGTTTCTTGAATAAATGCAGGAGAACGGACCGGGAAGGCAGAAAGATAGTAGATGACAGCAAGCAAAGGGAAAGGGTAGAGTCAAAGAGAGTGACAGATTAGAGGAAGTTACAAGCAGGAGACACGATCGAGTGGAACAGTCTCCGCAGGCGGATGATTTCCCCCAGTAGACGTTGCCCACACTCCGGATCGGAAAATTGCCCCCGGAGCGCCTGCTGTCTATCTGCTTGCTCGATGCCAGCGCTGTGGAGATCATCCTAGTCGTCACGCTTCGCCCCGTCCGTATGCCAAGTCAGCCATCACCCAATGGTGAGTGTGGATGACTGCGCTGCCCTGCTGTTGTCTGCCACCCAACAGCACGTCGAAAGCGTTTCACCCCTTTCACAAGTGCATCACACTTCGCCTAATTACACTTCGCCAAAGCACATCTAGCCTAATCACATCTCGCCTAATTACACTTGGCCTAATCATTATCAAGTCTCGATCATATGTAGCACTTCGCCTAAAATTTCCAAACCTAGGTTTAGGGTTACGGGGTGCCATTCTGCATGCATTGTAGGTAGGAAGGCTGGGTGCAATGTTATCAGCTTCTCCGTGATCTTGAACAGCCTCTTGAAGCACGTCGTTGTCTATCCTGTGCAGAGGTGTCTGTGGTTAGGGTTAGGGTTATGGAGTGTCATTCTGCATGCATTGTAGGAATGCTGTGTGCAATGTTATCAGCTTCTCCGTGATCTTGAACAGCCTCTTGAAGCACGTCGTTGTCTATCCTGTGCAGAGGTGTCTGTGGTTAGGGTTAGGGTTATGGAGTGTCATTCTGCATGCATTGTAGGAATGCTGTGTGCGATGTTATCAGCTTCTCCGTGATCTTGAACAGCCTCTTGAAGCACGTCGTTGTCTATCCTGTGCAGATCGAGGTGTCTGTGGTTAGGGTTAGGTGTCTGTGGTTGCTGAGTGACTCGTTGCTTCATGTCGGTAAACCCATGTTTTTAGGTTGATTAGGCGAGTCATGCTAAAGTTTTTAGGCGGAATGTTACGCTTGGGTTTTTCGTGACATCGGGAAGTTAATGCCGGCACGGAAGGTCGAGATCAAAGGATTAGGCGAAGTGTAATTAGGCGAAGTGTAATTAGGCGAAGTGGGGTGCATCCATTATAAGCTGTGTGGCCGTTAATATTAAGCTTGTCAATGTGACGTGACAGATGTAAACAAGTAGGCTAAATAAACAGGCTCCTATAAACGCACATAAACATTGAAATAATATTATAATGTCTGCAAAAGAGAAACCACGATTACAATTAACCCAGAATTTGGATTATCTCTAGCAGGATGACCTAATTATCCACATTATTATTATTTCCAATTAGAATCCGTTCATATCCTCTGTGTGTGTGTGTGTGTGTGTGTGTGTGTGTGTGTGTGTGTGTGTGTGTGTGTGTGTATGTGTGTGTGTGTGTGTGTGTGTGTGTGTGTGTGTGTGTGTGTGTGTGTGTGTGTGTGTGTGTGTGTGTGTGTAAGCGCGCCTAAAAATATGTTTTGGGATCATATGCAACTGCCAAGTCTCCAGATAGTCATCAAAATCCGTTCGTGTGTTTATGCTTTTGAGTGAGGCTGTTCACAAACAGATTATTCTGACCGGAACGATAAACACAAGATTAATCTACCCTTGGCGGAAGTTTGTACGTACGTTAGTTAACAAGGTGTTAACCTTGTAAGCTGTAGTTGTCAGCTGTCAATCGATTGCGTTAGGTGTCGGCCACCACATAAGTTCTTGATACTGCGCCTTGAAGAAATGTGCGGTGAGAGACAGACAGACAGACACAGAGACAGACAGATAGACACAGACTGACAGACAGACAGACACAGAGACAGCCAGATAGACACAGACAGACAGACACAGAGACAGCCAGATGGAGACAAAGAGACGGACGCACAGAGAGAGAGACGGCGACAGAGAGACAGCCCCCTCTTCTGCGTCTTTAGCTATGTGGCTGAATTCTGAATTGCGTTTGATTCGAGAATGAAAAGCTCTCACGATGCTACGCCATCGACAAGGACAGCGACAACGCTTCGTTGTTCCGTTTTAGTTAGTGAAATTAGTACTGGAGGAAGCAGGGTTGGGTGTTTTTTTGTCGATCACTCACATCATACATGTATTTAAACATTTCCTGATATGAGCGCAGAGATGCGTCGTGATGCCGTTATGCGCCCGAACTAAGAAATAGGCCCAGCATGTCCGTCTTCGACTGGAGAAAATCCTGGTTAGAGTTCAGGTTCTATCTGGAACAAAGGCAGGATAATGGACCAGAAAGATACGGGAAAAGTAGTCGAGACTATAATTTCTAGCTTCTAGCCATGAATGAAGCGCATTTCTGCTGCCCGCCACTCTAGCTACTGATGGCCGAGTCGGTGGCCACAGCTACCTCCGTGCTGGGCGTGTTCTGTGGGCGATGTGCACTGTGTGCTATCGATCTCCCTACCCAAGTCTACCCCCCACCCCACACCACCACTCCCTCTCTCTCTCTCTCTCTCTCCTCTCTCTCTCTCTCTCTCTCTCTGCTTGCTCGTCGTGGTGGTGGTAGTGGTGATGATGGTGGTGGTCGCAGGAATACGTGGTGGCCGTGCCGTAGTAGTGTTGTGTAGGCCTACATGCCCATCAGCGGCGGGTTTTCTACTAACCAGATAGGCCTAGAGCGGCACCAGGCATCGACTAACTGAGACCAAAGATTATGAGATGTACCCATCTCTATAGTCTCTCTGAGACTACCTCGGCCCTACTAGCACTACCTAGAGAGAGGTAACTGACTCCACCAGAGTGGCAGTATGTAGACCTAGCTACCGAAGCAAGGTCCAATCTGCAGCTTTGAAAGTCTGTATGATCAGTAGGTTTTGTTGTTGTTGTTGTCGTTCCCTGGCTTGATGACTCCAGGGATTGGTGTTCTAGCTTATGCCTTATGCCAAGGCGAATCAGTAGGTTTAAAAGTCTGTATGTAAATTGACCTGATGGGTGTTTCGGTGGAAAAACAAAACGTCTGCATTGCTCTCTCTCTCTCTCTCTCTCTGCTTCTCTCTCTCTCTCTCTCTCTCTCTTCTCTCTCTCTCTCTCTCTCTCTCTCTCTCTCTCTCTCTCTCTCTCTCTCCCCCCTCTCTGTCTCTCTCTCTGGTACTGCAAGGCTATGCCTTAGAAACAATGCGTGTGCAGGAGAGTGGATGGCGTGAATATCAGTGTGCACCTGTCCTCTCTGAGTCGCAATGAGTGGGCTCAGATTGTCCACCCGTGTCCCTTTCCCCTTGACCAGCCGCCGTGCGTGTTGTTTTGTGTCACTCGCTTGCCACTGCCGCAAATCCTCCCCACCCACCCCCCAACCACTACCACCACCCATCTCTCTTCCATCCCACCCTTCTCCTCCCCCCTGAACCAGATGGCACTACCACAGGGACGCCTTCTTTCAGTCTCAAAGCCATCTCTCTCTCTCTTTCTCTCTCTCTCTCTCTCTCTCTCTCTCTCTCTCTCTCTCTCTCTCTCTCTCTCTCTCTCTCTCTCTCTCTCTCTCTCTCTCTCTCTCTCTCTCTCTCTGTGCGCTGCGGAGAGGGGGAAGTAGTGGTGATGGTAGTGGAAGGCTAGAAAAGACGGGGGTGGTGAGGAGGGAAGGGTGAGTAGCGTAGTAGTTGCTGCCGCCCCGGCCTGGTGGGACGACATGGCGGCCATCATGGAACGTTGGTCCTCCCGCCACGACACTAGTATTGTCCACTACTACGACCACAACCACTCCGCGACACTGACCACCGTGACCACCGCCGTCACCATGATGATGTTGTTGATTATGAAGATGATGACCAGGATTCTGTGTGTGTGTGTGTCTGTGTGGGAATTGAAAAGGTGAGATGGAAGTGAGGGTTGGTATTGACCAAAGACAGTGAGTGAGACGTAATCCTAAAGGTGTGTGTGTGATTGTGTGTGTGTGTGCGCGCGCGAGTGTGTGTGTGTGTGTGCGCGCGCGCGTGTTTACGTCAGTGTATCACCGAAGACAGTGAGTGAGACGTAATCCTAAAGGTGTTAGTGTGTGTGTGTGTGTGTGTGTGTGTGCGCGCGCGAGTGTGTGTGTGTGTGTGTGCGCGCGCGTCTTTATGTCAGTGTTTGGCGGGGATTGCTTTTAGTCTGAGGTGGAGGTTGGGAGAGGGAGAAGAGAGAGAGAGAGAGAGAGAGAGAGAGAGAGAGAGAGAGAGAGAGAGAGAGAGAGGATCCACCTTGCAATGCTGTCTACTGTTTTGGACTGACTCGGCGGGGTCAGTGACGGAGGTCGTTGTCGGCAGGTCGTAGGTGTCTGCTAGCCTAGTCCTCTTCACCATGGATCCTAGAGTAATAACCCTTTCACCACCAATGTCGCATTTATGCACTACAATATCCGAAGACCCTGTTTTCTTAATTTTGAGAGGTAAGGTTATACATGATACAGAGGAATTCCTAATATTGCAGATACTTTTTTTTTCTCTACCCAATTAAGTTTAATGGTATTTTTTGGCTGAAAAAATGGCTGGCGGTGACAGGGTTAATGTAGGATCCATGTCTTCACCAAGGCCGCAGTGTAGCTTACATCATCACCGTCTCCTAGTGCTTCTCCTTCAGACGGATACAGACCGATACAACCCACCCTTTTGTCATGAGATTAGCGTCCAATCGGTCAGAGACCCTTATGGACGGTAAACACCCACAGAGAGAAATAAGATTTTACGTCCTCTCGGCCTGGGAAAACGAGTAAAAACAACACGATACAAAAACGGGAAGAACATACAAACAATAAGGGCGGAGACATTCTCTATCATGCAAGCTGTGAGATTTAAAAATGTTCGATTGAGATGATCTAGGCAATTGGATCACAATTGGGTTGATGATTTTAAAACTATTGCTATAATGTAAAAGTGTCTTTGTTAAAAATGTATAGTGTCGCATTTGTCGCATATTGAGACATATTGTTGACATTGCCCTTTTTTTTTTTCTTCATTAAACATGTTTTATTTTTTATTGTGGCTCCTTTCTTTTTCATGAACAACAATTTCGGGCGGGGGGGTAAGCTTAAAAGACTACTTGTGGCGGTGCCATAGCCGATGAGGTTTAACCGAGGCGTGGTTACCGCTACAGCTATCTGTATTAATTTAAAAAATCGGGACTTTACTGGTTTCGTACTGCCTCCGGGCATTGCCTCCAGTGTTGTTCCAACCATATTTGTATTTACAAATGTCCCATATGTGTCTGATTCAGACCGAGAGGACGTAAAACTCCACTCTCTCTCTCTCTCTCTCTCTCTCTCTCTCTCTCTCTCTCTCTCTCTCTCTCTCTCTCTCTCTCTCTCTCTCTCTCTCTCTCTCTCTCTCTCTTTAGGACAGGTTGTAAGAATAGGCCGGGCCTAAAATCTCAATCCTTGCGTAATAAAGTTTTCAAATGTCAAGTCTCTCTCTCTCTCTCTCTCTCTCTCTCTCTCTCTCTCTCTCTCTCTCTCTCTCTCTCTCTCTCTCTCTCTCTTCTCTCTCTCTCTCTCTCTCTCTCTCTCTCTCTCTCTCTCTCTCTCTCTTTAGGACAGGTTGTAAGAATAGGCCTGGCCTAAAATCTCAATCCTTGCGTAATAAAGTTTTCAAGTGTCAAGTGTCAAGTCTCTCTCTCTCTCTCTCTCTCTCTCTCTCTCTCTCTCTCTCTCTCTCTCTCTCTCTCTCTCTATCTCTCTCTCTCTCTCTCTCTCTCTCTCTCTCTCTCTCTCTCTCTCTCTCTCTCTCTCTCTCTCTCTCTCTCTCTCTCTCTCTCTCTCTCTCTCTCTCTCTCTCTCTCTCTCTCGGGCGGGGGGGGCATACAAAGAAAAAGGGGGAGCGATTCACACAGAGAGAGGAACATAATTATATGTTGTTCACATTAGCCGGGTTATCAACACCAAAATGAGTGAATGTGCGTTTTTGTACAGATGCATAATGTGTGACGCTAAATAACAGCTGAAAAGCCAAAATCACAGGTTTAAAAAATCACACCGACAAAAAAAAGGAATGAAGCAAAAACGGATTTACAGCTTTCTCTGAAGCCCAACAGTTAACAACAAAAATGTAAACAGCGAGCGCAATTGTCCTTGATACCACATTATTTTCCATCATCCTTCTACTTCTTCTGCGTTTCCAGGCCATAAGGACACAATGGGTACGTATGTGTCCGTTTTCCGATTTTCACTGGTCTCCTCGATGCACTCAGCCGACACATTCCGATTTCGGAGGAGCTCAAAGAAGAAAACTATATGGAAGATGGGTTGGGTTGTTTTTTAAAGGCAGGAGAATGGGCCAAAAAGTCAGAAAGATAGTAGATGACACAAAGCAAGGGAAAAAGCAGAGTCAAAGAGAGAGACAGACTAAAGGAAGTTACAAGCACAGAACTTCCAGAAGGTGGTGGAACTATTTGTACGGAAGATCCCCCACGGGGGGGCCATCATCCGACATTGGTGGTATTGATTCAGTAATATGAATAAAACAGACGACAATCATATTACACAAGAATTGTAAAAAGAAACCTAAAACAAGGGCGTCACCGAGCGGCAGACATGTCCGTCACCAGCAATGCCACGCACTTGCGACACCCCGTAGAGTGTCACATCCTGACACAAAATTGGAAGGGATTCTGTCTTCTAGTTCACGAGATACAGCTTGAAGAAGAAACATATAGCGCAAAGAAGGAAATTTCGGTTTTCAAGGTCACACTTCAAGGTCAAGGTCAGCATGGTGATAATTTATGCTCGGATGTTTTCTTCTCTAGGGTATACAGTACCACACACAATCTGAAGCGCTTCTGTCAAGTACCAATGTGGAAAATATGGCTTAAAACCCAATGTGTAGACCCCTACCACTTTCAAGGCCTACGGATCGCCCGGACCGTGACCTTGACCTTGATCGGTATGCCACCATCAGAACGGGCATAAGCCAAAGTACCTTCATGCCAAATTTGAAGACTCTAACACTAACGGTGTGGGAGTTATGGCCCCTGAAAGAGTTTCGGTTTTCAAGGTCGTACGCCAAGGTCAAGGTCACGACGGCAATATGGTTTGCGCGGATGCCTTCCTCTCATGGTGACACACCAGCACACAAAATTTGACGTGATTCTGTCAACCCGTTCGAAAGATATCCTTGGGACAGACAGAAGGAGAAAAAAATGACCCTCCGATTTTCAGGCTCCAGCGATCTTTTTGACCTTGACCTTGACCTTGATCGGTATGCCATCATCAGAACGGGCATAAGCTAAACCACCTTCATACCAAGTTTCAACATCCTATGTTGATCGGTGCCCGAGATATGGCTAAAAATAGATTTTCGGTTTTCAAGGTCGTACGTCAAGGTCAAGGTCACGACGGCAAAATGGTTTGCGCCGATCTCTTCCTATTAAGGAGGCACACCTTCACACAAAATTTGACGCGATTCGGTCAAGCGGTTCGGGAGATATCCTTGGGACAGACAGAAGAGGAAAAAAAAAGAAAAAAAATACAAACCAGCCCATCGCAATAGTCCGTCTTGGTGACGGACTAATAACAGGTCACAAGCATGAAATAAAGCGTAGGCCTACTAGCTACTGCAGCCTTTCTAGAGAGCAGCGCAATATTCTTTCATAACTTTACACAACATTGTATCCATTTTCCCTATTTTCATTGTAGGGGAAGACGGGGTAAAAAGCGCATGGGCGGGTAAGAAGCCCACCCCAATTATCTCATGAAATGAAGCAAATTTCAGTCTCATTTTGCCCATGAGACGAGCGTTAATGTCTAGCATTCGTCTCATGGGCAAATTTGACTGAAATTTTTTTTATTTCATAAGATAATTGGGGTGGGCTTCTTACCCGCCCATGCGCTTTTTACCCCGTCTTCCCCTACTCAACTGCGGCACGTTTGGCATTGTTTCACCAGCTAGGGTGTACAATATAGATTATACCCTTCTCGTCTTTCTGAATCACTTCTCCCTTTTTATTCTTTCTGTGATTTACCCCTATGATCGTGTTCATGATAGAGCAGAAAGCTACCCCTATGATCGTGTTCATGATAGAGCAGAAAGCTACCCCTATGATCGTGTTCATGATAGAGCAGAAAGCTACCCCGATGAAAGGAAATATATTTTAAAGAAAAATAAAAGGCTATGTCCGCGATTTGTCGCACATTGTGACAAATCACGCGTGTTCCCCATACTTTACATAGCAACCGCCGCAATACATATGTCGCACAGTGAGACATTATTGCGATAGTGCGACATATAGCGGCCTGGCACACCCTCTCTCGTCTGTCTCACTGTCTGTGACTATCACTACGAGTGGATTATTAGGCCTACTCGGATTCTACCGTAGCAGTCTGCCGTCCTGTAAGCATAGGGTAAGACGGTGTAAAAAGCCCATGGGCGGGTAAGAAGCCCATGCCAATTATCTCATGAAATTAAGTAAATTTCAGTCAAATCTGTTGCCCATGAGACGAGTGTTAATGCTTTGCGTTCGTCTCATGGACAAAATTTGACTGAAATTTGCTTCATTTCATGAGATAATTGGCATGGGCTTCTTACCCGCCCATGGACTTTTTACCCCGTCTTCACCTACCTCTAAATCAGAAGTTGGCAGTGTTAAAGCTTACTTCTAAGCCTTGGTGTCTCCATCGTTCAAGTTCTTAGTGTCCTGTGCCTCGCTGTTGTCTTTCAGTTTCCGTGTAGCCACCTCCGTCGTGTTGACAATGAAATAATATAATTATGGATCACGTAGTGCCCCGCAACTGTCCTGACAATGTCAGCCAAATCGGAGGGGAAAAAAGGGGCAGAAAAAGAAGGAAAGAACCCTCTCACAAATGCAATAGTGTTCTACCTAAAGGGTAGAATCCTAATAAAACTGAAGAAAACTGTACAAATTCAGTAAACTTTGTAACAAAAGAAATTCAGACACCTACAGTTTTGACATAAACCAGTCACCATACATTTTTATAAGGTACAAAATGCAATGAGTGTGCGTCATTATATGCGCGTGCAATGACGTCGCAGGGGAGGAGTTAAGCAGATACGGTAGGAAAGCATAAAAGCGTAACAAATAATGAGATCTAAAATCTGCCGGACTTGAAATGACCACTGCATCTACCCTCCATCGTGTAGGTGGTGTTTCCCACGCTGTCCTTGCTCAGGACAATGTATGCAACACGTGTGTAAAGGGAAACCGCCTAACCCCTTGTGACAATTTACAGAGGCTTGACCATGCTGCTAGGGGAAGACGGGGTAAAAAGCCCATGGGCGGGTAAGAAGCCCACCCCAATTATCTCATGAAATAAAGAAAATTTCAGTCAAATTTGCCCATGAGACGAATGCTAGACATTAACGCTCGTCTCATGGGCAAAATGAGACTGAAATTTGCTTCATTTCATGAGATAATTGGGGTGTGGCTTCTTACCCGCCCATGCGCTTTTTACCCCGTCTTCCCCTAATACTTGAGAGACGAATGGCGTTGACACTGCGTTTATTTCATCGGCCATGAGACTCATTAAGAGCGCGAATATTTCATGGGGTGG
>CM065693.1:21976051-21983551 GCA_017654935.2 Phymorhynchus buccinoides
GAAGACCAAGTTCAGTCGTAACCGGCTGGGGTCGTTCAGCTCCTCGTTCAAGGAGAAGAAGGAGATCGTGCGCCAGGTGTTCCTCTTCACCAACCACATCCTGCTCACCACCCGCACCTCCAGTGGGAGACTGCACCTCGCCAAAGTGAGCAATGCTAAATAGTATCAACTCGATGTGCCCCCATCTCTATATGTGCCCGTCTGTGTGTGTCTCCCTCTTTATGCGTTCCCATCTCTCTGTGTGCCCTTGGGTTAGGGATAGGATTGGGGTTTCGGGTTAGGCTTTCAGATTAGCTTTAGGGTTTGGACTAGTAGGTTTTTGTGTCACATTTAGAAGAATAGATAGGTGACAGGGACACATACTGATATAGACGGGGACATGAAAAGACGGGGATGCATAGAGACGGGGACGCATAGAGATGGGAACTGATGGGGACAGACGACACAGAGACAAAATTGGGGGCACATAGGGACCGGGACATATATGGAAAATGGGACACAATAATACTACTTAACTGGTTACATCTCAATTCCACTGATCTTAGATTTACTCGATTGCGCACACTCCGGGATTTACTCCTCAGTTGCGCCAATGTATTTTGTCAATCGATATTATATCCCATACAGAAGTCTGTGTGGGATTGCGTAAAGCGGTGCTCTAAAAATCCCTGAGAAGTGTCTTTTTGTGCACTTTATTTTTGTGCACATTGTCTCAGTGTTATATTGGTACAAAAATATATATAATTACCGGTATAATCAGCACAATTGGTGATGGAAAAGTGGCTCATAATTAAAATTGGTGCAATTAAGGTGCCGAATAAACAAGTCATGTACAGGATTGTTATGTGGGAGTCATAATGTTCAACATCAGAGAAGAACATAGCACATAGCATAGTATTTGTTGAGAATTCCAAGGGCTGTAAAGGTGTAGATCTAGAAGCTGATCCCAAGTTTAAAATTCTTCAAAACCTCCCTGTTTATGTGTGCTTTTTTTGTTATGTTTTTTTTTCTTTCTTTCTCTTCTTCTTTTCCCCTCTTTCTTCCTGTCCTTTTTGCCAGAGTGGCGTGTGACACTGAAGGTGTCTGGTGCATGCTTTGCTTAGTTGCCCGTGGACTCTTGTTCCAAACAATCAGGCTGCTTGCCCTCACACCACCACAACCCTGTGGAGGTAAAAGCTTCATGGGAATAGGGGTCTGTAGGGAACTGCATATTAATTCCTCCCATCATGATTTGCATATGGCATGGCCTGTTTTCATTGGCTTAAACTTCAAGTTTTCGGGGAACTAGAAGGTTCATTTCTGTCCTTTTTGTTTTCCTTGTGTAAAATTCTAAGATTATTCAATAATTATTAGTTAGTTGGATGGTGCAGCGGCTTACTTGCAAGTTGGGGTATCATTCTTGTGTTGTTGTCATGTTTGTTTATTTGTTATTGTAGTTTTAGCCTGACAAGAAGATTTGTAAGATGTCAAGTGTTTGTGAGTCTAGGTTTTCAAATTGTTCTTTTTTCTTGTTTATTAATGCATCAGATTTATTTGTGGGGCAACTTTCTAAGGGTAAATGTTGTGAGGAGAGAAACGGGGCTGTCTTGGTGGTGGTTTGCCTTCTTTAAGAATGATCTATTGTTTGTTTGTTTGTTTTTCTGGTTCTTTGGTGGGTACAGTTGTCTGTAGTTCATGCTGTTATGTTTCAGTACAATCTATTTCGTCTTTTCACATTACAGTTACTCATGCTGTTATGTTTCAGTACAATCTATTTCGTCTTTTCACATTACAGTTACTCCTGGTGGTCTTATTTCATGCTGTTATGTTTCAGTACAATCTATTTCGTCTTTTCACATTACAGTTACTCCTGGTGGTCTTAGTTCATGCTGTTATGTTTCAGTACAATCTATTTCGTCCGTTCACATTACAGTTACTCCTGGTGGTCTTTAGTTCATGCTGTTATGTTTCAGTACAATCTATTTCGTCAGTTACTCCTGGTGGTCTTAGTTCATGTTCACATTACAATTACTCCTGGTGGTCTTAGTTCATGCTGTTATGTTTCAGTACAATCTATTTCGTCTTTTCACATTACAATTGCTCCTGGTGGTCTTAGTTCATGCTGTTATGTTTCAGTACAATCTATTTCGTCCGTTTCACATTACAATTGCTCCTGGTGGTCTTAGTTCATGCTGTTATGTTTCAGTACAATCTATTTCGTCCGTTCACATTACAATTGCTCCTGGTGGTCTTAGTTCATGCTGTTATGTTTCAGTACAATCTATTTCGTCCGTTCACATTACAGTTACTCCTGGTGGTCTTAGTTCATGCTGTTATGTTTCAGTACAATCTATTTCGTGGTTCACATTACAGTTACTCCTGTTATGTGGTCTTAGTTTCATGCTGTTATGTTTCAGTACAATCTATTTCGTCGTCTGTTCACATTACAGTTACTCCTGGTGGTCTTAGTTCATGCTGTTATGTTTCAGTACAATCTATTTCGTCTTTTCACATTACAGTTACTCCTGGTGGTCTTAGTTCATGCTGTTATGTTTCAGTACAATCTATTTCGTATGTTTCACATTACACATTACTCCTGGTGGTCTTAGTTCATGCTGTTATGTTTCAGTACAATCTATTTCGTCCTGTTATGTTTTCACATTACAGTTACTCCTGGTGGTCTTAGTTCATGCTGTTATGTTTCAGTACAATCTATTTCGTCTGTTCACATTACACATTACTCCTGGTGGTCTTAGTTCATGCTGTTATGTTTCAGTACAATCTATTTCGTCCGTTCACATTACAGTTACTCCTGGTGGTCTTAGTTCATGCTGTTATGTTTCAGTACAATCTATTTCGTCCGTTCACATTACAGTTACTCATGCTGTTATGTTTCAGTACAATTTATTTCGTCTGTTCACATTACAATTGCTCCTGAACACACTAAGTGATGACTGCTGGATTGTACAGTATTTACAAAAATAATGGAATGATTTATTACTGCTATTTGTTTCTTTTGTGTATTCAAAGAGGGTTCAGAAGTTTTCTGCACTAGCTCTGATCTGCCTTGTTTTGTTTGTTTATTAGGGGACACTTATTGAATCGGTACCCCCTAAGGATAGAGATCTCTATCTCAAGGGCAGATAATCCAAAAGCTATAAAACTTTCAATGTGGATACTACTGGTAGAGGGCTATAACTATATACTATAATTATAAAGATAATGTTTGTACTTTTGGCCTAAACGTAAAAATACTTTTTTCTTCAAAAGGTACGAATTACAAGACCTGTTACGGAATTCGTACCACCAAGTTACTGATATCGTACCAGGGGGTTTATAGCACTAATTCAACGGTAGGACGCTCGTGACTTGGCTTTAGCTATAGACCATTCTCTCTTCTAAATGTTCCAGTTAGTCTCTGTGACGTCAAAGTAATTCTTATGTCATTTTATCATCAAAAGTTTGATGTCACGTAAAACAGGCCCCTGAATGCATTTTTGACGCTGCGCCATTGAAAAGACGTAGGAGGTACGAATTACGTGATAGTGGTACGAATTGCATAACTATGGCCCAATTATTTTTCCTTTGAATATTTTAATTTACAAAGTGGACAACATTGACCCTAAGAACTTAAAAGATTTTAAAGTGATATTTCCAGTTTTAATCTTTGCATGTATGCACTGAATAACAAACAAAAAAAGCGTTACCTAAAATTACATCAGATGCTGCCAAAATGAACTTTCGTTTGTCTTGCAAAGAGTGTTCCGCTTCGTTGCATTTTTGTTGTGATAAAATACTTCCCTCCCCCTGTCCAAACTTTACACACAAATATTAACCCCCAATCTTCTACCGTTTGGTAGGAAACCAGGTGGTACGAATTGCGTGACAGGTACTGAATCAATAAGCCTCCCCTACATACGGTACACTTTCATACTTTTGTTTTTGCCTTGCTGTTGTTTGCATACCCTCGCTAAAAAAAACCTCCAGGGATCATCCCAACAGCTGAAGCACTTGAACACTCTATGGTACAAGTGCATCAGCTATGGATAAGAACATTACGTGTGTGACCGTTTTTGATTACCCCGCCACATGGGCAGCCACATTCCGACTTCGGGGGATTTTGGAGACTGATGATGTTATGCTAGGAGCTTGTCGTGGCTAAAGACAATCCCCACATAACTATGCATAGCATAACAACATTTTGATGTAGCCTTGGTGTTCTATGCTGTGTTTAATCATCATCATCATATAGTAAAAAGCCAACTGTCCGTACTGTCCGTCCGTGTGTGTGTGTAAAACACAAAACGGGCCTTATAACTCCGCCGTTTTTCGACCGAATCGCTTCAAATTTGCTGTGAGCCCTAACGGGGCGATGGCAACGGCAACCGAGGCGGCCGTGTCATTTGCGCGGTTTCGCAAACGAGCGAAACGCGCATCCGCCGGCCTCTCGGCGCCCGTATCTCCGGCGTTTCTTGGCCGATTGCCTTTGAATTTGGCAGGAAGATGACCGGGGACGGGGACTATCCGTGTGCCAAACCGGAAGCGAATCGGTTCATAACCGCGCGCGCTAGACGCCGCTTCACCTTTTTACGAATAACTCCGCCGTTTCGTAACCGAATCGCTTCAAATTTGCTATGGCCAGGGCAAAGCCTGGCAGAAAATTTGAAGAGCATCCGTTCATAAATGCGCGCGATATGCACCAATTTACAGTTTCGCTCACTAGGCGAAACAACATCTGTCCAAACGTGCTGGGGGGGGGGGGGGGGGGGGGGGGGGGGGGGGGGGGGGGGGGGGGGGGACTGCTGTGGGCATGAGACCATGGTTCACACGTGCTGGGGTGACGAGTAGGTCAGCCAGCTGGTTATGGGTGGGGTAGGGGGTGGGTGGGTGGGGTAGGCAGACCTGCCTACTGCTGCGATTTGGCCGTAGCAGCTAACATTGCTACGGAGAAAACAAAATGCCGCCGCATTTTATTTTTGCTTATGCCGTTCCCGGTTTTGTCTGTTTCTAAGAGCAGACGCCGTGTCACGCGCGATAACCTAGTCTCTTCCATTTTTATCAGTGACTGCGCATGCATTCTTATTACTTTCTCTGAAAAAAATGGCGGACTCCAGCAGCAGTAGCGATTCGGGAGATGTTTCAAACCCAACGAAAAAAACGAAAAAAAAACGAACCCAAACCAGAAAACGAAAATCATCTGGCACACCATCTTGTTCTAAGAAAAAACATCGGCCTGCCGCACAAGTTTTCAAAATAGCTTACACGGAGGAGTGGCCTTGCATCGTCAGAAGTCGACTTGGTGCGAACCATGCTCACTGCAACCTCTGCCATGCAGACTTCGCTGTGAATCATGACGATAGAGACGACCGTCAACACGTTCAATCGGCAAAACATAAACAGTACGTTTCGGCTCAGGAAGAGAACAAATTGATTGCTGTCGTTTGTGGATGCTACGAAAAAATTGATGGCTGGGCTACTGATTGGGAAAATTCCAACTAGGCAGGTCTGGGAGGGGGGGGGTGGGTGGGCGGAGGGATGGTGGGGGGGGGGGCAGTGGAGATTACAAGAGGATGACACTACACGTATCTGTATTATTAAAAAATCGTGACTTTACTGGTTTAGCACTGCCTCCGGGCATTGCCTCCAGTATTGTTCCCACAATCTTTGTATTTACAAATGCCCCACATGCCGAAAGGCCGAACTAACTTGGCTTTCAGTTCTTTTTTCTGTTCTTGTCCTTTGCCAATCTACGATCGCAAAGGAGTAAGTTTTCGTTCAGGTTTGTTTCCTTTTTTTGTTTGTTTGTTGTTCTTTTCTGTCTGTCCTAAGGATCTCCTGAACCGCTTGACCGAATCACTTCAACTTTTGTGTGATGGTGTGTCCCTATGAGAGGAAGGCATCTGCACAAAACTTTTCGCCGCTCTGACCTTGACCTTGGCGTATGACCTTGAAAACCCCAAATCGTTAAGGGGCCATAACTTCCACACCGCAGGTCCTGGAGTCATGAAACTTGGCATGGAGGTACTTTCACTTATGGCCGTTCTGATGATGGCGTACCGATGAAGGTCAACGTCAAGGTCAGGGAGATCGGTATGCCTTGAAAGTAGTATGGGTCTAAAAATTGGGGTTTTCTGCCCCACGCATATCTTCCGAACCACTTCACCGAATCGTTTCCAATTTTGTGTGGTGGCGTGTCACCATGAGAGGAAGGCGTCCGCGCATTAATTATCGCCGTCATGACCTTCATCTTGGCGTATGACCTTCACAACCGAAAATCTTTAAGGGGCTGTAACGTCCACACCGTTGGTCTTAGGGACTTCAATCTTGGCATGTAGGTACTTTGGCATATGTTTGTTCTGATCATTGCATACTGATCAAGGTCAAGGTCAAGGTCATGGAAATCGGTAGGCCTTGAAAGTGGTAGGGGTCTAAAAATTGGGTTTTCAGCCACAAAAGTAAAAATATAATATTTCGCGGACCCGGCGAAACTGGTACTCAGCGTTACCGGTACTTGGCATTACCTGTACTAGGCGTTACCAGTACGGGGCGTTGCGCTAGTGGATGATAAAGAGGTACTATTTCCCCCTAAACCTTTGGGCCATATGTGCTCACACAAGCATTTGTGTATGTGTGGGTTTATGTGAATGTGTCTGTGTGTGAGAGCATGTGCTTTCATAGTGTGACGAGGTAATGGGTTAAAAGGCTAAGCCTCTAGGGAAGACTTGTAGTGTGTTAAATTTTCAAGTAGAAAATTTGCCTTTAACCCACTTCTCTAGGGTATGGGAGATGAGCAACTTTCCCGGCCCCTTTTCATCTAATAAATTTATATTTGTGCCCGGGTTCTGGCTCGTATGATTGTAAGAAATACAAGTGGTTTGCTCTTAATGGCAGACAGAGAGAAGTAGGGTTTTACATGAAATTACAAGACTCCCACTCTCATCAGTCTGACCAAAGGGTTCAGGATTATTTGACACTTGTATTTTATTTACTCACAAAATCTGCATAAGATTATGCAACAATAATAATAAAGCAGCTCAATGGTGCCAAAACAAAATGTGAATGAAAAACACTGGAATCCGAAAGGATTTACAAGACTTTTGTCTTTCTAGAAGGTTAGCCCCAAGCGAGAAGGGTTACTAATTATTTTCAGTGTCCGGAGGAAAGTTCAAATGATTGGCGCGGTCCGCTGGACTTAGCTGTTGTCAAGTTCCTCCGTAGTGATCGGCGAGTGCTGGGTTGGCTGGGCTTGCTCGTCAGGTGAGAGTAGCTCCCAGTCGTTCCGGTTACGGCTTCGCGGGATGGCACGGTTCAGGCGTGGTCTCCTCGCGGATTCTGGGTGCGGGTCGTCTTGGCGGCGGTCCCGTCTTGGTGCTTGTGAGTCCGGGATAATCGTCCGGCCCACGATGCCCTGCTGATAATCACAGGAGAAGGTGGATGTAGGTCTCTATGGCTTAGAGACAAGGGGCTTCAGTCGGCAGGGAATTAGTGAATCCCAACCGGCTAGAAGGCTTCCCTTGTACA